>SRLM01000049.1:519455-691274 GCA_015708895.1 Populus ilicifolia
CCTAAAGATAGGCAAATGGTTGAATTGATATGCAATGGAACTTTTGAAGATAAAGACCCTGATGAAGCAATGGAATACTTAGACTTGTTAGCTGAAAATGCTCAAAATTAGGACACCGCAGGTACTTATGAGGCACCGAGTAAAACTTAACCTCATATATATAGTGGAGGTATGTACAACCTTAGGGAAGATCATGACCTTTAAGCTAAGTTTGCATCTTTAGCTAGAAAAGTCGAGGCACTAGAATTGAAAAAGAGTGGTCAATTAAAATCTGTTGAAAACATTGCATGTCAAATATGTGAAACAAATGAACACTCAACCGATAATTGTCCAACCTTGCCTTCTTTTAAGGAATGTTTCCATGAACAAGCTCATGCTTTAAACAGTTTCCAAAGGGCCAACCATAGCCCATACTCACAAACATACAACCCTGGTTGGAGAAATCACCCAAATGTTAGTTAGAGTGAGAACAAAAATGCACAAACTTCACAACCATCATTTTAAGCACACCATAATTTCCAAAATTCTTATGGATATGCACCTCCTTATGCTCCACCTCCTACAAGAAATTTTAAGGAAACTTTGTATGCATTTATTGAAAAGCAAGAGACAATCAACACTCAACTTGCTTAAAGCATAACAGATTTTAAAGATACTCTTGCAAAATTCACATTTGTTCTCAGTTTTCAAGAGAAAGATAAGTTTCCATCTCAACTACAGCAAAATCCCAAGGAGCAATACAATGCAAATGCAAGTAGTTATGGAAGTCAACACATGGATAAAGTCAAATCAGTCATCACTCTTCACAGTGGTAAGGTTATTGAAAAGCTCACTCTTGAACCTTATGAGAAAGATGATGAGTCAATCTCTAAGGGTAAGGAAGGGGTTCAATCTAAATATTGCAAGGAAAAGACTGATTCCCTGCCAGCACTTTCATTTCCTCATGCCATGACCAATCAGGAAGAAATTGAGGATGAAAAAGGCACTGAAAATGTTGATGCAGATCTTTTATCAAAAACGACAACATATTCAACACCCGACATCACACAAATCGATGATTACTTTCCTGATGAATCTCTACTTTCTCTTAGTTCAATGCCTTGGTTTGCTAAAAATATCAATTTTCTTACTTTAGGATTTCTGGCAGCTCACTAGAGTATCGAAGATGAAAGAAAATTTTTGAGCGACGTGCAAAACTTTTATTGGGATGACCCTTACTTATTCAATTATTGTCCTGATCAAAGTGGATTTTACTGGCCCACCATATTCAAGGAGTCACCTGCATTCCATAAAAACTGTGAAAATTATCAAAATGTGGGATTTATTTCAAAACACAGAGAGTCTTTAGATAATCTTCTATTGACTCTTAAGTCTCATCATAGTCGAGATAAGCATCATGTAATTCATGACTTATAAACACATTTTCATAAAGAACATGCTTGGTATAGTCTTGGGAATCTGACTAAAAAAGACCATGTTTGCCAGTTTTTAAGAAAATTAGATGGGAAGCCTATCCCCGACCCATAAAGGGCGTTTAAGCCATTCTTGGACGTAAAACCAAGGGAAGATGTGAGACACAATCATAACTACCTGTACATACACATGCTTTTTGTGTCTTTTGGTTTTATTATTGTGTTTTGTTATTACTTATATTTGTTTCAGTGTGTTTCAGGTTTGTTAGTGTTTGTTATTTCAGGTGATATCTTCTATACTCTATCTTTCTATCTTTAAACATTGAGGACAATGTCTTCTTTTAGTTAGGGGGAGGGGTAGTAGCTAAAAAAAAAAACTATGTTTTCTATTTTATAAAGCATGTGCAAAATGGTTGTTATTAGGATGACAGAGTAAAGGAGCTCTTTTGTTAAAGTGACTCTTGAAACACATCTTAGTAATCATTCGTAACAAGGTCTATCATAATGCTTCTTGAAATATTTAGATTTACAAACTCTTGCACTGTTATCACTTAAGTCTGCTCATATACTTATTTAACATGTATTCTTAAACCTTAATTTACACACACACACTTCAACATATGATTGTGGGTTGCATATTGGATGATTACATTATTTATGTTCTTTTGTTAAAGGTAACAACTAAGGGAAAGAGATAGTATATAATTAAAAAAAACAAGAAAAAGAAAAAAATAAGAGAAAAAGAAAAAAAATGAATGATAATAATAAAAATATAGATAAGTTTGGTTTCGTAGCCTCCCTAACCTAACCAATTAAGCCCGAAAGGGTGTTTTAACACCTAATACCCTAAAGTCAACTAACTTGGGAGCTATTGGCCCAACGCTTGTTACATGGGTTGAGGAGAAAAGCTTAAGGGAATCAAACATTGCACTATCTACATATTAGTATCTGCGACCCGAGTTACTAAGCTCGTAGGGGTGTCTTAACACCTAATGCTCTAAGACTAACTGGTTTGGGAGTCATTAGCTGAAAGCTCATTACATGGGTTAAAGATGCATGGTGTTTTAAATTATTGTATATTAAAAAAAAAAAGACAAAAATAATAATCCCAACCCAAGGAAGTTAACCTTAAACATTCGAATAAAAATTTTATTTTCTTCCAAGAAAAGCCCCATAATTATATGTTGATACATTGAGCACAAAAGAAAGGTTTATGAATATCTTATTAAGAGGTATTGAGCAGGTATATAAATATAACAAGAGTTTGTTTATCTGGATAAAGTAATGGAAGTTAAATGATGAATATCTTGCTTTGTGGAATTTGCAAGTTGTTTTTCTATTTTAACGCTTTGATTACTAGGGACTAGTAATAAGCTAGTTGGGGGGTGTGATTAATACTCAAAAATGCATTTTTATCATGGTTTTATATCATCATTTTGCACTTGAAGTATCAATAACTCCTTAACTAAAGTATGTTTTATAATAATCTATCTAATAATATAAGATACCTTTAATTTGTGGTAAATGTTCATTTTAAATGCAGGCCTATCATATAAATGAAAGGATTGATTGATGACTTTAAGAACTTCAATTGCAAAGGCAAAGAGATGATCAAACTTAGAAAAGAGATGTCGATGCAATCCAAACCAGAACACTGTTTGGTAATTGGGTCATATCTAGAGCTATAGATCTCAAATTTAGGTCTACTTTATATGGATGGAAAGGTAAGACATAGGCCTACAACTTTTCTATGGAGCTCAAGATTTAAAAAGACCATTTTCAAGTCCAAATTGTTACAACAACAAAGAAGCACGAATCTGTCCTCCAGCCCGAGCACTATTCAGTATTTTGGCCATATTTGGAGTTCTAGAAGTCGAAATGAGCTGAATTTTTTACGCAAGAAAGCTGAGACAATTGCCTAGAACTTTTATGTTTTCAAGTGGCTCTAATTTAGACGTCATCAATGATGTTTTGG
The DNA here is from genome assembly GCA_015708895.1 of Populus ilicifolia. Classification (NCBI taxonomy): domain Eukaryota; kingdom Viridiplantae; phylum Streptophyta; class Magnoliopsida; order Malpighiales; family Salicaceae; genus Populus; species Populus ilicifolia. The sequence goes on from SRLM01000049.1 coordinate 522,843, forward strand.
GCAGACAAAAGAAGATAAGGATTGTCACCAAGTCAAGGGTTGGCCATCTAGTCATCAATTAGTCATCAAATCAATAGTTTCTAATTTTGGCCTATAAAAGGAGGCAATTGCCATGCATTTAGGCATCTTGGTATCCAGATCAAGATTATGCTCTTGTTTTCTCTCTTTGTATTCTTTATGTTTTGTTTTCATTAATATCAAGTTTATGCCTTTCATTTCCTTTCCTTTGCTTTGTTAACTCTTATCTTATTTATGTTCTTATTTTGTTTATCCATTTTTCTTTCTTCAATTATGTCTAGCTAAGTTAATTATGTCAAGGTGAAAAGGATACACTAATGGTGTAAGAATAAGTATGGTATAAACTTAATATGGACTTTAATGTTTAATACTAACATGTTTTATATTTGTTATCTTGTTCACTCTTTAATACTTTGCTTGTTAAATGACAAATCTTGATTTATGTTGTATAACAATTGGTATAACAAATGCTTGGCACTTTCATAGCCCATACTGTATGGTATAACAGACACCTGAGCTATGAAAGGAAATTGATTTGTTGTTAACATAAGTTATAATCATGAATGCTTGACAAAATTTACAAGTATTAGCATTAATTGAATAAGATGACTAATGTAATCATGTTAACAATCTATAATCTGATTGGAACCTCCTTTATGTGTGGTTTCCAATTGAACAATAAAAGTTTATACTATACTTGTTTGACATACCATTAGTGGAACCTCTAACCTTGACATTTGTTATTATCATTGTTTAATCTTTACTTTAATATTCTATCTCCAAGTTCTCATCATCATCATCATCATCTTCTTCTTCTTCTCTTTCTTTATTACTATTATTATTGCTATTATTATTATTATTATTATTATTATTATTATTATTATTATTGTTATTGTTATTGTTGTTGTTGTTGTTGTTATTACTATTATTGTTGTTATTGTTATTGTTATTGTTATTGTTGTTGTTGTTGTTGTTATTACTATTATTGTTGTTATTGTTATTATTATTGTTGTTATATTGTTGTTTATAATTTATACAATAACCTTCCTGTGGTTCGACCCCGGTCTTGCCGGGTTATTATTACTTCGACACTCCTGCACTTGGGAGAAGACATCAATCTCTTTGTCATGTCAATGAGTGACCAACCCAGGTGGAAAAAAAATGGTCTAATTGTAATGGGTAACCTATCCACATAGAAGATGATGGTCTCATTGTGGTTGGTGACCTACCTAGATGGAAGATGATGGCCTTATTATGGTGGGTGACCTACCAAAAAAAATAATGATGGTCTCGATGTGATGAGTGTCCTACTTAAATGAAAGGTGGTAGTCTTATTATAATGGGTGATCTACTCAGATACAAAGGTGTAATGTGGTCTCATAATAATAGGCAACTTACCCAAATGAAAAGTGGTGGTCTCATTATGATGGGTGACTTATCCAGATGAAAGGTGAATAAAAATATAAAGTGGTTTCACTATTATGTGTGACCCACCCAAGAAAAAAAAAGAAAAGTGATCTTATTATAATAGGTGACCTACCCAGGTAAAAACATGGGGAATGGTCTCATTATAATGGGTGACCCCCTCAAAGAGAGTGGAAAATGGTCTTATTATGATAGATGGCCTATCGAAAAAATGTTGTGAAAGGTGGTCTTATTATGATAAGCGATCTACCCAAAAAGATGATGAACGATGGTCTTAGTAGAATAGGTGACCTACCCAGATGAAAAATAAAAAGCGGTCTTATTATAATGAGTGACCTACCTAAATGATAGAATATGACTTACCTGGAAAAAAGACTTGGCTGGAGAAGTCTTAATAAGATAAGGCTGACAAACCTGACATTTTTTAGTTGCAGGGTTGACAACTCCTTTTAGTGACAGGGTTGATTTCATTATTTTTTTAAGATTTTCCTATTGGCAGGGTTCATCTCAATCTTTTTTTATTCTAAGATCTAAACTGATTCTTTGTTATCATCAACTCAATGATTCTTTCTTTGTCCATAATTTTACTAGACGTCATTGAGGATCTTTCTATAACAAATCACAAATATATGCAATGCTTTGAGGTTAGATGACATGTATGTATCTTTACCTGATTTGAAATATAGGTCCTTTCTTTTTTATGCTCCATCATTACAGAGTGCCTTTGTTTACATTCCAGAGCCTTCTTTGTTCTTTTTATATATTGGTTCATTCACGAGATAAGCCATCATTTAGTTGTAAAAGCAGTGCCTACCCTAGGTTGTCCATGATGATTAATGCTCTCGCTGTCTATTAAGCTTGACAATGCCCCTAAGTGTGGTGTTCCTTGATTCATCATAAAAGATTTTCTCTCCTGGATTCTTTTGAGAATTATCCTCTAATTGGTTGTGTGCATCATGCCAAAACCCATAAAGATGGTTAATCAATCATCTAGTCAAAACATACCCTTCAAGTATATGTGGTCAACATCTGTCATGGAACTACGAAGTCATCCAAACATAGATCTCATACTTTGCAATAAAAGGCTCATCATTATAAGCTCAATATTATTCTCTATGAATTTCTCTTAGCTTGTCAAATGAGATCATGAAAAGAAATACATTGGCATAATCCATAATGTTCTTTTTATCACCCATATCCATATAGTAAAATGCACCTTTGAGCTTTAAAACAGATGGTTCTATAGCCGATCTTGGTGGGTGCATCCTTCCAACATTCATTCAAATGCATTTATATGATAACATCTATCAGGAGTCATAGCTGTGTTCCAGAGGATAACCCAAGATGAAGATATCTTTTAGGTATATCTCTGCTCTTAATTGCCGTCAGGGTTTATTTAGATCATAACTGTCTTTAAACAATATTTCCCCTAATATGATCTGAATGTACTCATTCATTGATTATCTTTCTTTGAACCACATTATCCTTCATTCACTAATTCTTTGTTTGATTAAATACATTTTTTTTCTTTCTCAAGATTTAGTGTATTGCTCCTAAATGGTCAACTTTTCAAGAAGTGTCAAGAAGTATTGATGTTGTTTATGTGCAGGATATTACAAACTCGATCAATGTTCTTCATGTTTGATAATCTTTCTTGTTTTAGAATCAAATCTCATATTTCAAAGATCATATTTATTCAAGTCTAATTATTGAGATGAAATCAAAGAAATGTCTATTTTTGAAATTTAAGCTTGTTTATTCAAAGACCCACACACATTATTCAATGTAGTCCTTTAATTATCTTGTATTTTGAAACTAGAAATGACCCATTATAAGATTAAAATGACTTTTTTGATGGTTCTTTGTGTCAGTTTTAATCTTTGATCTTGGGTATATCTTTTCATGGTCTGCAATGAGGTGACCTTCTATGAATTTCAAAAAATAAAAGACTTAAGTCAAAACTTGAGGATTCATTAAGAAAGATTGTTTTTTTTAAGCACCAATTTTATCAGCATGTATAATAATTAGTAGCTTGATTCATGAAGTCAGAACCCTTATTAAACAACTCTTCAAGTTTTAAGATCACTATTTATCGATTCAGATTACTTATTTAATTAAAAAGGGCTTTTAAAAGCATATAATACAGGCTATGGTTCATGACTTATGAAAGAAAGTAAATTTGCAGGCTCAAAAGGTGTTTGGGGGTTTCAAAGACCTAAGATCAACATCAACTATTTATCAACTTTCTTTCTCTTGTTTTCATTGCAGAGAAAGTGACATATAACCTTGTTAATCTCAAATATCAGAATTCTTTAAACATAGGTCATAATGTAAATCCAACTTTTTCTTTGATGAATAAGTAATCTATTTTTTTTAAGACACTAGAGGCTGAATCCTAGACACACCAAAATATATAAAGCTTGATTTTTTTTTTTGACTTTTAGCATTTGCTGTGTCTTTTTTCAATTGAAACCTCTTTTATCCCTCCTAGAATTGATAGGCATTCTCCTTCCATTTCTTTTCTTTCTTTCTTTTTCATAGCCTTCCTTAAAATTTTCTTGGATGCCCTCAATCTATGACTTTTCTTTTTGTAATCCTTTCTCAATCCTTGGATTTTTATTCTAAGCCTCTCTTTTATCTATTAATTCTATCAGTATCTTCAAAATATCTCTTATTTGCCTCTAATATAGGGTGTGATCCTGGTTAAGGTTTCTTGAAAGAAACATTCTATAAGGCTTAAATGGGGACCACAAAAGATATATTTCAAGAAATATGAAAGGATAACAAAAATAGCCATTTCTTATTTTAAGTAAGATCGGTTAGAACCATTAAATTTTTACTTCATCCAGTGTAATGATTTGGACTCATAAGAATCATGATTCGCGAGTCCATAATTAGTGAATCTACTATATGTCATTATACATACTATTAAAACTTAGCTATATGATATATGATTCAATTTTATTTTGAGCTTAAAATTTTCTTGGCCACCTCATTTTATTTTCAAGTATCGAGTCATTTCTGCAATCAAAACACTTTTTATGATTTAGAATTGATTAGCCTTAATTTTGCATATTAGAGTTTGATAAAAAAAAATATTTTATCAAAATAACCTTTAAAAAAACATCTCATGCTTTCAGAATAACAAAGTGACAAAGAAAAGACATGTTTCGTTAAAAGATAAGAAGTGATCCCAAAACAAAATGCAAAATGGCAAAAAATCCATCACAAAGATGATTGATAGTTTAACCCCTTCTTAAATCAACTTCTTTGGTAATATCTGTGTTTTCCAAGCAATTCTGATCACTTGTTATTCTAAAGATGTTTTGTGACATTATGACCAATGACACTCTCCTTCACAAACTCCACTCGTCTCTTGCTCACTAACTTCTAGAAATGGCTAAGGACCCTACCATGACATCACATCTCTTATTTGGATTATACCACTTGGAAAAAGGTGGTTGTATGGGATTTGTCAAAGTCAGGTAATAAGTTTGGCATCTGAAAGATGCTGGTAAATAAACTCATGTGGCAAAGGAATGTCTATCTTTGGCAAAGACATTTGAGTAGTGGATGATATAATGAGACTTGGCAAGACCATATAATTAAGGTTTCCCAACTTTAGAGTCATCTTTTGATTCAACTCTTTTTTTTGTTCTAGTATTTATGGTAGAACCTTCAATCTTTCCTATATCCATTACTTGTTCAATGCTTTCAATAATCTTCACAACATCCTATGCTGTTAAATTGAAATTGAGCTCATAGTAGGGGTGATTTCAAAGAAGGCCAACACACCAGGTTGTCATTATTTGATGACTGAAGGCATTTGTTGCTGTTGTTTTATGACTGAAAAAAAGAGGTGCAACTTCAATTGAACGAGGACAGGCAGTGTTCCCATAAAAACCTGTGCAAACTTTCCCATTTCATTTAATGCTTAACACTTGTTCAGGCCCTTCTATTTGATGTTCAATATTTGTTCAAGTAGATGTGAGTCTAGCTACCTCACCGTCGATGCTCTCCACTTTCTTTTGATAATAAGTCTTGCTCCGACCCCTTTCTTCATTTCCCATCATCTTTTTTCAATCAGGGAAAGCAAAGCTTATTTAGGGGACCTTACTTTCAACTTGCTACATGCATGACAAATGTATAAACATATGATCTATATGATGAACTCGCCTTTCAAGGGTAACATAGGGTCATAACTCTTACATTATAAAACAAGAATTTTTATTCTAGATTAAACTTTACAAAGAAATTTCTTAAGTGATGACCATTATATTCCCTGTAGGTCCTGAATTTAAGATGCTTTAAGAAGAGCTTGCTCAAATGTAAAACAATAAGTACAGAGCATACATCTTAAAGACAGGTTCTAATCTTTTTACTTGAGACAAATGGTAGGGTTACTACTTGGTCTCTAAAAAAGGTCTTTTGTTGTCCTAATGATCACCCTCGTAGAGGCAATATAGGGGCTTAGTAGATAGTGGAATAACACATATACCAATTACTAATAGTCTAAGCACTTAATGAGGAGTTAAGGTTTACACAAACTTAAACCCTGACTAAAAATCGTAAGGTAAGCTGTTAGTCTCCTACTTAACTTAAAGCTTGTGTGTACTTTCAAAAATTAGAACATTATGTATGAAACAATTCTATATAATGCATGAATAAAACAAAGATAAAACAAGACAAAAAAGTAAAAAAAATAATTAAACACATAAAAAAACATGAAGCTTAGTCTATTAAAGTTGAAAGAAATACCTTTTCCAAGTGGAATCATCATTCTATCGCACGTCCCTCCCACGATGTCTGCTAGTGATTTTTCGTTCTTTTGCTTGATTGGTTCTTTGAGAGTCGCCACCTAGTATTTGATTGAAGGCTTTTAGAAAACCTGAATATACTAGTCTTTATCAGAAATTCAAGGGTAAGGGATTGATTATGACTAGGGAAGGTATTAACACCCTTAGCGCACCCTACCTGAGGTAAGCTACTTTGTGATTTGATGTGATTTGAAAATTTAAAATATTAATCAAATTCTAAGACTTTAATAAATCAGTTATTAAATCCTAAAATATATGTAGAAATATGTTCTTATATTTTTATGAAAATATAATATGATTTTATTTGTTCTTGAGATATTTAACTATATTCAAATTAATCACTTACTTCTTTTTGTCTTTTTTATTTTTATTTTTATAATTCAAAATTATATATAAAAAACAAACACATATACTAATATTAATCTAATATTGCTTTTTAACTATGCTCAATTCACACTTTACTTTTATATATTACAAAATATCAAAACAACTCAAATACTAGTAATCAAAATATACACAACAACATTTAAAAATTACAAAACGCTTATGAAACAGTGCTGAAGAATTTTGGGCATTCTCAGTAATTGTGGTACATTGACGACACGTCTGCTCCACGCACGACGGTCACTGGCAACACGTGGGCTCACACCATCACAAAAATCAAGCAATAAGGGGATTTATTATAACTTCCTCCATCTTTTTTTTTTATTTATATGAGGTGTCCGGGTCATCTTGCGCATACCACAACTAATCCTCACGGCTCACTGAATACCCTGCAAACCAGTAGAAATATAAGGCACCGCAAAAGTGATAAATATGCATGCTAGGCTCAAACCCAAAAAATCAAAATCAATTATTGAAAAATCAAAATCAACTGTTGTTGTATTTATGGTTGTTGTTGCAGTCACCACTAGCATGAAAAGTAAAGATGGTCCTTTATTTGCAAATATTTTTTTGATTTTTTTTTTTGTTTCAGGTGGCTGGTGGCATGGCCAAGGGACTGCTAGCAAATGGGTTCAGTCTATGCAGCTGCTGGCAGCTGGTTTAGGTCTTGGTGATGACAAGGGCCTACAGGCTCCTAGGCGACGTTCTCGGTGGCTGCCGGCTGGAAGAGTGAGGTCTGGCTAAGGGGCTGCAGCTAAGAGAGGGATGGCGCCATTGCAGTCGATGGTGAAGATCGTGGGTTTGTGGCCGCTGAAGCTGCAATGGAGGAGATGCTGCTACATGGTGAGGTTGAGAGAAGGCTGGGAGAGTAGAGGGAGACCGTGGATAGGCTAGATCTCCAATGAAGACAAGTTGAGAGAGGAGGGTGAGGGGCTATTGAGAGAGAATTGGCTGAGGAAAGGGGCAAACGACTCAAGGGGGAGAAGGGAGGATCTGAAATGGTTGGGGCTCTAGATGTTGGAATAGTCGAGGAGAGGGATGCAGTAGCTCTCCTCTACTGGTCTTTTGGCCAAGGGAAGGGGAAAACTTTGGGTGGCGGCTTGGTTTTTTTTAAAAGATGAAAGCCTGAGCTGCTGCCTTTTGAGGAAAAGAAAAGGGGAGGGTCGACTCTCGTTTTCGTAGGTGGTGGTTGTCTGTACTGGTAAAGATAGGTTTAGGGTTTTTTGTTTTTCTTTTCCCTAAAATTTTCTCAGCCCTAAAATGTTCTTCCCCTTTAAAATTTTTCTGCCAATCACCTCCTCTTTTTTTTTTTCTTCCACTGTAACCTAGTATTTATAGGAGAAAGAGTTGTTAGGTTTCAAAACTAGTCTCTTAATTTTTCTTTTCTTTTTCTTTTATTTTTTTTATTTTTAAAAGTGGGTAATATCAACATCAACTCAATAAAAAAATCAATGTTGTAAATTGAATGCATTCAAAATACTTTTAAAAATTTAAATTTTTCTGAGATGATGTTGAAAATGGTAAAAATAATGCAAATATGTCAAAATGTTTTTTTGGGAGGTTTTCATTGTTTTTTTGTTTTTTTTTTTTATTTTTTTTTAATTTATCAAAAACATGAATAAAAAATTAGATAACAACAACCATTACAAACCTGTTATATCAAGGTATCATTAGAAGCTTGTTTACGTTTTCTAACATCTTCATTGATCAATTACTAAGATACTTTCTTAATTGTTTAACAAGATTAACAATATTCTTGCTCACGTACTTTCTTAATTGTCTTAACTATCTAACAACATTTTAACCACTTGATTTTTTAATCTCTTGACATGTGGCAAGACTAGGACTTCTGATTTCTTTACGGTAAGGCCCTAAATTTATTTGGGATTTGTCACATTTTTCATATTTAATTTATGACTTTTTTTTTCAAGCATCATACCATAGTTGTAATATGAAACTTGATCATATGCAATAAATTTCAGAGTATTTTTTTCTTATTGTGAAAATTGTTTAGTGCTAGGGTTTCAAACTCTTTTCGCGTTGCTCTTTTCTGTCAACCTTTCAATCTTAATTTGTTGTTGTTATTTCCATCTGCGTTAACAGTGAAGCTATGATTGTTGGATCAAGCCACATCTTAAGCGGCTTGCCGGAATGGATATAAGCACTAGTTAATGCGAGTCTCCTCATAACAACGTGACAACAGGTTTGATGATGCCTTAGGGCACATCTTGCATAAATGTGAAGAATTATAACAATAAAGGATAATGTTATAATTGCAGTACTGAACTTAAACTGCTATTTAAATCAAAATTAGCACTTCAATGATTAAAAAATGGGCGCCATCGCCACCGCCACCGGTGTAGGACATGAAGGGCGGGCCGAAAGGACTAGGAGGAGGATCATGGCTGGCTAGCTTCAGTGCAAGTCAAGGGAGTTGGGTTTCTTTGGAAATTTTCATAACATACAGAAGATACTCAAGACAATTTTAAGGGAATGGACTCTTGATTGTTGACTTCCAAGTTTTCTTCTTTGTTGGTTTTGCTTGCGTTTACTTTTTGAGCTATAATAAGATTTCTATTTTCTAGATTAATTTGTCTGAAAATTAAGTCAAGACGATGATATTCAGAAAGGCAAAAAAGTCTTGAAGTGGGTAGTATAAGAGAAGAGAAGAAGCAAAACACTCGAAAAGAAAAGTAAAATCGATGAAGAAATACCTTTTGTGTACCTAGAGATTTCACAGATTTTTTATATCGTTGCAGATTAATATAGTTCTAAAGTAAAATAAATTGGGATGTGATCTATTTGAGTTTTTCAAACACTTCGAATTATTGGTAGATATGATAAGAAAATAGCAGTTCCAAAACCGTCAGCATAACATATTTTATATATTAAGAGTATGTTTGATATTATGATAACAGTAATAGTTTAAAATGCTTTTTATTTAAAAATATATTATTTTTTAAAATTATTTTTAATACCTGTATATTAAAATAATTTAAAAATATATAATATTTTCATTAAAAATAAAAAAAATTAAAATTTTTAGGAACGTAGTTTGCACTGTATTGCCAAAAATTTATTTAAAACATCAATCCAACAAACTTGAGATAAATTGCAATAAAAACCATTTCTTATTTTTTTTTCAAATGCCTAATGAAATTCCCTTTATTAAATTTTCTCTTAACCAAAAAGCAAAGGTTTGGGGCTGTTACAGGTATATTGACTTATATTACGCTTGCGAGTCAAAGCAAAATAAAATAAGATAAATTTAAACATAAAAAAAAATATTCAAGTATTGGTGACACATTTTCTAAAAAAAATATTTAAACCATGAATTGAATAATATCTTGATCTAATACATAGAGGGAAAAACATTTGATCCATTTAAATTAATTTAGGTTGACTTGCAAAATTTATGGGGATAATTTTAAAAAAATTAAAAGCTCAATCTTAAATTAACTTAATATTAAAGAATAAAATAAGTAAATAATAGCATTTGATTATAAAAATAAAATAAACTCGAGTCAACCAAGCAAACTTGTAATGTAAGTCATGCATGTAATTAAATTTATATTTTTTTTATCTCATATATTATTTTTTATTTAATTATATGAAAAGAAAACACATGATTTTTTTTGTTTGAAACAACAATTTTTTAAAGAAAAAAAGGTGGTGACTGGAAGGTGAAGATAAGATAATAAAGGTAAATTATTGACAACAAATGGTGAAATTACATTCTTTTTTGTTTGAGTTAAATAAAAAAATTACATCACCAATAATAAAGAGTGAAGTTTTTTTTTTTAAAAAAAATAAAATAAAATTGAGGGACAATAAAAACTATTAAACAAAAAAAAACAAGTAATAGATAAATAATAGCTCGGATATTGTATATTAACTTTTTAAATTCACTACCTAGAGAAAAAAATTTAATTGAATTCAATAATTTATTTTTTTATTTATTTTTAAAAATAAACATAAAATAATATAAAAAAAAATGAGCTTCGATATTAATTAGAAAAGATAAATAAATATGTGGGCTTTCCAACTCAAACCCATACTAAGATGTATTTTATTTTTTTATTTTTATTTTGTAATAGGTACGTGGGCTTTCCAACCCATAACCATGTTATCATCTATCTTATTCATTTATTTTTATTTTTTAAAGTGGTGAACAATTCTATTTTTTAATTTTAAATTTTTTTAAATAATATATCATCTATTTTATTAAGATTTTGGCTTCCATGTATAAAAATGGCCAAAACACAATTTTAAAACTTATAGTTAGAATCGAAAAACACAGTTTTGAAAGGGAGATCAACAGGTAAGAAGATCAGTTGAGCAGGCTTGACAATGGACAAAACTGAAAGAAAATGGTCCCAGTATTCGTGTCTTGATTAATTAACAAGCTGCGTGCCTAGCTAGCTCTTTCAATTATTTAAATGTTCTCATTTCGACAATGCCTGAACGGGTACAACTATTTAGAGTTGTGAATTGCGATACTTTCACATTGAGAACAGCAGGCCTACCCAGCTAGCTACTTGTGCAAGCACTGGCGTGCTGTTTTGGCAAATTAAGCAATCTTATTGTTCATGTATGCCTTTACCTACATGAAGCATGCTAAATACAGGTGAAATACCAGACCTACCTTCTATACACAAGAGTCTGCCACGCCATTTCTGTTCATTTCTCTGCCTTTTCAGTTGTTTTTTTCCATAAATACAATTTTTTTTTATGCCATGCCAACACAGCGCCATATAATGGGTTGACTTGCGGTTCAATATGCAGACACATCTTTCTTCTTCTTTACCTAAATCCATATCTTTCTTAATTTGATTCTTCTTTATATTCAACTTGTTTTCTAAGCATATTCAAACCAGTAGGGATTGACTAAATGAACCATTTTCCTTTGTTTTAGTCTGCTTTTCATCCTCACTAAGTAAACAGAAGAAAAAAAATCCTGTAGTCTAGCTCATGCAAAATCGCAAACCAAAACACCAAAAAATAAAGCTTCGATTTTCCCTACTACTCATCCATACAGTTTCATTCGATGCTGGCTACTCAAATAGTATATAATACTGGAAATAAATGGATGGCTAAAGATTTGGGTTTAGATATGAAAGCTCTAGAGCAGAATTCTAGAGGCAAAGATAGGCAGACATTGATGGGAGATGAGAGGAAATGAATTATTAGAACATGCAGTTGGTCTGAAAACTCCGTACATTATGGTCACATATCCAAATTCAACCCTATGCAGTTTGAAAAGTTTGCATGAGCTTTAGTTATTGGAAGAAATCTGGCCAAAGAAGAAAGAATCAGGAGATCTACTCTATTATCAAGTCCTATTCAACAAGACTTCTAAACAGGAAGATATACCATGATATGACCTGACGAGATATCACCTAACCTTGTATATTATGGGGAAACAAAATTGAAAAAAAAAAAGAAAAAGACCCAGCTTTAATTTAAGAAGTGCAATGTCTTCCCTCCTTTGAGAGAAGATAAAATACGGCAACTACTAGTTATGAAGTGTGGCATTCCATGCATTGTGCTTGGGAGCAGAAAATGCATAGACAATCAATTTCCTAAGAGGGAAAAGAGGAAGGACACATGAGAATTATAGTGACCACGAGCTTCTCTCTAGCGTTGTGTTCGTCTAAGAAAGAAGATCATAATATTGTGGGTTTGCAGCAATAGCAAAAAACAGCAGAAATGGTAAATAATCCAAAATATTCAAGTCTAGCAGCAAATTAAGATTAGGTAACAGTCAAACATAGTATTATAGAGTTGAGCCGAAAGAGCTCTCTTAATAAACAATTAAGATCAATATAAAATGCTTGGAGAATCCATCTAAACATTTTTGGGGAAAAAAGTGTTGAAATCCAACCAGATGTTTTCTTCTCAAAGGCCAAAGTATTCAACTGAAATCACTTGAATTTTTGCTCCTTTCCTTTTCATCAGTTTGATAATCAATCACCCTAGCTGATTCCGTTGTATACTAAAATTAAAGAAAAGTAAGTAATTAGAGAAGAGTTATTGAGGAAATTTTCGAAAATTTCAATGGAAGGAAACTCACTTTCTTCAATCATTAAAGTTGAAGTACCTTGCACATGAACAAGATGTTCAGCTCTATAATCAATTCTTAGAATTTGGAGAAGAGGGTGGCCTGTCTGAGACAACATTATGCTCATTCTCACCATGAATTCGCGCTGGAATGCTAAAACCGGCCAATCCCTCAGACGCAAACCTGCTGCCAAAAATCCAAGACTGATGAAGTTCCTGTGCTCTATGATGGTCTGTGGATGCCATATGAAGATCATTCCATGCGCGAATGGAAATCGGAAAACTGGACTGAAGGGTTCCCCTCTGAGAGAATGCTGAGCCTTGGGCTAACATTGCTTGGTGTGGTGTCAATGGTGGGGGGTTAAATGTAAATCCCCCAGCACCTCTATTGTCTGCATTTGTGTCGTTGCTCCAAGTCATCATTCTCTGAAAATTAGCATCAAACCCTACTGGAGCTGACCCTTCAAAAAGAGTCTGATCAGTAGAAGGTGTATGGGTTGTGTCTGCCTGTGACTGCCCATGAAGTAGAACTTGGTCTTGGAAAGAGTGGAGGGATAGGCCAAGATCTTCACTTTGGTTTGCGGTTCTTGAAATTACAGTAGGATAGCTTTGGAAGTTCATTGATGAGTTTGTGGAGCTTGTTGGGAAGAAAGATCTCATGGTATCAGGGTCTATAGTTGGTGCGAGGAAAGATGAACCATTGCTTGGATTGTGATCAGTCAATTGCCCGTGGAGCTGAAAACTATAGCCAGATGATTCTGGTTCCTCTGCAATTGCCATTTCACTAGATCCAGCGTTCTGGTTTTCCTCCAAGTTCTCATTAACATTATTAGTTGGTGGTTGCCACGGTGGCAGCTCAGCAAGCCTGTCAATTGAATTCTTTGCTTTCTTGATAAGCCAATCAACAGCTTTGCTGGGTCGATCATAGCCTAGCCGGTCTTGAACATCATAAAATTGTATTGCAGTGTGTGCGGATAATCGAACCCTGCGGTCCCTAGGACCTTTGGCTGTGTAAACCTTGCTGTGCCGATCTTTACGCCCTGTGGACCTAACAATGTGGCCACCTTGGACCTGAATAATTTCTCCTCCGGTGTTCTTCATTTCTGGTCTTTGTCTATATTTTGCATATTCAATGGTTTGGCGTAATGATTGCGTGTTAGGTACAGCTTCTCTTTGGTTTGAATTTATGGCTTCTCCATGGTGTTGTTGGTTCTGGAGAAGTTGAGGGCGTTTGGAAAGGCTGTGTATGCCTAGGCTATGCTCTTCTGTTTCTTCTAGTCTTGGTTGAATGATTTGGTGAATAGGATTCTGTGGATGCTGCTGATTTCTCCGGAAATCCAGATTCCTAATCTTTAGATTTTGCTCCCCCAAAAGTTTTTGATTTCTCAAAGGTTTTATAGTACACTAAATTATAAACTCCATGCTTTGCTCCCTTTTAATCTTGATTCTTCTACTGTTGTCGCTTCCTGCTGCCACAAAACATAAAGCTGATACTCCTCCTGCTATTGCTGCTGATCCCAAAAACTCCTGCCATTGCACTCCTCAGATTCCACACCCCAAGAACACCACTATGTCCAAAATCCACACAGCACAAGAAAAACCAGCCTACCCGAAAAACTTCATTTCAAGTTTTTTTTTTTAGTAAATTTATTACCAACTCATCTATCTTTATCTCTACAGAGAGTAAGATGTCAGAGGAAAAATAGACCAGAATGGGGTGAGTTTCTCTATGCAAGCTCAAAAACTTGCGAGAAAAACAAAACAAGATTGAACTAGAATTTGAACCAATACTCCCTATGAAAGAAGAAAATTGAAATATAAAGATTTAACAAACTGAAACTTGAAAGAATTGAGAGAGATAGAACGAGCTTTGCTCTTTACTACAAGAGTTTGAAGATGAAGGAGGAAGGTAAAGGGAAAAGTTAGGCAGCAGTAATAGAAGAGCAAAATCCCAACTTGGCCTATGGGAGCTATTTTGATGCTTCTGAAAAGGGTGGCAGAGTCTGGTCAGAAAGGAGATTAAAGATATTTTGTCATCACAGCCCCACAAAACACTAATGTAACAGCAACATCTTCAGTTGAAAAAATAAATAAAAGAAATCTATCCATCTATCCATCTATCTATCTATCTTTCTAGTTACCCCACTCTCTCTCTCTCTGCTAGTTGTTACCTTTTCTTAATGGCTTGTTTATCAGAATTGTTGTGTTATAATTAGAGCCGTGAATTATAAAGAGATTACTCAATTTGCCACCACTCTTAGACACTGCTTTACAAGCTTTGATAATGAAATCCATCTGCTTTTTCTGGTTTCTCTTCTATTTTATACTTTATATTTCCACTATTAATATGTGTGGGTTCACCAAGACAGCCTTTGATTGCTGTTCCTAGTAAGAAGAGATGGAGATACAAGAAACATAGATGTGCTTGGCTATGAAGATTTTATTTCTAATAATTTTTACTTTTTATCTCTGAAAAATAAGATAGCGAGGACGAGGACGAGGATAGAAAAAGAACCAAGTTAATTCTGATTTCATAAGTATTTTTTAATTAAAACATCTTTTAATCTTTATTCTTATATTCAGATTTTAACCTTGATTTTAATTAACTTAATTTTCACGAAAAATATCAGGAAATTTGAAAATATAGAAGCAGAAATCATAAAAAATAAATATGGTACATTTTAACTTTATGTTCGTGCAAATATCTTGTTTAACGTATGATTGATTTAATTAATTATTTTATTATTAAATATATTTAGAGAGATGATATAATGACTAATTAAATCATAATTTAGTTACTAATTAAATCATAATTTAGTTTCATAATTTTCTTAGCAATTAATCACCTTTTTAATGATGATAGCAGTCCCTTTTTAATATGATTTTGATGAGAGAAAAATTGTCATTTTAAATTAGATAAAAAAATAAAAATAAAATTAATTATCATTTGCGGCCAAAATAACTAGCATTATTTATTATTTCAAACATAGAAAATTTGATGGTAATATATATAAAGAGTAAAATGTATTTTCCTGTTATATGTTATGTTTTTCTTCTCATTAACAAAAAAATATATAGATATTTATTTTTTTATTACACTATTATTTCCATCTGTCTCCTCTTTTCAATTTTAATTTATCTTCTTATTTTTTATTTTAAAATAGTAATCAAACACTCTATATATAAAGAATACAAACATCCTTCCCACAAAATACCACTGTGTACTCTCTCAAGAATAATCATACTTCCCATTTCCTAACATTTAGAGAGAAAAAAGAGAAGGTATGTACAGGAAAGAGCTTAAGATAGTGTGGCATAATAATAGAACTAGCCTCTTTCTCTAATGTACTGAATTCTTCTACAATTAAGGATGTAAAAGTATGTAGGTGTAAACATTTTTCTGACTGTTTCACAAATTGTAATTATGGGNGGGGGGGGGGGGCGAGTTTATGAATTTAAATAGTGCCATAAATATGAAGGCTCTAGCTTTTACGAGTGGTTTAAATGCAAGGGAGTGAGGCTAAGTTCAGAATTAGTGCAGGTAGTTTGTGAGGTTATACTGTCTGAGAGTTTTCTTTTACAAGTATTAATGATATCTTGAATAAAAGGTGCATCTTGTCCAAAGGGATCAGTTGATGATCTGTGTGCTTGGCTGCATCACAAAAATCGATCATATATCATACAGCATAGTGATCCCTCCTTTTCCTTTCCTTTTTTTCCCCTTCTCCGAATGTTAAAAAAGAGTTGTTGTTTACAATTGTCTCCCCAACTTGGCAAGTGTTAGAATAACTTGTAGAATCAAAAAAGAGGGGAAAAAAGAAGAGAAAGGGAGGCAGAAGAAAAAGGAGGAGGTGGAGGAGTATTGAGTCAATAGCTTCTAGTAACACTGGATGATTGCTAATTATATAAATAAATAATGAGATCTATGGCGCCAACAAATTAAAATTGTTTCCATAAAAATGATTGATAATAATAATTTCTTCCACGAGGAACATAATAACAATTACTATTAGCACAAAGAGCTCATGGGCTATAGCTTAATTGATATTAATATTCCATTTTTATATAAAAATTCTGATCCAATCTATTCTTGATAAAAAATAATACTATCACAAAAAGGCATTGGCATTTCATAGAAGCAATAATCAATGAAATGTCAAGGTATTTTTAACTTCGGTTCTTAAACTTTTTTAGGATATTTTTTTTAATTTTATTAAAAAAAATTATATCTTTCAAGATTGAGTTTTTTGAATATTAAACTTTATAATTTATTTTGATTTATTTTCTATAGAGTTATTTGGATCTCATGAGTTTTATAAGTTAGTCATGTTGACTCAAATCATTTTATTATTTTTTAACTTTTTTCTTCAACATTAGATTAATTAAAAATTAAATTTTATAATTATGTTTTGATTTTTTTTTCTAAAGAGTTATCATAGTTCAATGATCTATGTTGTGAGTTTTGTGAGTTAGCTAAGCTAATTTGTATTTTTTATCTTTCTAATTGATGTTTTTTTTCTTCTCAATTTCATCTTGTAACATTAGGTAGATTGTAAATTAAACTTTATAATTTTTTATTTATTTTTTATAAAATTATCTTAATCTTCTGACTTGGATTTAAAAAGTTAATTTAAGTTAACTTTAGTTTTTTTTTAATTTAATCATTAGGTTTATTGGAAGTCAATCTTTATAATTTGTTTCAATTTCTTTTCTATGAGGTTATCGTAGTCTCATAATTTAGTTTAATATAGGTAATTTCATCATTTAATATTGGATTAATTAAAAATTAAATTTAATAAGTTTTATTTATTTATTTTGTATAGGGTTATTAAGATCTTATAATCTGGATAGCGAATTTGACTGATTAACATAGATTGAATTGAGTCTATTTAATATAATATTATTTTAATATTTAGAAAAATATCTTGATTTTTTTCTAAGTCAAACTATATTTTTATCAATCATATGAGTTGTCAAAAGTTAATTCTCTTATATAATAAAAAATATATTTAAAAAAAAACTTAATCCAACCTCAACATAACCCTGAAATGGTCTAGTATGAAAGCTATATAAAAATAAAAGCATGTGATAGTGTTATCAATTGATTTGCACTATTTTTCATGGCCAAATCCACTCAAACTCATAACTACTCTCCTGCTCCTTGTGCTTAATCATTACATTACTCAGTCATGGCACCATATTAAAATATTGCAAATGATGCCAGTAACTACTTTATTAAACCCAAATACCCATTAACTAACAACTATCCAAACCATGATGGAGGTTCTTGATTTTTCTGTGTATACGAGTCTTTATAAAGTATTGTATTATTTGTTTATGAACGAGAATATATATTATTGTATCTGCAGTACCTATATTAATTGGTGCATGAGGGCGATCAGAAATAGCCTGCAACTTTCATCTGCCTCTTGAACCAACAGCAAGGGGCGCAACCCTCTAGTCTTGATTACACTAATGTAGCAAAAGGGATACAAAAGCCTTTGAGAACATTGACATAACTAAAATGCTTACATTTCCTTGTCACAAGAAAGCGCTTTCACAACACATAAAATGGCTACAGTCATTTTCTTCAATTATTTGAATGATAATCAGCCGCCCATGGCACCACATTATGGCACCTGGAAATTTCTTTTTATCAACCTTCCTTTTTTTGTGTAAAGAAACACACATTTTTTTTTTGGGTGTGAGGTAATTTCTGATCACAACACCAGAAATTAATTTGCCTTTTATCATTCTTTTGAGAAACAGAAAAACAAAACCCCCAAATGCGCACATGAGTGTTATTTTATCAAGTCATTCCCACTTCTGCTATTTTCTGCAATAAATACATTTTACATTAACCAAATTGTTCGTAATTTAGTCATGATCGATTTGCTCTTGTGGTCTTGTTAGACTGATGTTGACTGCTAGGGTCCCCCCCCCCCCCTTTTTTTNCCCCCCTTTTTTTTTAATTCATTTAGATTCAAGCACCATTAAAATACAAAAATAATTCCAAGGATCTAAGTAATATGTTGCCATAAAATAATAAATACAATAATAAATATTGCTTTCATTCTTATATGAAAAGGTGAGAACCCGTGCTCACTGGAAGTCTTTTTTCCAAAAGGGTTTCATGTAATAATAATAACCTAAAATCTTACCCATAAAGTGCAAGAACGTGAAAAGAATTGGAACAAAAGGTTGCACATGGTATTAGGAATCGTGAAAGCAAAAGCGAATTATCAGAGAGTGTGATATGAAATGGGGTGTGTGTGTGTGTGTATTAACCTAATTGACATTGATATGATATATTATGAGCTTTAACCACTCGTGACCTTACAATGATGCTTTTGCCACATGCCACTTATGGCTGGAAGGTACACGATGCCATTATTTCTCTCATTTCATTGTAATTTCACCAAATTTATGAAGGCACGATTCCTCAGCACAGCGAAAATCAAAAGAAAGTAAAGAA
The DNA here is from genome assembly GCA_015708895.1 of Populus ilicifolia. NCBI lineage: Eukaryota > Viridiplantae > Streptophyta > Magnoliopsida > Malpighiales > Salicaceae > Populus > Populus ilicifolia. The sequence goes on from SRLM01000049.1 coordinate 542,022, forward strand.
AAAATTGGGTTAATTTAATTGGAACATTTTCAACATTTTTTCCCAAAAACATAACAATTTAATTTCTCACAAACATCTAAAATATTAAAGCTAATTATTCTTTCGTCCCTGGTTTTGAATACTATCGTATTAAATTAACTTTTCATGTTTTGGGAACATATACCTTAGTCTTATGTTTTATGTTGTGCTCCTCTGCCCTTTCTTATCTCCTGTCTGTTTTTGCCTTTACTTCATCTATAGTTGGCTTTTACCTTGTGGTACATTAAAAATTAAAAAAAATAAAATAAAACAATCAGGTCGTTTGGGCTACGCCGGAACGACCTCAGCCATACCAACTCCTCTACACAAAGTCTAAACGGGTTATCAGTCATATACCCCCCCTCAATCCACTACTACCATTTAGGCATGCACCTAAATTTATTTTTTAATTCTAAGTCAGAATAGTACCGCGCCCTATGCATGGGCACACTCCGAATTCTCTATGCAGAGCAAGACACCTCCTTTTCATGTTAAAGGTTATTTCCAGTCTATATCTTACCTTAAATGATACATACCAGCCACTCACCTCTTCATCGATGACACCACAACCACTGAAATATACCATATCTTTCAACATTGGTATATCAAGTCATAACAATTAAAAACTCAATTTTCAATTATTTTCCATCATCACATCTGTTTACAAGGTAAGCTAATGTGAATAAGGTTTTAAAATATCTTAGGAAAAAATGAGAGATAGGAGGATTCAAGAACAATAAGTTCATTCACATCAGACATTGCTCATCTCCTTATTTTCGATAAAATCTTTATCATAACATCTTTGAATTTTTATTAAAATCTCCATGAGTCTATGAAAATTTCCATATCTTTAGGCAACATCTCCCTACACAGTACTTCGACATTGCTTTTTTATCATAATTCTTTGACATGATATTCTCTATCCCAAAAGCAATAAGCAAACTAATTAAACTCCCATGTCTCTTGTAATCATGTCAATAAAAGCTACGAAAAAGTAACATAACAGGTATAAAACAGTAAATATGTTTTTTTTAAATCTACTAATTAAGTATTTCAAACATGAATATCTAAAAAACTAGAGGAAAATAATGGTGCATCAAATTTTTATCAATTTTGAAAACTTAGCTATTGCATAACAATTAAATATTAAGAGGAGTTTGAATTTAAACCAACTTGTAGTTCCTATTTATATTTTAGAATTTCAATTATAACATTTCATAAGTTGGTTGAGTTTATTACTGGCTAAGGCTAAATTGTCTAAAAACTCTTGTAGCTAGTTTGATGGCAATAAATTATATATATATATATATATATGCACACACTTTTACATAGCATCGTGTAGTTTACTTTCGGTTAATCTATAAATTTTATATTAAATTCATTAAAAAAAAAGTTTAAGAATTTATAAAAATGATGGTAGATGGTTGATTTTGTAAAAAAAGATGGTGGGTGGATTTAGTTTAGGTTTAAGTATGAGTTTGATATTGTGATTGATATATAGTGTTTTTCAATTAAAAATATATTAAAATAATATTTTGTTGATTTGTTTTTCTTTTAACATCAGCACATCAAAATCATCCAAAAACACTTAAAAATTATCAATTTAATATTTTTTTCAAGTGCAAAGCAATTTACAAAATGCTTTTAAAAGAATGTTATATTATGAAAATGAACACTCACTTGGTAGGAAAAGGATATATATATATATATATATACACATACACACACGGAGAGAGAGAGAGTAAAATTTATATTAAAATTTTAATATTTTAAATTTTTCGATGGTTTGAATAATAATTCAATCAATTATAGATGTTATCTATAATTAATGAAAAGTAGGGGTGTAGAGTATTATCGCTTAATTTACCCTTGTTTAATTTATATCCTTCGTCCCAAACTATAAGAGGTTTAGTTAATTTACTCCTAGTTCAACCATTCAATATAGTAAAATTGATCTACATTCTTCATTTAAATGAGACTTAAGTTCGAAAGCATATCTGAACTTGAGAAAATTGTTTTTAAACTCTATTATCAATTAGTTTCACTGCAAAAAAATATGGCTATTAACATAAGATTTTAGCAATAGTGTTGCATGTATGCGGCGTCATAGTGATTGTCCTCTACATTCAATGTGTGTATGTATTTGGAAAATATAGGAGAGATAAGGAGTTCTTGTCTTTTTATCAGTGTAAAATGGAATGGAAGTCGTCACCTAGTATTTTGATCACTAGAAACCCTAACTAGTCTCAGAAATTAGGTACAGAGACTGGTTGCGTAAAGTAAAGGTATTAACATCCAAATACGCCCTACCTAAGGTAAGCTGCATTGTTTTACTGTTTGATAGAAATTAAGATCTTGTCATGTTTTCTAATTTCTAGTCTTTCTACGGTTTAAGAAAAATCTTTTTTGATATGGAGATCCTTATCTTATTGGGTAAAATCTAATTGTCCTAACGTTAATAAAAGAACTACCTTTTCAAAATCAAAAATATGTTTTACGTATAAATTCATAATCCTTAAAATTAAAAAAGAATAAAATAATTTTTAAAATTATTGAAATGTTAGCCAAGTTCTCATGACTTTAATAAACTAGTTATTAAAGTCAAAAAATACATTCTAAAACTTTTTTTTTGAAGTTTTCTAGGTTGTATGAAAATATGATGTAATTTTTAATTTTTTTTAGAGACATGGCCATATGCATAAAAATGAAAAAAATATTAAAATAAAAACCGGGTATTTTAATATCGGATTTGTATTTTTACGATATAAAAATATAAACCAAAATTAAGCAAAACTTAGTAAACAATACATGGGAAAATCATAAATTTTTCTTAAAATATATATATTTGAAACAAAAAATTGGAGTGGGTCGGACCTGACCCATTCATTTTGGGTTGGGCAGGACAATGAACAGTGGAGTACTCTTCAGTGTTAACGCAGAACAGTGGAGAGTGACCGGAGAAGAAGCAAGAGAAGGAAACTAACCGGGCAGCACTGGTGTCTCGTTGTGCTGGTCGCGGTGGTGTTTTTTGCGCGATGGACGATTGTGGTGGCAGACGATGGTTTTCTTCTCCTCTATTTCACTGCTTCTTCTTTCTTTGTTTCTATTTTTTTAGTGTTTCTTCTTCTATTTCTCACGGTGCAGGGGCTATTACCAATAACGAGGAGGATGGTGGCAACTGTTGTTGGCGGTGTTGCTCCTAATGATGAAGAGAGAGAAGCTAGAGAGAGAGGTTAATGTTCTTCTCTTTTCCTCTGTTATCTTTTTTTTTTCTGTCCCTTGTATTATGTTCTTTTTCCCTTTCTTCTCTCACTAGCTCTAATCTTCCACTCTTTCTCTCCTGATTCTGCTAGTGGTTGCTCCTAGTATTGCTGGTGGTGGTAGAGAGGAAGAAATAGCGATGATGCCCAGGGGTTCTTCTTCTTCTTCTCTGTGCAAAGACCGCAGTCTCTGTTTTCTATTCCTCTCTCCCTTCTCTTGTCTTACTTCACTCTGTATCATTGCGATTCCTCTATTTTTGGATGATGGTCTTGTTAGTGGTGGCTGAGAGAAGCAATGGAGGCATTGATGGAGGTGTAATGGTGGCTCTTCTCTTTCCTTTTTCTGTCTTGCTCCTTCACCCTCTTTTCCCCTTTCTTTTCCTTTTTCTTCTTTTTTGCCCAAGCTCCTCTCCTCTCAAATAAACTCCCTTTACTTATATCCAAACAATTGTCTATCTCTCTCTCGATTTCTTTTAACTCTCAAAACACCTAACCCTTTTTTTTTCTATTTCTTTTCCTCCTTCCTACCTCTTGTCTTCTTCCCTCTCTGTCACTGCCCTTCTCTCTTTCTTTAAAATTTTACCCCCCATAAGTTTCTGTTTTTCCCTTATATTTATAGGTAGCCGGGGGAGAGGTTCATCATACCCTGTACAAGTGCAGGGCATGGTGGCGTGGGATGGCTTCTATGTTGCAGGGTATAGGTTATATTAATGGTGGCAGGTTGGGGATAGCTTATGTCCGAGTTTTGTAAGCAAGTGGGAAGAGAAGGAGGATAGTGGGAAAAAGATGTGAAATCTTCTCCTCCCCTATCTCTGCATTTTCAGGGGAGGAGAAGCTGCACTATGTCGTTCAAAATGGCACCGTGCAGTTTTTTTTGAAGAAAAAGTAAAAGAAAAAAAATTAGGAGTGACCCAAAAATGGGTTATGCCATATAGAATAGCTAAATTGTTGATTAAATAACGGATTAACAATGAAACATGTATATATGATTTTCTTAATCCTAACAATAGATTTAATAATGAAAAATCCATGCAAAATAATTTTTTATCATAAAAAACAATGTAAAGATTTTGTGATGGATTTTTCATTATTAAATTATGATTAGTACTTACAAGTGTATTTTTATCAAGGTTTTATATCATCATTTTGCACTTGAAGTATCAATAACTCTTTAACTAAAGGATGTTTTATAATAACATATCTAATAATATAAGATATCTTTAATTTATGGTAAATGTTCATTTTAAATTTAGTCCTAGCATATAAATGAAATGATTGATTGATGAATTTAAAAACTAAAATTAAAAGAACACAAAGATGGCCAAACTTATAAAAGAGATGCTATTAAGTCCAAACTGGAACACTATTCGATAATTAGGTCATATCTGGAGCTGTGGATCTCGAATTTAAGTCTAGTTTATATGGATGAAAAGGTAAGACATAGATCTATAACTTTCATGTAGATGTCTATTTTAAAAAGATCATTTTCAACTCCAAATTGTACCAATAATGAAAAAGTCTAAATCTATCCTACAACCCAAACATTGTTTAGTGTTTGACCTATATCTAGAATTCTAAAAGTCCAAATAACCTTTTTTTTTTCCTGAAAAGCTGAGACATTTTCCTACAACTCTCATAAAGTGGATTTAGTTTTAATATTATCAATGACGTTTTAGACAGACAAGAGAAAATAAGGATTTTCACCAAGTCAAGAGTTGGCCACCCACTCATCAATTAGTCATCAAGTCAATAGTTTCTAATTTTAACCTACAAAAGAAGGCATTTGCCATGCATTTAGGCATTTTGATTTCCAGATCAAGATCATGCTCTTTCTTTCTCTTGTTGTATTGCTTATGTTTTGTTTTCATTAATATCAAATTTATATCTTTCCTTTCCTTTCCTTTACTTAGTTAATTTTTATTTTATTTATGTTCTTATTTTGTTTACTTATTTTTCTTTCTTTCATTATATTTAGTTAAGTTTATTATGTTAAAATGAAAAGGTTACATTAATGGTGTAAGAATAATTATAGTGTAAATTCAACATGGATGTTAATGTTTGATACTAATATATTTTGTATTTATTATCATTTTTACTTTTAATACTTTGTTTGTTTAATAGCTAATCTAGATTTATGTTGCATAACACTTGGTACAACAAATACTTGACACTTTCATAGCTCATACTTTATGGTATAACCGACACATGAGTTATGAAAGGAATTTGATTTCTTGTTAACATAAGTTATAATCATGAATGTCTGACGAGATTTACAAGTATTAGCATTAATCGAATAAAATAACTAATGTAATTATGTTAACAATTTATAATCTGATTGGAATATTTTTTGTGTGTGGTTTCCAATTGAATAATAAAAATTTGTACTATACTTATTTGACATACCATTAGTGGATCCTTTAACCTTGATATTTATTGTTATTACTATTGAATTATAGTTGGATGAATTTAATGATTTGCAAATAATTTATTATCAAAAAGAAATCACAGATGAAAAAGACACTGAAAATATTGATGCAGATCTTTTGTTAAGAGTAATAATAGATTCAATAACTGGCATCACACCAATTGATGATTACTTTTTAAAAACATTCTTATTTTCTCTTAGTCTAATGCCTTGGTATGATAAAAATAATAATTTTCTTACTTCAAGAGATTTGCCAGCTCATTGAAGTACCCAAGAGAAAGGAAAGGTTTTGAGTAATGTGGAAAATTTTTATTAGGATGACCCTTATTCAAATGTTGTCCTAATCAAATATTTCAAAGATGCATTCTTGATAATAAGGTAAGTAGTGTCATTAAACTTTTTTATTCTAAAGCATATGGGAGTTAATTTTTATAAAAAAGACAGCAACAAAAATTTTTGAAAATGGATTTTATTAGTTCACCATGTTCAAAGACATGTATGCATTCTACAAAAGTTGTAAAAATTATCAAAAAGTTGACATTAGTCAAAAAGTTTTGCTCTATAATTCTTGACTCAATTTATTCCCTGGAGAGCTAAGAACAAGATAGAGCAGTCCATTTATTGAAAAACATGTGTATTCTTATAGAGCCTTTAATATTGAAAATCTAAAGAATGATAATGTTTTTAAGGTAAATAGATATCGTTTGAAAGCTTACTTTAATAATTTTTCTAGTGAAAATGAATCCATTAATTTGAATGATCCTGTAAATAAAGGTTGATTATTTTATTTTTCTTAATTTATTTTTGTGTTTTTTTTTTGTTTGTGACTCTTAGCTTGCTAGTCTTTCTCACCCTGGTTAAATGACAGATAAAGGTACTTCATAACTCTTAAGTCGGTTCTTTTAGTTTGCCATAATAATTGATATCTATGTATATATTTGTTCAATTCCTTCCTCCTTCTCTTCTCTTTGAATCTTTTTTCCACTTCTCAACTTAAAAAATGGATACCACTTTTGAAAAATTAAAAAAAGTATTTTATTATTTTTCCTTAAAATGCGATTAAAAAATTTACTGAGCAAGGTGTGCAAAATTGAGGTTGTTAATGAACCATGGAATTCCTGAAGAGATTTTCTGGCTAATTGAAGCAAATATCCAATTATCAGGTGAGTCTTCCAATTCTTTTATTTCATACATATCTAGCACAAGTAAAAATACTTTTACAAAGAAACACCATGCAAAATCACTGAAAGTCTGTCATTGATATGTTAGATGGACTTGTAATGCACAATGTCATTCCTTAAGAATGATATTTATAAATCGTGAAGATAAAATATAATTCATTAAGGATGGCCTAAGTAAGAGGTCTTTAGATAATCTTCTATTGACCCTTAAGACGTGCCCTAGTAGAGATGTGCATCATGTAATTCATGATTTATGGCCTAATTTTCATAAAGAACATGATCGACTTAGTCTTAGAAATCTAATTAAAAAAGACCTTATTTGTCAATTTTTAAGAAAACTGGATGGGAAGGTTATTCCTGACCCATAGAGGATGTTTAAGCCGTTCTTGAAAATAAACCTAAGAAAAGATATGAGTCACAATCAAAACTACGATTTCAGTCTTAGTTTGTAAAAACTTATGTCTTTTGGTTTAATTAATAGTATAATATTTATATTTTTTTATTTTTTATATTTATTTAAATGTGTTTCAGGTTTGTTAATAGTAATTATTTCAAATGATATCTTTTATACTCTATCTTTTTACCTTAGAACATTGATGACAATATCTCGTTTTGGTTAGGGGGAGAGGGTAATAGTTGATATTAAAAAAGAAACTAAATATATTTTCTATTTCATAAACTATTTGCAAAACTATTGTTACTAAGATAGTGGAGTAAGGAGGAATTTTATTGACTCTTGAGATGTATCTTTATAAATATTTTTTAATGGTTATTTGCAATATTCATAACAAGGTCTATCATAATACTTCTTGAAATATTCAGGTTTATAAACTCTCGCATTATTATCACTTAATTCTATTTTATGTACTCATTTAACATGTATTCTTAAACCATAATTTTCACATATATTTTAACATATGATTGTGTGTTACATATTGTATTATTATATTATTTATGTTCTTTTGTTAAAGGTAACAACTAATGGAAAGAGATAATATATAATTTGAAAAAAAAATGAAGAGCAAAAAAAAATATTATGATAATAATAATGTAGATGGGTTTGGTTTTGTAGCCTACCTAACCTAAGCAATTAAGCTCAAAGGGATGTTTGAACACCTAGTACCCTAAAATCAACTAACTTGGGAGCTATTGGCCCAATGCTTATTACATGAGTTGAGGAGAAAAGCTTGAGAATCAAACATTATACAATCTATGTATCAGTATCTGCAACCTGAATTACTAACCTTATTGGATTATCTTAACACTTAATGCCCTAAAACCAGCTAATTTGAGAGTCATTAGCCAAAAGCTTGTTACATGGGTTAATGATACATGGTGTTTTAAGTTATATGTATATATATTAAAACAATAAGAAAAAAAAACAGAAAAAAATAATAATCCTAACCTAAGAAAATTAACTTTGAATATTAGAACAAAAAATTTTGTTTTCTTCCAAGAAAATCCATATAACAACTATATGTTAATATATTGAGCATAAAAAAAAAGTTTATTAATATCTTGTTTAACAAGTAATGAGTAGATATATAAATTCAATAAGAGTTTGTTTATCTCGATAGATTAATGCAAGTTGAATGATGAATACCTTCCTTTATGGAATTTGCAAATTGTTTTTTTATTTTAACGTTTTAATTACTAGGGACTAGTAATAAGATGGTTGGAGGGTGTGATTAGTACTTATAAGTGCATTTTTGTTAAGGTTTTATATCATTATTTTACACTTGAAGTATCAATAACTCTTTAACTAATGCATATTTTATAATAACATATCTAATAATATAAGATACCTTTAATTTATAGTAAATTTTTATTTTAAATGTAGGTCTATCACATAAATAAAATGATTAATTGATGAGTCTAAGAACTGAAATTGAAAAGACAAAGAGATGGCTAAACTTAGAAAAGAGATGTTGGTGCAGTTTAAATTAGAACACTAATCAGTAATTTGATCATATTTAGAGTTATAGATCTCAAATTTAGGTCTAATTTATATGGATGGAAAGATAAGACTTAGACCTACAACTTTTATGTAGAGGTTTAGTTTTAGAAAGGTTATTTTCAAGTTCAAATTATACCAATAATAAAGAAATCTAAATCTATTCTACAGCCCGAACACTGTTCAGTGTTTGACCCATATCTAGAGTTCTAGAAGTCCAAATGACCTCTATTTCTTTTTTGAAATTCTGAGATAATTTTCTTCAACTTTTATATTTTTAAGTGGTTCCAATTCTAACATTATCAATAATGTTTTGGGCAGACAAAAAAAGATAAGAATTTTCACCAAGTCAAGAGTTGGCCACCCACTCATCAATTAGTCATCAAATTAATAGTTTCTAATTTTAGCCTATATAAGGAGACATTTGTCATGCATTTAGACATCTTGGTTTTTAGATCAAGATCATACTCTTTCTTTCTCTCCTTATATTACTTATGTTTTGCTTTCATTAATATCAAGTTTATGTCTTTCATTTATTTTCCATTACTTAGTTAACTTTTATCTTATTTATGTTTTTATTTTATTTATTTTATTTATTTATTTTTCTTTATTTCATTATGTTTAATTAAGTTTATTGTGTCAAGATGAAAAGGTTAAACTAATGATATAAGAATAAGTATAGTATAAATTTAACATGGACCTTAATGTTTGATACCAACATGTTTTGTATTTTTTTTACTTTTAATATTTTACTTGTTTAATGGCTAATCTAGATTTATGTTGTATAACACTTGGTATAACAAATGTTTGACACTATCATAGCCCATATTGTATGGTATAACCGATACTTGAGCTATGAAAGAAACTTGACTTGTTGTTAACATAAGTTATAATCGTGAATGTCTGACGAGATTTACAAGTATTAGCATTAATTGAATAAGATAACTAATGCAATCATGTTAATAATTTATAATATGATTGAAACCTCCTTTGTGTGTCGTTTTCAATAAATAATAAAAATTTATACTATACTTGGTTGACATATCGTTAGTGGATCCTCTAACCTTGACATTTGTTGTTGTTATTGTTTAATCATTATATTAATCTTTCATTTCAAAATTCTCATCAACTTCTTTTTTTTCTTCTTTATTACTACTATTACAATTATTATTATTGTTGTTGTTGTTGTTGTTGTTGTTGTTGTATTAGTGTTATCTATAATTTATACAATTAACTTTTCTATAGTTCAACCTTAATCTTTCTGGGTTATTTATTACTTTGACACTCCTGCACTTGGAAGAAGATATCAATCTTTATGTCATATCAAATTAAAAACATCAAATATGCAATAAAAAATCAATTGCTGAAACCAATTAAAAAATAAATAGTTTTGGCTAACATTTGAAAGTTGAAAATTTCCACTTTTCACCTCTAAGTAAACCACGATATCAATCACCTCATTTTTACCAATCACATTCAATCTCTTACAATCTAATGGCTCAGAAACCAAACCTCACCCATCACATTGGTCACCATTTAATCCAACAACCTCTTCTCCACCCCTCCTCTTTCTAAAACAAATGAAATAATAATAATAATAATAAAACAAGGTATAGATCTTCTTTTCTTTGAATTAAAATTCCTCTCTTTTTATTTGCTATTGATTTTCATTTTCCTTGAACATTAAAAGCAAAAATGCATGAGATCCTTCACTTTCTCTCTCTAAGTTAATTAATGTTATTATTGTAAGAAATAGAAGGTTAAGATTGTTTCGTGTTGCTATTTATTGTTATTTCTTATTTACTTATATATGTTTGCTTGCTTGTGAAATTTTATTTTAGCATGCATTTTAATTTTGATACTAAAGATTAAATTAATGCCTTTCTGCATTTTAATTTTGATACTAAAACCAATTCTAAATTAGGTGGAAAGTAGCAGTTTATAGTTGTAAAACATCAACTACAAGCTAGGTGATTACTTTATAATGGTAGTCATGTTTTGTCTTAATCATTTCTTAAAAACCTCTACACTACCTTTATGAAAGGTGGCGATTAGGGGAATCATAAACTATTTTGAAACAAGGTAGTTAGCCTACCCCTTATATAGCATCTTAAAACCTACCTTTAGGATATGGATTTCTAGTAATTTATTTTGTCTCAAGGTAAATTTGATCAATAATCTTTCCTAGGATTTTTTAAGCTATGACCATGATTTTTTTAATACAAGTAACAATCTAAGATGATGCAACTAGTTAAGGGGAATTAACAAAGAACCAAGATCGAGAAGTTATTTCAAATAAGAATTATTTTATCTTTTTAAAAAAAGAGGCTTTGACATACCTTTTTGTTTTGTACTCTTTAATGTGTATGAGATTTAAGCAAGATGAAGACCTAGGAAAGATCTTTTCTCAAACTATGGATTATTACCTATATTCAACAAAAAAAGTTATGGATTTGCGCCCTTTAAATGTTAATCCATATTCTATATACATGTATATATACTTGTATTTATAAGCATTCAAGTATTCATGATTTAAGGTTTAAATGTCATAAATGCATATCTAGGTTTAAATATACATCTTGCAAAGTCCAAATTTACATAGTTTACCCAACTTTGATAAGGAAACATGAAATATAAAGAACATACTTACTAAGATGTGCATTTCTTCGAGGAGTTGGACTCCCTGAAGGCTAACATAACTCGTAACATAAACTTCTTAAGTAGAAACTTAAACACCTCCATGATGAAGCCCCATCCAACTAGCTTATGAATTTTACAACAAATCAGACTAAAAAAAAGATGGATATAGTCAGAAAACTCAATGAAATATAATATTTATGTAATCAACAATACATGTATCAAACCAAACAATTGTGGATGCATTCTTAAATGAGTCATACAAGATGAAGTCATTTGAAAACATTGGTTATGATAATATAACAACGTTAAATGCTAGGAAAAGATTTTTTGATGGAGTGGGATTATATTAACATGTCTAAGCTATCAAGATGTGTCTAGTTTTGAATGTGATGGTACTAAAAAAGTTTCATGTATCCAAGTTTATTAGTATACTAGAACTTAGTGTAATGTCACTTACCTCAAATGTTATTGCAATAAAATGATAGAAATAATGCACAATGAAAAATTATTGATGTATTTTTTTCAGGATAGTTTTGGTAAGGCAGCATTAGATTGGCATATGAGGCTGGACAATATGAAAATTTAGAAATGGAGACCAATAAAAGCTTTCATTAAAAGCTATAAGTACATCATGGGTATCACTTTAAACATATCTAGAATGCAAAATATAAAAATAGATGATAAACAATTTATTCTGGAATATGTCCAAAGATGGTTTGGGGTTGCTACTCAAGTGGATCTTTCACTGCTAGAAAAAGAGATTGTTAACTTGTTTACTAACATTTTTAAGATGCTTTACTTTGAATTTCATATTAGAAGTACAACTCAACATTTTACTGATCTAGTGATTGTAGCTACAAGGATTGAACAAACTATTTAAGAAGAAACTACGAACTCTAAAATTATGATGAAACTTGAGTTCATGAATGGATCTCAAATTAGGAATCTTGTTTAATTGGATCTTGATGTATTATTGGTTGCTCAAACGCCATTCTTAAAGATATTTACAAGCATCTTCTAAATACTAAACATATTTCCCCAGCTCTATCAGATCCTATAAACCACCATTCTTTAAGTGGTACTTTCTAAATGAAAAGTGTGAATACCATGATGAGATCCTAAACCATTCAATAAAAAACTATAAGAATTTTAGGTATTAACTTTGAAAGTTGGTAAGTAAGGAACAAGTTGAGTTTCTGAAGGACAATGTCATTTACCATATTCTCACTAGATCATCATGAGTACAATAAGTGGTTAGTAAACACTAACAAGACATATATGTTTTGAAATGAAGATTTATGTTTTTTAAAGTAATAACTTGGCATGAAAATATTGTTCATGATTGAATAAATATAATGGAAAAAATGATTGAACCCTAAGGTGCATTATACATGATGGTTGGAGGTAATCCTCATCTTTTTAAAACTCATAAAATTGACTTTTATGATTAACTCCATGACTTTATTCAAAACATTTTAGCCATATCAATTTTAAAAACCCTTTGTGATTTGTTTTCTTAAAAAAATGAAGAATATGAATCATTCAAGCAATTGTCATTTCGAGGTGACTGAACAATTTGAATCGAGATGCAAAAAATAAAAAATATACAGAAAGCTTATATCTCATATCACTTAGTCTATATTTTAGTTGTATGAATAATCATATGTAATTTGTTTTGCTAGTCATTGATTCACAAAAATATAAGTCTTTATGCAAAAAAAAAATCACACTAAATAAGGATAAAATTTATTTGATCAAACCACTTATGCATGAAAGACCATCTTTATTATCCCTTCATATTCTAAAATATATCATTTGTGGTCTCCATTTGATCTTGAAAATGCTTTTCTTTATAAAAACTCTAATTATGATCACACCTTATAATAGGGGTAAATAAAATCCCAAAGATCAATAGTCGTTCTTGACTAGGATTACATCCCATATCAAGGAACAAGTAAAAATTCAAAGATCAATGACCGAAGAGATGTTATGGAAAATCCAAAAAGCTTGAAAAATCCAAATGTTAGGGTGCATACCTTAATAAGAAAAAAAAGACCAAATCAATGTCAAAACAAATGAGGATGTCCCATTAAAGCAAGCGAAAAAGGAAAATCAAATAAATATAAAAGAATAGAAGGTTGAAAGATATAATGAAAGTGATCTTAAGTTTTTAGAACCCCAAAATACTCTTTGAGCCTATAAATCTATTTCTTTCATAACTAGGAGCCATGACCTCATTATGTGCTTATAAAAGTAATTTTTACTCAACCAAGTAAACGAAGTGAACCAATAAATCATGTTATCAAAATGCAAAGAACTTTTCTAAAGGAATCATGACATTGCAAACAAAAGTACTCATCATTATTCATAACAAAACCTTGAGTTTTTATTCAAATATTTTGCTTTAAGACCTAAAAAATAGAAGATCACCTCATTAAACCAAATCATCTTTTTCCTAAAGAGAGATTAAAGTCCTTGATAATTGTAAGAATTTAGAAAATAAATTATTTTAAACTTAAATTTAGAAAAAATTTATTTTTTAAATGCAAAAATTCATTTAAGCTATGGATAACCCAACTTTGAGTTAACATTTTTAGTCAACCTATACCTTATGAATTCTCAACCAAAAATGCAAAGAAGATGCATCTTAGTGTTAAGTGACATGTCTTGGGATTACAATTAATGAAAACACTTTTAAAATTACGTTTCATGATTTTATTATAATAATTGGACTTGAATGGGTATAATCCTTGAGATTTACAAGTTAATCCTAAAACAAGGAAGTGATTTCAAGACAAAAGTGGTCACTGACTGTATTTACAAGATTTTTGATAAGAATGAAAAGTTGAGTAACTAAGGGTAAGACATCAGACCTTGTGAGGGATACTAGATGATATCTAGATTAGTTGGGGGGCAAAGAAGCCTATAATCAAATGATGATCCATTAAAACTATGAACAACATCCGATGATGATAAATGCCTCTTGATGACGAGTAAAAGAATGAGCATAACTAAATCAACTAAAGATAATGTTGCTTAATAGTAGTCTATGATTTAACAAACTCTATCAGTGGTTGAGAGTAATGCTACACTTGAAGGCATCTGTATGTCTAAAAATCTAATTTGCTCTTTGAAAGATGGATATAATACATAGAAAATATTATCACAAGAATGCAGTAGTTAAGGAAAATTTACAACAACCATTAATAGCAAATGATTTGATGAACTCTTTTTGAAAGTGAAAGTAATAAAGTGCCACTTCTTCATTAAAATAAGCAGTCAATGGTGAAAAAATATCATAAATTAGGGTGCCTCATCTAACAAGAGGGAAATATCATAATTAATAAAGTGTCACCTCTAAAAAATGATTAAACATATTAATTGCATGGGTGAAACCCAAGCAAGCTCACGTGATAAAGAGGAAATCAAACTCATTGATCATATGGCCAAAACCCAAGTAGATTAATATGATGAAAAGATAGTCAAACACATTGGAAAAACCATAGTGGGCTAAAGATTTAAGCTAAGCAATGAAAGGGCCAAATTGATAGCAACAAATCATTCTACCAATCAAATGATGATTTGTAAGAAAGATGAGGCTTATATTTCCTATCAGGTAGGGATATATGTATGCTATTAATCCTAAATCATTGCATAATATTTTTATAGGAATTGAACAAGAAGTAATCCTCAATGAAGTTTAACAAGATTCTTAAAAAAAGGAACCTAGTATGGTTTTAAACTAAGACTTGATTTGGTTTTTAAAACCCAACAAAGGTTTAACAAAGTAGGAATCTAACAAAATTCCAAAGCCTAATAAGGCTCAAAATAATACTAAACCCATTAAGGTTTAGTAAGAAAGAGTTCAGCAAAACTTCAATAAAAAAAAAAAACCCCAATAATGTCCCATTTGATTAAAACCTAATAAGGTCTTAACAATGAAAGGGTTTAGCAAAATTATAACAAAAACGAACCGAACAAGGTATTAAGCTAAGAAAGGCTTTTAATGATTAAAGACCCAGCAAGGTTTCAATAGAATAAGAATACAACAAAACTCTTGAAAAAAGAATCCAATAAAGCTCCTAATGGATAACAAGGAAGAAGAAATTTGAAGATGATCCATATTACAAAAGGAATCTCAAATTTAGCCTTGCAATTAGGAAATACCAGAAAATCAAAAAGTCCAACCATACTATCAAAAAGGACAAGTGTTAGCCTTGCAATTAGAAAACACTAAAAAATCTAACCTATTATTAGGAAAGGAAATTTCAACCGTATTCTCATGAAATTAACCCTACAATTACACAGTCTAACTTTACTATTAAAATTTTTTATACTGAACCATGCTGTAAACCATTAGATAAAAATATATATTTAAAGTGGTAAATGTGGTGAACCATGCTGTATACCATTAGATAAAAAATATATATTTAAAGTGGTAAATGTGGTGAGAGGAATTATGTTAGTCAAAATGAAAGAGATTTTAGTTAGCATCATTGTGTAAACCATTAGATAGAAAAATTTATTGAAGTTAATAAATATTAAGAATGTAATTGATGAGTGGAAGGGTTTATTTGAACAAATTAATTGTATTAATTGGAAGTTTAATTGATAAAGAATGAAATTGAAAGCAATAATAAAGACCTAAGAAGTTTAGTAAATAAAAGGAATTTATGGGGCAAATTTATATATAAGAGAAATATTAGGGCTAATGCATAAATAATAGAAATGATTGGGGTAATGTAAAAATAAGAGAAAATATAAGGGGTTAATATTGGAATTTTATAAACATGAGGGATTAATGTGAAAATAAAAAAAGTAAGGGGGAAAGATGCAAGTAAGGGAACTTATAGCTACAAATAGAGAAGAAATCTCTAAAAAATTCCAAAAGTATTGGCTAGCTAAGGAAAGAAAGGAGGAGAGAAAAAACATTGAGAGAAAACCTAGCAAATTCATCATTCAAACTTAAAGAAAAACTAGATTAAGCAATCTAAAAGTGAAAGGAAGGGGGTTTAAGAAAAAACATATGAGAGATCCCAAAGATTGGATAGAAAAAGGAGGCGATTTGAGGAAAAAAAATCAAAAGGAGGAAAAAAGTGTGTTTCAAGTTTTACTTTATTTTTTTCAATAAGAGTATTAAATAATAGTTAGTTTAATATATACATATATATATATATATATATATTCTTGAATGGTTAAGTTGTTAAAGAATGTTTTGGTATAGGTTTGTGGATAATGAAATTTGAATATGAAATTGTGTTTGAATGATGAGATATTGATATTTGATATAGATGATGGATGAAAAATAAGTTACTAAAGAGAAATTCAATTTTTAAAGAGTGGATTTGATGGGTTTAGATTATGTTAAATGATAATATATGAAGGTGTTATTTATTAATGAGTGATGAAAATGATTGAAAAAGGCATGGGAAATAAGAAGATACTAGTTAAACTTAGATAATAAAAAACTAGACAATTTGTATTTCAGTTTTCCACTAAGATTTGAACCTTAAGATAATAAAATATGAAATAATTTCACCATCAAAGTATTAGAAATTGGTGTTACCTTTCACATGCAATTGACCTAGCCTAAATTGGAGTTAAAAAAATGCTAGATATGGAATAAAAACCAATAAAGGGTTTAAACTGAAATTAACAGGATACATTTTTATGCTACTGAAAATTTTGATTTTCAGTATGTTGGTAGCAAAACTGGGTTTAGTTATATGTATAAAAGTTGTAAATTGGTGTTTTAACTTTACAAAAATAAAAATCCCATATAAAATAAAGTTCTAGAGCTTCGTGTATAATTAAATACCAAACACTGTTTAGAGACACTCATGTTGAATCATCTAAAAGTAATAAATTGTTACTAGTTTAGATTTGTGTTTGACTAAAAATATTCAATTATTGAGGTAATGGAACGTAAAATATGTACATGTATGGTCTAAGCTTTAACTTAATTTAGTATATTTATTGATACAAACGAGATCATGGTCATTGAATAACAATAGTAGATGACTAACAGAGCATATATTTTAGGTAGGTGATTGACACTTTAGAATGGATGATTGATTTAACCATTTTATGGTTTGGAACTAGTGATCTATGAATGGGCTATTGGTTGGACCAGCTTCCAATTGATAAATTTAGTGTTGCTCTTGTCTATTCACTTTAATTAATGTAGTAAAAAAATCTATTTTTTTAATGTATTTATCATAAATTCTGACTTGTATGCATAAATTTATGTAATAGTTTATTTTGTTTAACTTTAGTGTAATAGATTCTTTATTACTTAAATTATATAGTGTAAATCTATTGATGTGAATAGTTCATGATTTGTTTTTTTTTTAAATAATCAAGAAGAAACACATGGAGCTTAAACTGTTATACTAACTTGTTGATAATATGAATATAGCAACAACAAATCTACCTACCAAGTACATGCATTATCCTTTAGTAAATAATACTTATTTAACTACCACTCTCTAATGATTCAAAACTCTCCACGGTAGAAAATTTATATATTAAATTTGACAATTGTTCTTCCCTATCCGAGCCAAATATTAACAAAATCTAAAACTTCTTGAAAAACACCAACATCATATTCCAAACTTGTAAACCTACTCATTTGAATAGTGTAATGATATTTTTGTTTTTCCATCCAAAAAACTTTACATTAGCTTTCAGGAGTATTTAAATCTTTTGACATGATCTATTTATCATTTTCAAATTTACTAGAAATAAATAAGTATTTTTCTAGGTTGATTATATAGTGAAAGGACTAGAACACCCTTATAAGTAAAAAAAAAAATCAAACCTAATGTCAAGGGGTATTTTTATATTTTCACAATGATTTTTTTGTTATTACAATTTAAGCCAAAGGACAATTTAGTATTTGATCAAATATAAAAACTAATAAAAAATTATAATTCATAATAAAATAATGAAAATACCATTAAAATAAGCCTAGGTCAAATGGCTTTTTTGGTTTTTCACAATAGCTTTTTGTAATTCAAAAGTCAACTCAATGACATTTTGGTATTTTAAAAAAAAAGACATGTAAGTGTGGCTTGTTTGGGGGCATGTGAGAGGCAACTGTTTCCTTTGAAGAGTGTGTGTTGTGCCCTCAAACAATCAAATTCATCCTTTTATTATTTCGTTGGAAGTGCTTTCATGTCCTTTTCCAATTGGTATGACGGATGTTTCTGGTGGTGGTTTGGTTTGTTTTCGGCAAGCTTTTTTTTCCTTTTTCTTTCCTCACTTGAAAATTATTGTTTAGGTCTCTTGGTTGTTGGTATTTGTTTACTTTCATAGATAATTAAAGGTCATAATACATCACGACTTAAAAACTCTTTAATGTTTCTTATACGCTCTAGAAAATATTTGTGGCCAACACAAGCAAGCTAATAACAATTCTTAAAATATTATTTAAAACTTCAGATAAATTCATCTTCGTATTGCCATAACAACAACTACTAAAATCATAAAATCATAAGACAATGCTTATTTTTATTAGATTCAGCTTCTAGTTATGCTCTGATTACATCATTAGTCTCTATTAGATCCTCATGTAAAGTATCAAAATACTATTTAAAGGATTTGTACACATCTTATGCAATATATTTTTTAAGGTAATATTTTTAAATTTAATGTTGAAGTTACTTACAATTTATCATGAGTAGTATTAATGATATCTAATAGGCTTGGAAAAAACTCACAGCATGAGATTCTTAATCACCGCATGCCTATCTAATACAATACACAACCTAGAGTGACTGCGAATTACATATTAACAAAGCAAATTTATAAAATCAACTTTAATTATCGTTCATCTTTTATTCAACAATAATCAAACACAACAAATAAACTCTATTACTCATATCATACACAACTATAATCAATAACTTGTGTATATAACTACTATAAAGGTTAGTTCTGTCAATACTAATCAAAGGATGATAATATTGAAACACATCAATTGACATAATAAATGCTTAAAAATCTCTCTCAAATGTTGTATTATTGCTATTAAATATTTTATGGTCCAAAGTGACAATTATTCTGGATTTGAATATTTGATTGTTAGTAGCATTCTAAATAGATTTTGAAATGACTCTTCATGTGTAGAAACAACCACTCCAATATGTTCTACATAACCATCCACACCTTTCAATATGAGATTGAATCAATTTGACAATGAAATTGCAAAGCAAATAGATTCTAAAATGTGTGTAACCTTTTTAATTTTAATATTTTTTTAAAAATTAGATCTCTAGTGATATCCTTCACGCAAACATCATTTATATTTTGGTTCTTGGATGCATTGCAACAAAACCATAGCAGTAACAAAATCAGTAAAAATTTAAATTCATCAAATTAATTGAACTTATCAAATTTCGCAATAATAACAAAATTATCAAACCAATTCATTTATTTTATAGCTAATTATCTTATATTATACTTAATTCAATATAATCTCTAATTTAACTTAAATAAACTCCAACTCTATCCTTAATTCATCAAATATCACTATTATAATAAAATTATTTGGTTTTTAATTTTGTATGAAATCACAAATAGCATATGCAACTTGTGTATTGCATATATTAATTACAAAACAAGAGTTGCAAATATTATTTATAACTTGTTAAATCCTGTTATATCTCCAAATATATATTTTTTACTGTTTCACTTTATTATTATTATTTTTTCACAATGCTGAAAAAAAATCTGTTGTGTGGCACGCGAGGAAGAAAAGTAATGGGCGGGCATAGTTTGTTGCAGTCCTAGAAAAGGACAATGGCAGAAAGAGAGAGAGGCGCAGGCCGGGGGGCAGCTCCTTTAATGTTTCCATCTGTGCAAAACGTGAAGCCACCAATCAAGGCGCGTGATCCAAGATAATCATTTATTTGTTTCCATCTCTAAATATTCTGAATGTATATTTCTGATTATCCTTTGGAGAGAGAGAGAGAGAGAGAGAGAGAGAGAGAGAAATATTGAATAATATTGCAATATTTATGGATGGTGCGCCTTAGACCTTCCAAAAACTGCTGCCGAGTTGCTATCGCTTTGTTTTGTCGTTACATTTTGCATTTATATTTGACAGCTTGAACTGTCTATGTGGCCATTTTATTGAATTGCATGCGTTGTAAATGTAGGGCAGCCAAAAGACCTAGCTTTCTCTCCCCCACCCTCTCTTCTTTTATCTTTTTTGTGTGTTTTATGATTATATGTACAAGGCGTCCCAATCTGTAATACTTGAGGCATGTAATTGATATTTTTAGGACTGCAAGACCATTTCTATAGAAGCGGCTTGGAGCCATATAGCCCATAGGAGCTATCTAAATGGGGGCTTAGACCAGTTGGCTTTATGTAAGAAAGAATTAAACCAACCTTTATAATCTTCCTCCCTAGGATGAAGCAAGTAGTTCCCATTGGAAGACTAGTTGGCTTTCAGCATTCCTCTTTTTTTTTTCTTTTTCTTTTTAGCGAAATTAAACGTTCACTTATGAAATGACCATTAATGTCCATAATTTCTTCATCAACTGCCTATAAAACTCCCTCTAGATGGAAGAAACCACTAGTGTATGAAAATGAATACTTGAGTTAAAAAAACCAAAGATAATGATTTTGGTAGTCCATCGTCTAATTAATGAGTTCAGACCTCAGAATTTGGAATTATATATATAAGAGGGGGGGGGGGATGAGAACTGCTTAATTTAATTAGAGTTTTTAAACTATTGATTATGTTTTTTTTTCCTCGATACTTATCATTTGCGCTTGAAATCCTACTCAAGCTAAATAGGCGCTCTCTATTAAAGTTTTTAGTCGGGATTTATTTCGTAATGAAAATCCATAATATATACAAAAGGTAAATTATTGAGAGATTAATATAAAGACCCACTCTTTTTTTCATATTGAAAAAATAATACAAATTATATTTTAAAATTTTATTTTATAATTTAAATTCTTGAATTAAAATAATATTTTAACATGATATTAAAATTTTAATGATCAAGTGACTATTAATTCAAATTTCATCATTTATATTTATTTAATAAAACTAAATGTAAAATAATATAAATTGATACAAGTTTAATGCTTAAATAATTTTTATTTTAGGAGTATATTAAACTTTTGAATTAAAATAATTCTCTCACTTCACAACAAAATAGCATCTTTTAAACTTTATTATGCCAACATCTAATCTCTCATTTTCTTTTTGAATGAGAGTTTTATATCTTTTAAAAATTAGATTCTTTGAATATTATTTGAAACTCCATCTTGTTATTTGAAAGAGATTTACATCTATTAAGCAATATTAATCATTTTAAATCTTTCATTAATAAAGCCTATGTGTAATTTGAAAAAAATATTTATTTTAGAAAACTCTAGTTATAAAATTGAGATATATAATTATATTAATATTTCATGAAAAACATATATATATATATATATATATATGTAGTGATTGGCTCGCTGACACTCACATTCCTCTTTTCTTGAGAGGTATCGTGTTTGATTCTCTACGTTATGGTTAATAAAAAAGAAACAAAATTAAGCCCGCTCCATGGTTTGTTGGAATGACCAAACTAGCCTCTTTTGCATATTTTTAAAACTGAAAATCTTATATATCATTTGGATGAAAAACTTCTCAACCTCGAAATCTTGATATGATGGATCATTTCCTTAAGATTTAACATTCATTACATAAATAAATATTAAATTTCACCTTCTTGATCAATTGAATTTGCAAATAATAATAATAATAATGTTTGAATTAGCACCATGGATTTTAATTATGATGAAAGAATATTTTAGTCTTAGTTTTTTTGTTTTTTCACTTTATGAAATCATAGATGGGGAATGGCATCACATCACTCATAAGAAATAGCATTATGTTTTCTTTTTTAAGAAAATTTATGATAACTAGGAGATTCTTTTAACTATACAAGAACTTTTATATCTGTATATATAAAAAACTCAGGTGGTGAAAGGTAGCGCTAACAACGTTTTACGCTAGGCAGTAAAACATGTCGGTCGAGAATGCAAGACTTGGAATTTGGGTTGATCATCCTCCATACCAAGTAGAGAACAAAAGAAGCATTGAGCGCTATGCTGTTAAAGATATTCGACTACTCACATGCTGTTACGATCAACATCAGTTGAGTTGTTGTTGTTGTTGCTGCCGCCGCTACTGTACAATATGGATAATTGATTGCGCATAGTTTCATGACCAATCAAAAAGGGTCGATCCAAATTCAGTGGGTATTCAGTGGGTCGTGGGGATTAGTCGTGGTGCACGCAAGCTGGCCCGGACACCCCACGTAAATCAAAAAAAAAAAAGGGTCGACCCCATTAGTGAAAATTGTCACCAGCTACCCTACATATCGTACACACAAAATATCATTTCCGGTAACAAAAAGGAAAAAGACATCACTCTTTAGTTATGATTATTGTAGTTGTTTATATTGTTTGTTATTGTGAGGAGCCTTAATTTTAGAACATGGGCAAAGGAGAAGGCATTTGGTGTGCTGAGTTATCATGTCTGGTTGCTATCATATAATGCATGCAATGGAAGTGAAGATTTCAAGATAAATGATTGTATGCTCCCATCTTTTACCATTCAGAGGAAATGAAATATCCACAATTTGGAAGCAGATTTACTTTGAAAGATTTTACATCATACGATGGCAATTTTGACATGGGAAGAACTGTGTTCTTAATTGATGTGAAATGTAAGGTAAATCATGTAAACGATTAGCTAGTTGCCATTTTTGTTATCAGCATTCTGAAATTGTCTCCCGCACTTTCATGCATTTCCCAGCGGCTTGGAAATTTTGAGATAAAATTGTAGCATTGAGAGACTTGAACGGTGTAATACCTTATGACCTTCAATGTCAGTAGCAAAACTTTTTGTAGGATAAGTTTGAAGTATCTTATTTGTTGTGGCTTTATGTTCAACATATTTTGGGCCTTTTGGAATACTATTAACAAATTATTATTTGAAAAATATTAAAGAATAATATAAATTATATTTTAGGATATTATTTAATAATTTAAGTTATTAAATTTAAATAATATTTTGATATGATATTAGAGTTTTGATAACTAAACAGTTACAAGTTTGAATCTTATTATTTTTATTTATTTAATAAAAACTAAGTATAATATAATGTATATTTCTGTAAATTTCAAGTTTAAAAAGTTTTTATTAAAAAGAACATGTTAAAAAAAATAGAATTATATATTAAAATTTTATTTAATAATTTAGAAAAAAAAATACTATTTAGGATGAAATCCTTATGGCATCTATTCTATTTTGTTGCAGGGTGGATAAAGAATCTGAATGATCTATTCTGGCATACAGTGCTGATCTATATAGGAACCATAAATGGATATCGTCCTAGACTGTAGTGGATTGATTCTTGGTGGCTTCTGCTGTTGGTGTTCCGGTAGTGAGGGCCTTGTGGTTTAGTTTAGGAGCTTTTTTGGTCGGGCCACAAACAACATCTGGCTTGTTTTTTCCCCATTCTTGAGCTTCAGCCAGTAGCTGTGTGATGTGTGCCCACGGGTGCGTGCGAGTGGCTGTTGGTGTGTGGGCGTGTTGGGTCTCCCTGAGTGCGTGTGTTAAGTCTCTTGGTTTTGGGTGGTTTGGGTTTGGAGTATTGGTTAGTCCTAGGGCTAGGTTTGTTTGGGGCTACCTTGGCCTTGATTCTGTTCCTAGGGTGTATTTGAGAGCTCTTCTAGGTTGAGTGGTGTGAGGGAGTGTTTTATGCAGTTTCGGGGCAGTCTAGGTTTTTGCTTGTACACTGGTCTGGTTGCTTGTTTGTATCTTGTATCTTGTATCCTCCCCCCCCCCCCCCCTTTTTTTTTTGTTTCTTGTTTTGTTTTTCGTTTTTTTTTTTAGTTAGCATCTGCTGCATTGCAAGAGGTCTTGTGGTTGTGGTTCTCTCTCGACCAAGTGCCCTTATAAAATTATGGGTTGCAGTTTTTGGATGGTCTTTTTTCTTTTAGTAGAGGTGCAGCTGTTCCTGTTTTGCTCGAAGATAGCCCTCAGTCTGCTAGTTTTTCCTTGTTTACTCGCTGCTTCCTTGGGTGTGGTCCCTCTCTTGCGGCTTCTTTGTTTCTCTTTTGGTTTTTGCTGTCTCCGGTGCTCTTGCAGCCCTGGGGCTTCAGGCTCCAAGTTGCTTCTTTTCTTCATCTACTCTTTCAAGGCTTTTGGATCTTGTTATTATTTTTTCTTTTTCTTTTGCTTCGGCTACATCGCATGTAGCTAAAGCCCAATTATATTTATATAAAAGTATTGAGATATACACATTTATTTGGTAAATGAAGTATAACATTTAGATTAAAAAAATTGGTCTCTAATCTATTCATATGAATATTACATAAAGTCGTATCATTCACACGCATAGGGAAAATCTAAAGCATTAGTAGAGACTACAAGACTCTTTTTTTCTTATTTTGAATGGCACCAAATATTATTAAACAATAGTTTGAACACTTAACCACTTATGATAATACATATATTTTTTTTAATTTATGTAAAGATTATATATGCTGGCATATTTAATTTATCTTACATATTAATTAATTAATGACCTGTCGTGGAAAAACAAAATATTTGAGAGATAAAACTAGGGAGACATGTCCTGGGCAAACATCGAATGAGAATTTGTTTGTACTACACAACTGTTTGGCAAAAGGTTATCCCTTTGGGCTAATGTTTTGATTTCCCATGGATAATATTTCAAAAATATTTAGAATAGGTTAAATTTGAAAAACTTAAATTTTATAATAAATGGTTTATTTTTAATTTTTTACATTACTTTGTATTTTTGTCTTTTTTTAGTAACCGTAAATATTCGGACTAAAATTAATTTTTTCCTTTGTATTATTATATGTATTTTATATGAAAACTAATACAAAGAAATAATTTGAGATTTTAAGTTGAAATTTTTAGGCGTCAATCTTGAAAAGTGTTGAAAGGTAGATTCCAAAATAAACTATATGCCTACTTTTAGGTAATGTTTAATATTTTAGTGGTGATTATTTTTTAAAGTGTTTTTTATTTAAATATATTATATTAAAATAATATTTTTATATAAAAAATATTTGTTATTTTAACACATTAAAATAATCTAAAAATATAAAAAATAAATTTTAAACAAAATAAAATTTAAAATTTTGCCCAACAACATTTGAGTCACATTGCGAAATGCTACCTTAAACTCTTGTGAAGTGCAAGGAAAGAAAAACACCTTATGTTTAACTTTATAATATGTTTAATTGGATGCAAGCAATGAATCATGTAAAATAGTGGTTCGTTTGTTGTATAATTTTTAAAACTATAATGTAATGTACAATTACAATTATGGTGATTCATAGCATTACAACCATCCAAAACTATATATAAAAGGACTACTTTATGAAATCTTTTGTTTGACTATAATATTTTTAAATATTTTTTTTAAATACAATATCCTTAAATTATTTAAATAACACTATATATTTATTTAATACATGCAAGTTTCTTATATTTCTAATACAATTTTTTTAATATATGTTTACTATGTAGCTTTTTCTTTAACCTTTTTAAATATTTGTTTCTTATATTTTTTTTTCGTTTTTATTATTATGCCATGTTTTATATATATATATAGATAGATATATATTTTCTAAATAATTTTTATATAACATATTCGATACATCATTTGTACATAATTATATTTTTTTCCACATACCACAAGAACTTTTAGTTTTATAGCACCATAAACTCTTTTTTTGGAACACTATTATAAACTAACCTTTTTATTTTAAATATATATTAAACAAAAAATCCTTCTATAGTAAAATAAACATCTATCATTATTATAATATCATTTAGCTATTATAAATAAAGAAAAACTTTGATTACTTTTTTTAATATTTGAATTGTGGATGTTATGTTTTGCTTTAATATTTTTAATATAATTCATAAATTTAGAGTCATAAAATTGTTTGAATTATCCATGTGCAACATATGCCTAAAAGCTAGTTAAAATAATAATAATCATGTACTGAATCATTACATGGTCGAGAGTAATCATGAAGGGACCAAATTGTCAATGGATTTATTTTTTTTATCATAAAAAGTAAACTATAATTTTAGAAAAACACAATGACCAAAAACTTTTTTAAAAAACCAATTTATGAATAAAAATAAAATATAGGGTCTAAAATATTTAAAAGAAACTCAACGATTAAAATAAAGACTTTATAAAAAAAAAACTACATCACACTCGTACCAAACGTCGCTATTGCATTCTTTTTTATATACATTACTTTTCATAAATAGATTACAGAACGAGGTCTTAATCCTCTCTTTTGCCTTATCTCACCCTCTATCTTGCAAGCGTAAGTGGAATCCAATCCATTCATAATCTCTTCTCTCGTTTTGTTTGGAATCTAAATTAAAGTCACTCAAAACAATATGATCATATGATCACAATTTTTTTTTTTAGATTAATGTGGGTGTCCGGCCAGCTTTCGCGCACCATGACTAATCCCACGGGTCCTGAAGTTAACGACCATGTAAGCCTCCAGTAGTCATCATATGAGCAACCAAGGACTCGAACCTGAGACCACAGAGGGAGCAAACCCCTTGATCCCAAATCTTTACCACTTGGCCACCACCTAGATGGTTATCACAATATTTACCATTACATTAGCTCTATAGTACCGACCTTAAAAATGTTGAAAAATACAAGAATCAGGCAGTATTGACAGCAATAACGATAGTAATTACTGAGACACACACTGGTCCCAACTCCAAAACCCTAGAGAAAAGAAAAATGGAATGTTTTGCAATTAAATATGGAAGCTGTGGGATCTGAGAACACAGCAAATATGCTAATGGTAGGGCAATACACTGTACAGTGGTGACGATGACTTAAGCTAGTGGAGCAAGATGGGTTGTCTGCGTCAAGACTCTCCACCATGCATGAAATTGGTTGTGTTCTTTTGAGTGTTTTTTAGTTAAAACTTTCCGACGTTCTCTAGTTCCTTTCAAACCAACTAAAGTCTCTTTTCTACACCAATCTTTTATTGTGGGCAAAGCAAAAAAGTCATCGCCGTTTCATGTGTGAGAAGTTTAGAAATTTTCAAGATCACAAAACGTAAGGAGGAAAAGTACAGACAGCCTACGCATACAACTAGGCAAGCCGAAAGACTTCTGTTAAAAGCAAGCATTAAAATGATGATAAAATAATTTTATGGGGTGTCATACGATCATGGGGCCCCCAAACTTTTTGGAAAGAAGATTATACCTGTAAACTTTGCAGACACGTAGACTGTTAAAGAATATTGAATCTGTTCACATGGTTGAGAATTACTTGGATAGATTTATGTTTTTTATTCGACAGTAAAATATATCTTCAAACCATTTTATATTCATTTTATCTCAAAATAATTTTATAGATAAAATGTAAGGTGGGTGTATATATATATATATATATTAATTCAGCGAATTCACATCCGAAGATTTTAAATTCAGCAAATTCTAATGAAAAAGTTTCATTTTACTTTTGAAATCATGATCAAGTGATATTTTCAGACTCAAGCACTTGACGAGTTAAATTAAATTCAATCTTCTCAATCAACTAAAATGGGTCCATAAACCAATGTGATCGCTGCTTAGCCAATTACCTATTATAATTTATCTACTTTTTTTTTTCATGTGATCATTGCACGAAAGTGAAAGTTATGTGTGAACCATGAGAGCAATCCCATCGGAAAGTCAATCCCTCCTTTAATTGCCAATGGCATGCCCTTCTCTCTCTCTGTCTCTTTCCACCTTGAGCTGTATCCGTCAAGGTGTCACATTATAATGGATAAAAGAGACAGGACATGAACTAGAATACGTACTGGCTAGAGCTTCTAGTTCACGCAAGTTACTCCATTTGATATTTAGATAGTTTCCCTTTTTCGGAATTATTCTTACATTTATTACCGAATTTTATAGTTTTACTTCCATTGATATATATATATATAGACACACATTTACAGTCGGTTAGTAACTAACGGGCTTACATATGAAAATAATTTATCTGTAAGACTCTCATTAATAATCTATATTATGTCAGCATGTTTATTAATAATAAATTTATCCATGGATCTGATTATGATTAGAGAAGGAAAAAGTACCCCCAAAAATAGTTCACCCACTTTATTTCATTTATATTTAGCTCAGGATGTTTACCATATAATCTATCATAACCTATTTTTAGGTTATTATTCAAATTCATCTTTTCTCTAAAAAAAATATATTCAAACTAAAAAATTCAAAAAAATAAGAAGAAGAAGAAGAGGATGCTATAACTCCTAGAAAATACATAGAAATTGATTAAAGAGACTCAAAAATTCAAAGATTAATATTTGATAATATATCTTTTGCAAATGAAGAGCTTGTAAACAAAGAAAATTCAATTTGAAGAAGAAAAGTTTAAAAACAAATATTTATAGACTTAATTAAATTTTATTAGAGGTTTAATTGAATTTATGAAGGGTTTGATTGCAAGAAAAAATGATTTTTAAGTTAATTTAGGTTTTAATTAGAAGAAAATAAAATTCTAGGGTTAAATTACAATTTTTAAGAGTTGATTTAGTCAAATCAAGGGCTTAATTGCATAAATATTGAAGTTTTATGGCCAATTATAAACTTGATTAAAAAAATCTGAAATTAAAGACCAAACTAGAAAATGTGTATATATAAAGAGACTGAAATTAACTACATCAGGGGTCAAATTTAAAAAATTAAAAGTTTGTTATTTAATTAAGAGTGAAATTGAATAAATTTAAATCCAAGGATCAAAAGAAAAAAAAGACTTGAATTGAAGTTATTTAAAAGTGAAATTGATCAGAATTGAAAATTTGAATCCAATTAGAGGTATAATTAGAGACAAATCACAAATTAAAGAACTAAAGCGTAATTGGCTGAAAAGTTACAATTCATCACCTTCTTCAGCGTTGCTGCCTGAGGGGTCTCTTTTCCAAGTCATTTGACACTTTCATTTCTTCACAAATTAAATGAGACTTGCATGAAAACAATCATATGATACTTGACTACATATTAGTATAAATCATTTAAGTTTATCAAGGTTATACAAGCAGCGACATCATCTTAAAATAAATAGCCTGATCAGCTATTTTTCTATTCTATACGAAATTAGTAGTTCATCATTGTTTCTTTAAAAAAATAAAATATCCCGCTTTCACAGCTTATAAATAAATGTAATTTGCATGCTCAAGGGTGGAGAAGGAGAGGTCAAAATACAACCAAAAAGCTAGGCTCCCTAACCCAGTCCGCCACATTCATTCTTCCTGTCTCTCATTCTCTGTCATTTCAGAGCCGAACCATGTTGCCACTAGCCCATACGCCTCCATGTCCATAATGAGAAGTCAACACAACTGCTGGTCAACCACCTAGACCCACCATGGTTCTCCCTCTCCTTTCTATAGCCTGCCTTTTTCCTCTCCCCTCTCTCTTTACCATTAGCCTCCATCGTAGCAACGCCAGCAAATTCGGTGTCCTCAACCAGACTAGAAAAGGCACTGCCTCCTCCACGCCAAGTAACGATTCTTTGCCCTCCGACATCTCCTTCATCTTCGTCTTCTTCTCCTCTTGCATTCAAAATGAATAGCGTTTTGCTTGCGGGAGGACGACTGGTGAAAAAATAATTACCTCAATTTTGGGGTCGGGCTTGTTCTGGCCCAGACTTGATGTCTAGGCCGGTCTGGCCCAAACCAAAGAAGTAGAGTGGGCTATTAGGCTACCTATATTTTATAATATTATGTCTTATATATTATAATATTTGATATTATATATATATATAAAAATTCAAAAAATATGAAAAATTCTTTCAATTTTTTTTTATTTTCCTACATATTTTTTTATTAATTTTTCTCAATATTGATTTATATTTTTATATTATAAATATACAAATTTGATACTAAAATACCTGGTTTACATCAAAACATTGCAAAAAAAATTTATAAAACAAAAAATATTTTGTTTTCATGCATAAAGCCAAGTTTCTCAAAGATTAAAAAAAATCATATCCTTTTTTATATATACATAAAACATAAAAATTAAAAAAACATATTTTATAATATATTTTGGCTTTAATAACAAGTTTATTAGAGTCACGAGAACTAGGCTAATATTTTAAAAATTTAAAAAAAAACTATTTTTTTTCTTTTAGTATATGAGATTACAAATTTATATGTAAAATATATTTTTGATATTAAAAAGATAAGTTTATATATATATATATATATAGACATTAAAATGGATATGCTTTTACCCTACAAGATAAGGATTTTTTTTTATGGAGAATGAGTTTTCTTAAACTTTAGATAAACAAACAATTAAAAATACAATAAAACCTTAACTTTTTATCAGACAAACAACACAATGCAACTTACCTTAAATAAGATGTATTTGAGATATTAATACCTTTTTTTTATGCAACTAGTCTCTATACTTAATTTCTAAGATCATTTAGAGTTTCTAGTGATCAAAATATAAGGTGACAACTCTCTTTTCTATTTTTCACTAATAAAATATAAGAATTTATTATCTTTTTATAATTGCTAGATAAATATCTAGATGAAGTGGAATATTTATTGCAATGTCGCAAATATACAACATAACCGATAAAATATCAAATATAATTTTATTGATATTTTTATTTTTTAAAAAATAAAAAGATAGATATGGATTGCATACTCACATTTCATAGAGTAAGTTCGCAATCTAAATACTAAGTAAAGTCATTAAAAAAAGTGCAAGGAACCCATAAATAAATCAAAGAGGGTCCCTGATTTTTTTTTAAATTTTCTATATCTAGGAAGGTCTATTTGATTAGATATTAATATAAAAAAAAGTAAAATAAAAAAGAAATAGTATAAATATATATTTTGACAAATACACCTTTAGCCCAAAAAAATTGGATTAGTTGGATCTGAAACCCAAACTCAACTCAACCTTAACAATTTTATTTTTTTCTAGATTGCATCTAGCCCAACCTATAAAAAGATTTTAAGGTGGTTTGAATTCATTCATGTTCAAAGGTGAACTTTCATGAAAGCTTACTAGTTTTTATTAAACATAGATGATGAGTTTATGGTAGGAATGACACACAATATATTGCAAATATGACACACTTTCTATTTGATATTCAGGACTTTCTTTGGTGGCCAACTAAAAAACACTCTTCACTTGAAAACCTGTGATAAACAACTTCGGTACAGGACTAGGACTATGGAAAGGAAGATTACTGAGCATGGCAAGAAAAGTTTGTCTTATTAAAATTGTATTGTCCTCCCTTCCCTTGTATTACATGCCGTCTTTCTTATGCCAAAGAACGTTGCTAGAGTTATTTATTCGATCAAGATGAGGTTTTTGTGGTCTGGGGATTCTAGTGTAAGGAGAATATGTAAG
Source organism: Populus ilicifolia (assembly GCA_015708895.1). Lineage (NCBI taxonomy): Eukaryota > Viridiplantae > Streptophyta > Magnoliopsida > Malpighiales > Salicaceae > Populus > Populus ilicifolia. The sequence goes on from SRLM01000049.1 coordinate 573,988, forward strand.
GTTGCTTGGAAGGTAGCTGTAAGGGGGGAAATAGAGGGGGTATGGGTCTTGGCTCATTGGAAGGCAATAACAAGACAATCCTATTTAAATGGTTTTGACAAATAGGAGACAACAATCTTAGAGGTTTTCGATAACTTAATAGAAAATTTTATTAGGCTACTTTTGTCTATGGCCTCCCAATCCTTAAAGTATCCATTTCAGAAACACGACACTATATATTCCATTATCAACCTAGACTTTGAAATGGCAGAGGTTTTCAAGAACAACTACTAGTTTCAGATTGGAAATGAGAGCAACATTCATTTATAGAAAAAGAAGTGTTTAGCAGACGAGAAGTTAAGAGATACTTAATTTTCCATGACTATTTGTCTTTTCCACAGCACCATCTTTCTGCTTGGCAAATATAGGATATGATAGGTTAGTGTGGATTAAAATCCCATTTGATTAGGTGATCAGAGAGCATTTTTGTCAAAGAAATATTTTTTCTTGTACTTTAAATAATTTTTTATTTTTATATTATTGTGGTACAATTGTAGTAAAAATAATTTTTTAAAAATAAAAATATATATTATTTGTTGTAGTAGATTTAATGCGCACTAGGCACCCAAGAGAGAAAGGAAACTAACTCCAAAAGGCCGTAATCATTGGGCTGAAAATCTGGCTTTCCTGGGTGCCTATGAGGCTCTTTTACCTTTCAAACTCCATGGATGCATTTAAAACTGGGCTGCTGCCAAAACAGGCTTGCAAGCCGATCTGGAAGATTTTTCATACTGTTTGGATCTTTTAACCTTGTTGCCTGGCCACATTGGATGTCTCACTTTCACTGTTCTTTCTTCTTGGCTCCTCCAACTCAACACCTAAAAGGCTACAAATTTTTCACTAGCACCGGGAACTTCTCCCACCTTGGCACCTTAAAAATTAAAAAATGTCTCACCTCCCTCCCTCCACAATTTTTGACTTGAAATCATGTAATGAATTTCTGACTCCCTCCTTGAAAGTTGAATCCAAAACTCAAAAATTCCAAAATTCTTAAATTTGACAAGACTTTAAAGCCATCAAATTTTTATCATCCCTCCAAAATGAACTCGTTGGTATAGATAAATATTCGCTTCCTCCTTAGCCTCTCCATCTCACCAATTAGTATACCATCCCTCAATATCCCTCTCAAAATATTATGAAATGGAGTCCATTAATGGTTGTGTCCTCAGCAGCAGCAGCAGCAGCAGCAGCAAAGAAAATATCCCTCCATTCTCTGTAAATCAAGCCACCCCATTTCTGGCAAATGTGCCACCAACCAAGAAAACCTTTAAAAGAAGGGTTAGGCGACCTCTTGACGACATTACTCACCTCTTCAAAAACTCTGCCGTATCAAGTTTAGGTGAAGGGAATTGTTCTATTGCTACATTAGCTCCTTCTGTTTCAGTGCGTGTATCAAAATCCAGGAAGAGAAAAACGCTTGAGGAGGCTGAAGAGTAGTCCTCCAAGTCACCGAGGAATGGTTTGATTGCCTACATGAGATGCTAGATAAATATAGATTTATTTTTTCTCTTCATAGCATACATACTTGGGATTGTTCTGTTTAGTGGGAATAAAGGAAGACTTCCATATAGGATTTGATTGAAAAGGTTTAATTCTTATCAACCAATATACTCCATGTATTATTGCATTCAATATACTATTTGTTAATTGTTGCTACAAAGTTTAAAAATGGTGTTAATTGTTGTTTTCTTAATCTTTCTGCTTCTCAATTTCATAATCTTAAGAAATTGCAACCAATATACTCGACAATCCATTAGTTGTCTCTAATATTTTCTACAATTGTTATACGTTGACATCAAATGTCAAAGGGGAAAGATTTTACAATCACCAAGGATAAGATAGTCATTTACCAAGTTATACGTAGTAAATATGAATTTCCACTGCTATGCATGCAGAATTTCCAAGAACTCGAATTTTCCTTGCAGAATTGTTTGGTGGAAAATGTCTAGGAAGTGATATGATTTTTTAGCTGAATAATCACTTCGTTGTAATTTATTTTAAGAAAAACATAGTTAATGTAGAATAAATTTAAAGCGTTTCTATTCATTTTTAGATAAAATGTTATTGAGAATTATTCTTTTATATAAAGTTATTTAATATAAAATGTTAATATAAATAAAATAAATTATAGATGAATAATAAATTAGTTAAAAAAATCCTTAATTGACATGTTTGTTAGTAAATAAAAAAAATTCAAGTTTATCTTGTAATTTATTTAATAAAAAGTTGAAAATTATAAATAAATCTAAACAAAGTAGTATGTGTTTTAACTTATACACACATGTTCAACTTAGGCTCAAACACCATCTCAAGATCTTGATTTTAAGTTTTTCATTTCCTTGCTAACCTATTTTAGTATTAGATTCGTGTTTATTATAAATAATTTTAGCCTATAAAGAATTATATTTTGCTAATTTGTTGTATTGTCCAGTCTAGTCCATGAATATGATTAGTTTTATTTTATAAGATTTTTATCAAACATGAACTATATTTTCATCTCAAAAACTTTAGATTTTAATATTAAAATATTTTTCTTTAATTTTAATTTTATAGCAGGTAATTAAAGTTGGTAATAATGGAAATGAATTTTGATAATTACTATAATTGATTATTTATCATTTTTTATTCTAAAACCCACTATAAGAAAAAAAGGTGAGGGAAGATTTCTTTAGATTGTTTTTCATAATTTTTAGACTCTTCCTATTTTTTTTAAACTATGTTTAAGCTTTGGTTTAAATTCATCTTTGCTCAGAAAAACTATTTGAGTTATATTATCTTTAATTCACGAATTTCATTTAAAAAGGCATATAAAAAAAGAGGTGATGAATTTTTTAAAGGTTTTTTGCAATTATTCTTTGCACCAAGTAAAGAGTAATTAATAATAAGTAAAGAGTAATTAATAAAATTTTAAGGATAAGAAATTTATTTTTGTCAACAACAAATCTTTATAAATTTTTAAATGCTTCAGCAAATGAATATTATTTTTTTAATTTTGTTTGATGTATTATATTAGGATACATGTTACGATTGCTTTTCAATATTCTTTTATGTATTTTTTAATTCATACTTAATATGCATTGTTGTTTTTAATTTTGATGGTAAGTTTGCCATAATATATTTTATTGCATGCTTAATGTTTTAAACGTGATGAATTAAATATTATAAGCGTGACTTATCTAATGTAGTAATTTTTGGAGTACACTTTTGTTTTTTGAATTTTGTGCTACATAATAAGGAATATGTCTTTCTTGTTATACAAGAACTAAATAAATTGAATTTATTGAAACTCAAATTTATTTTACGTAATAAATTTATCAGATTATGAAGCTAGTCTACATCCATTTATATGTTTAACTTTCTCAGGTGGCCAATTGGCGAATTTCAAATTGACAAATTGAGCCAAGTGATTCTTTTTCTTCAAATTTATTATTTGCTCAATGCAATCCGCGGCGAAATAATACAATCCCAAATTCACAATCTTCGAGGAGTCAGTTATTTTCCTAAAAGTGGGACGGTTATTAAGCTTCCAAGCAAGCTACGTCGGGGAAGAACAACAAATCTTACAAGAAGACATGACCAAAACCAAGAGTAGAAAAGTGTGATCCCTGCCTCTCGCCCCTCTCCCCTCTCCCTTCCCTTCCGAAAACCTCTACCAAATCCTTCCCCATCAGATTCAATCCTCACCTATCCACTAAAAACAACCTCAACCCTCGTCCATCTATCCTTAATTCTATCTACTTTGGGAGGTTCCCTCCCCACTGGAGGGTTGATAATTTGAAAAAAAAAAAAAAAATCTTTCCTGGCTTGGTTAAGTATGGGACGTTGATGTACCCAACAAACTTAATCGTTTGCAATGGAGATTTGGCCTGGTCCGTTTTGAAGACGAAAACGATGGAGAACAGCTACTCAAGGATCTCAATATGTTATGTTGGTACGTACAAAACAAGAGCAAACTTTGCTTGTTTCATCAAGAGATGAGAAGATTGGAGAAGTGGGAAGAAGATCTGAACAACAAAGAATCTTGGGGGAGCTAGAAAACACCTTCACTAGGTAGACTCTTTCGGAGGCCACAGGTCCTTAAATAAATAAACTTTTTAATAATATATATATATTATTATATTAGTTTTAGCCTCCCCTGTAAAACGAACGTAGCTCCGCCCCTGCTGAGGGATTACATTGCTAGAACTACTCATGTTGAAATTAAATGCTCAGCCTTCTCCATCGAAGCCACGGTAGAACCGTGCTTAGAAGTTAATTCCAGCTGTTTCGATAAAAGGAAAGTTGTTGGGACATGAGTTGGAAAATCGAACCCTTCCACTCTTGGAAGAAAAACTAGTGTGGCAGGAGTTCATGCAAAACAATGCAATATCCAAAACTAAATAACATGAAGAAGATATTATTAAGTGTATTTTCTTGTGTATTCCTTTAAACGCTCATTGATTATATTTTTTATTATAAGTCTATTTATAAATATCAACTTTTAAAGAAATAAGGAATTAAATTATTCAAAAAAAATCCTAATTTAAACAGATAATATTCTGCTGATTTAACCAATCAATTGTTTTTGAACTAATCAACTAGTTCCCAACTAATAAATTGTTTTTTCTATTTTTAGAAAAATTAAAATCTAATTTGCTTTTAACATCCTATTTTAAACTTGATTTTTTTTTTATAACTTCCAACATATCTCTTATCTTGGCAAAAACATTAAATTCGAATAGCTTTGTGAAAATATTCATGATTTGATCTTAGTCTTTACATACTTGACTTCAACTTCCTTATTTATAATGCAAACTCATGTCACTGTGTTTTTTTTTTTTTTTTCATTTTATGCTTCTTACGGAGTCATGTCATTCAAGCGTTTTGTAGAACACCTATTTGACAAGCAAATAACACAATCTATAGTTTCAATCCATAACTATTTTAACATCTTCTTGATTTTAAGCATGCTTCTTATCGTGTTAAAGTTGCTCATGTTCTTTCTTCCAATCATGTCATTTTGTTATAGTGATCTCGTAACTATTAGGAATCTCTTTATACCACAATCTTTATAAAAAAATAATTAAACTCACTAGAACTAAATTCACCTCTATCTATTTTAAATGATTTTATAGAATAACCATTTTGTTTTTCAACTAATGTCTTAAACTTTTTATAATAATTAAATGCATGAGATTTTTATTTTAAGAATTATACTTATGTTCTTCTACTATAATCATCAATACAAAGTAGAAAATATAGATTTTTACCAAATGAGCATAGTTGAATAAAACCACATATATTTGAATATATCTTTTGTAGGGTTGACTTGATCTAAATATAGACTCCTTTGGAAAGCTCTTGTGGATTTTTTTTTCCCACCAAATATCTTTCATATAACTAATTTGGATGTATAATGAATGATAGATTCTTTAATATTTTTTTTGTGCCATTATTTTTAAGCTATGAAAAATTACATGCCCAAATCTCATATCCCAAAGCCAAGAATCATATTTCACACATGCCTTTAAACATTTAGGCACGCCTGTTTCTATATTTATAAAAAAAAATATTTTATTCATTGTCAAATTTATCTTTGCAATCATAGCTCCATGAGTATCAAGTAGTAATATCAAAGTATAATCTTTCATTTTAATCTCTTAATCATCCTCCAAGAATTATCTCACAATCAATATATTGTTTTTTATAGCTAGGATATAATAAACATTACTAATAAATTGATGACTATCTTTTTTCAATCTAATTAGAATTATACATTTGCTTTTGATGGAAACCTTTAAATGATTTGTGAAGATGACATTGTCTTTAATTGGTTCATCAAACTTTATACACATGTTTTTATCTTCACACATATAATTGTAGGCATTATTTTCTAGATACTACTTGTTTCTTTTTACTTGTATTTATTTACCATGGACTAGTAATATGGTGGATTATTTCTCCTTTTCTACAAAAAAAATTAACATTTTCTTCACATTTTTTTATTGGATTCCAACAATCTATAGCTAATCCATCCTAGTTATGGTAAATTAGGGCATTGGGAGTATAACGACAAACTAGAAAGTCATATGGAAAAGAATAAGTTGATAAAGGAGCCTATTTATGGCATGATTAATTTAGTTTATAATGATTCTGATAGCATTAAAGAGATTTTGAATGGAAATTATGGTACTATATTAGTTTTTTAAAAAATTATGCTGTCACCTGAAGGTGATATAGGATAAAATTGCTTATATTTTAGCATCTTCAAAATAACTTGTACTATTAATAATAAGTTATGCACGGTGATTAAGATTATGGGAGAAACAAATTGGTTGAATTCTCACAACCTATTGTTAGCAACATGGCCTATATTAGTAAAGAAATGTTAGGAGAGAAAAAGATTCAAAAAACAACAAATTCTAGTCAACATGATAGACTAAATTGATAAGAAAACAATAGTTACAAGAGTGATTGCATATCAATCCGAATATGCCTTTAAAGAATATATAAAAACATAATTCTAGTATTAATACATAATGTGCAAATCATCCATTAACATAAAGATGAGATTTGCCTTGCGTGTAAATAGAAAACTAGTTAAAATATTTTTATAAATATGCAATCTCTTGTTGTATTGCTAAAGTGTGTTTGTTCACGTTAATTTAAAAAGAAAATAAATATTTGTTGTTTCTCTTCAAAAGACAGTCTTCACAATTCTAATTTTTTTCTGTAGTTGCGAGAATATATTGTCAATCAAAATGAAGATAGATTATAGCTTAAAATAAAAAAGTTACTCCAATACCTCTACAAACTGAAATGATTGAATGAAGATATAATGTTATCATTGATAAATGGATAAATATTGTCTTCTTTTGTTTTTTATGGACAAAAGATATTTTAAAAATGTTTAGTATGATGTGAAGATTATGAATATGTGTCATATATGTTGATTATTTCATGGTAATATAATAGAATGTTGTGCATGATAAAAGGTGCAATACTGATATTTTTAGTATAAAAGGGAAATGTATAGTATTGGGTCCTAAAATGAAGAAGGTAATTGTTAGAAGTAAGCCTAAAAATAAGTTGTTTTTATCTAGATCCATGGAGAAGGAGAAGATAGAAGGCAAAGGGAGAGAGGAAGGAGGTGGGCCGAACAGCACCACTCAATAGCCCAGTCACCCTAGCAAACCGAACTCCCACGTTAAAGATAACACCTGAATCCATGTTGTCGACAAGTTCATTGTTATAATCAATAATCTCCACAGATGAACCTAACAAGACCAGAAGGCAGTTGCCTTTCAAAATTGATGATATTCAAACCAGGTTAGATGCAGAGTTTATACATATTGGAATACCTTTGTTTTCAAGGAAAAAAAATAAATGATTTGGTTTCTCGCATAATAGAAATAGCTTGCCAACGATACATAAAAAAACTTAACTCACTGGTTTTAACTTCTTTTAGGCCACAAATATCTAATGTTGCTCAGCTAGCTAGCACTAGCACTAGCACTGATGGCGATCATGATCCGGAACAAGATGTGCCAGAAGCGAAGGGTGGTGAGACTCCAACAGCCGAAAAGAGTAGAATCTCATCATCCTCAGCCAGAGGTTATTGGTTCTGATTCAATTAGGATATTAAGTTTCTCCTGGTAATATTCGCTGTGCTTAGAACCATACTACTGTAATTGTGACGATTGTTTTCTGTCCAGCCTATAGCTAAGGAAATAGTTTGAAAACTGCCGAATGTAAGCGAGGTTCAAAGAGTTGTGGCACAGACAGTATTTTAAGTTACAATTGATGAGAAAAGAAATATAATATTATGACACCTAGGACATTGTCTAAGATGATTTCTTCCTATAATAAGCGACATAGGCTGCCAGATTTTGGGCGAAAAAGATTTTCTACTCAATTTTTGCTCTCGCTGCTTTAGCTAGTTAGATCTGATGGAGGCCCCTGCTGACAATGGGGGCAAAAAAAAAAAAAAACATGCTTTAAGACTTTTCTATGCTTCTTTTTTATAGCAAAACTAAAAATAAAATAGTCACAGCAATATGATCAATCGTGCATAATAATTTTCTATAATTTATTTTATCCCCGAGATACAACCAAATACTATTTTAAATATTATAATTTAAAATTTATTTAACGGCCACTTTATGTTAATTGTGTAATATTATAATTTAAAATTTATTTAACGGCCACTTTATATTAATTGTGTATTTTGTTATATTACTAAATACAATATAACATGAATGGAACAAATTTTTAGAATGCCGCATTTTGTTCAAATAATTGAATACTGTTATTTTAATGAAATTGACAGCAAATGGTTATGAAAGATGTTAACATCAGCTATTAATTTGATTTCATTAACCCCCCCAATAAATAAATAAATAAATAAATAAATCATCAGGTGATCTATGTCTTGAAGATCATCCTTAAGTAATAAGAGATTCATATATCTTTCAATAGTATGAAACTTATTAGTTTCCTCGCTTATTGCGTATACATCAAACATTCAATGTATTCCATTGTCATTGTTGTGCCTAGAAGACTCTCCCAAAATTACCTCAGCAGGAATAAGCTGTGGGAGAAAGTTTCCGCATTCACACTGCTTGAAGGCAGGCACGCAAGTGCATACTGCGCATCCTTTCTCACAAACATTGACGCAGTCGTTGTCATTTTGGCAACGTCCTGCTTTTCTTGCTTCAGTTGTGAACAACAAGCCTGCAATTAAAGAAGACTCTTTTCGTTATTAAGATTATAAAGTTCTAGGATTTGTTATACTATATAAATAATACATAAAGTTCAAGGATTTTTAAGCTATCATAATATTGCTGCCTTTTGATCAGATAAAATATAATATTTTAATGAATTTGACCGTGAATATTGAAGAGGTAAATATCGTCGTCTTTGATTGTGTTGATATTTGAATATAATTCTACAATTTTGGAAGAAAAATAGAAGAATACACACACACACACACATATCTTCATCTGGAGATTTGGTAACAATGCTATGAATCTACTCACGAGTGAGATGGTAAAACAAACTAAATTGTGAGAAAAAATGATCTTACAAGATGTCATGGCCAAGAAGATGAATAGAGAAGTGAACCGATATGACCTCATTGCAATATTATTATCTTTGATAAGTATGTTCTCTGAAGAAAAATGAAATAAGAAAGAATTATATTGGTTAATTTTTTGATACATTGTTAGCTGCGACAACGTTTATATAGAGAGCGCGTATGTAAATAATTTGCATATAGACATATAGTTAAGACTTTACAAAATAATTATATGTAAAAATAATAGAATACTTACTAAAATTAAACGAATCAAAATAAATCCTTGAAATATAAATCTAACATAAATGGATGCACAAAAAAGAAAATTTAATTGCTGAAAAAATGCATGCACAACAAAAAAGGAATCAAGATAAACATTTAAAATATAAAACTATCATAAAGGAAACTCACAGAAAGATGGAAAGGATTTAATTTCAATTCAAGGAATTCAAAGAATTAATGTAACATTATTACTAAAGAAAGATTGTGTGCGTAACTAAAAAACAGTAACTACAAATAACGAAATACATATAAGATATAGAAAAAAAATAAAAGAAAACTATAAATAAGATTGAAATCATTCAAGAAGATTCAAAGAACCTAATTTAAAAAAATAAATGAAAAATCATGCACAAAATCAATGCTAAAAATATATTGAAAATAACAAACCATTATGAAAACAAACAATAAATCATAAACACAAAATAAAACCTTTTCAAACTCTCCATAATAAAAGCAAAATTTCAAAAACTTGCAACCATATAAAACAAAAATATGGTGAAGAAAAAAGAAGAAAACACACTAAAATATGCAACACAAAAACCTCAAGATTAATTAAAAAACCTATAAGGTGATCTCATGGAGTAAAGCTAAAAGCCTTAAATTTTATATAACAAAAATGACAACAATATATACTACTAGAAAATTAGTAAATATAAATGAAAACACTAACGAAATCGTTTTATCAGTAAATTACGATAATTTTTATTGACATAATTTTTCATTTTTATATTTATTGGTAAACACGAATAGAAAAATTCTTTGATATATACCAAAAAATTGCAAGTAAGAAAAAAAAGAATGAAAAAAAAGACAAAAATACAATAACTTGTAATTTTTACAAATGATATTATTGACAAAATTGATATGATTGTAAAGTACATCTATAAATATGCTAGCAGAAAAGTTCTCTCAATACATACTAGGAGAATTACAAAACTTATTATAATAGGATTAAAAAAAACAAATCATATATTGATATGATATTTTTACTAATAAAATGAATGATTGAGTTATTATTAGTATATTGACATATTGTACATTACATGCGAGTATACTGATACAATGTGTTGGTCGATATATCATATTAACTATGAGAATTATTCTCCTTCTTTCTGACACTATTCACGATGTTCATTACATATAGATTTATTGACAAAATGTGTCAATTAGTATATTTCAGTGAATATAAAAATTGTATGAAAATTGTTCACTTCTCAATACATTGATAATTAATGTTCTTTTGACAGTTTATTTTTTCATAACAGCATTACGAGTAGAATGAAAAGTTGTTGATAATATTTGGAAGGCTTTCCAAAAACTTTTGTGCAAGTTAAACAATTTCATTTGACTTTACAGACGAAATCATTAATGAAAATATTAAAAATATTAGTATATAATTTTGTATCTTTAATTTTATTGGTAAAAAGTGCATAAATACCAAAACATTTAAATTTGAATTTAACTTTACAGATGGATCAATAATGAAAATATTAATATATAATATTCTATTGGTAATGTTATTAGTAAAACTAAATTAAAAGACTAGAATAAAAACAAATGAGGCCTCATCTTCTTCTTTCTTTTTCTCTTACATAACTGTTTCTTTATCCTACTCTTCTCCTCTTTCTCTCTCCTTCTCAACCGTAATCAAACATTTTCTTCGCATCTAATCCTTAAGGATGTTATTTTTTTTATTTTTCTTTATATTTTTTATTTTTTTGGGTTTATTTACAATCTCTTTTCTTTAAATTTTTTTTTATTATTAGCCAAAATTAAGTGCATCATAAAGGTAAGAATTTTTCATTCTTTTTTCTTCCTTTTTTGTGTTTGTTTTTCATTATTTTTGTTTGATTTTGTGTTTTTTTTCATTATTTTGTTAAGTTGTTGTTCAAATTCAATTAAATATGTAGGATTAATTTTAATTATTATTTTTATGTATTCCATTTAGAATATTTTGTTTATGTAAATTTAAGATTAAAAATAGTATCACATAGAAATGAAAATTTTCTATGAAATTGAATTATGTTAAATTTTTATGAGAAATTGAATAAAATCAACTATTTTGTGACATATATGTTATGTATTTGAAGGTTTAGAAATTTTGGGTAGTCTTCTGTATAAAAAAGGTATTGCAAAATGTTTTTTTTTAAAATAAGAATCATTTAAATCTTTTATCTATTAATTTATGTAAATGTCTAGGGAAAAATTTATTGTATATTGCAAGAACAAGATCACTACTAGGTCTTCTAGTAGTGATGCTAATGACCACTAGTCATTAGGCACTAACCAAGAATAGGGACTTGAGACACATGCATCTACTTACAATATGGGCTCATCGACTGCAATGTAGAAACATCAAAGGGGGTCCTTTCACAGTGAAATTCATTTACTTGTAAGTGCGAGGTCCACCTCGCAAGTATGTGGCCTATTGACGATCTTTCAATGTAAGTTTGATTTGCTTTCACAACTACATGTTTAATAACTTTTTAGAAAATAATTTCATTTGATGAATGTAATTTCAAGTTTACAAATCTCAAAGCTACGAGAACAATAACATAGACTTTAAATCATGGATGAAAAATTCTATTTTTTTTAATAGAACCAGGTTTCCAAATGTCATAAATGGAAACCAAATATCGATGCATGGTTTTTAAGATTCAAAGTTAGTATTAACTTAAATATTTTTTTATTTTAATTTTGTTAGTTTATTGAAATTAATGAAATTTTCCTTTTGTAAATTCTTACTTTAAGGAAAAATTTGAATGGGAGAGAACTGATAATAATGTTGTGAAAAAGATTTAGAAGAATCATACTACAATTCGATAAGATCAAAATCAAGATAATTTTTTTATTTAAAATATTTAAATTTTATTTTTCATTTACTAACAAATAATTCATTTGTATTATATAGGTTGTGTAATTTTTTTATACAAGGTGCAAAAAAAAAAAAATACGAAAGAAAGAGAGCTTCTTAGTTGGAATGACGTGGTTGTTTGGAAGGATTTCAGACCGTCATACATCTCAAAGGTTGTATAGGCGAAATATATTTAGCTTGTGACATTCTTGTGTTCCATGTGACAGTCATAATCCTGTATGGAAAATCAGAACCAACATGTTCACGGTTTCTTTACCATACATATTGGCAGTTCCGTTTTGTTCATTTCCTACATGAAGTGTATGATAAGGTTTTTTTTCTATGACATCAATTTTTTTATTAGTTGTTTTATTATAAATATATTTAATTGACAATATTTTTATCTAGCAAGCTATGGTTCTTGGATGACAGTCAAGCACGATGAAGCTTTTTGTTGAAACGTATATGCATAGTAATGGTCGTCAAGAAAAGGTGCGACCATTTGTTATTATTTTTTTAAATTTGATGAATTTATTTTTTTCGTTTTAGGATACATATAACAACTAATTAAAGAAGAGATAAGGGTATGACTTTTTGACCCATCCAGATCTTGATTCAAATTTTTAGGTGGAGACAAGATCGTCAAGTAGATCTAATAGAAATCGAGTCTATAGACTCTCTAACACTATAGGTGTGAAGTTGTAGATGACTTGTAGTGTTTCAACGATTGGATTCTTGTAATTGATTTCAAACACTAAAAATCCAAAGTTCGAACGACCTATCTTAATGAAAAATATGAACGACTCACGACTGATTATAAAGATCTCCACAGATAAGATCATAAATGGATGGTACATGTGTACTCCATAATTGGGCCCATAGTCCTGGCAACGACTAATCTCCTCTTCCTCCTTTAGCATTGCTTTTATTTTAATTTTGTTATATTTAAATGTACAAATATTTAAATTTTTAATAAATATATAATTTTTATGTTATTTTAATTATTTTTATATTTCTATTCAATATATATCTTTTTAAAAATATTAATGATGGGGTTATCGACAAAACAACTCCATCGATATATTTTAGAGGAAGTTGAAAAATATTTACTACAAATACCACTACTAACTCACTAACAAAATTATAAATGATATTATGTTAGTAATATATTAAATTTATTGATGGATATACCGACAAACAGATAAAAAGATCGATAGTATTATATATGGTTTTCCTATTAGTGATATGTTAAATTTATAAATGGAAATACTTATGAAATAAGACAAGTAATTTTTTTATGCGCTTTATCCGTCTGTAAATTTATTGATAAATTTATTACCAATAAACTCATCGACATACCATAAATTACTGATAAGAGTTTCTGACGAACAATTTATGTCCATGAGCTTATCAGTAGTATATATACTAATAGACTTTAAATGTAAATATTAATATAAATTTTTCACAATAAAATTATTAAATCTAGTAGTTACATGTAATGAAATGGTTTAAAATAACTTCACCGTATCATTATTTATCACATGAGCGCATTCATGTCACTTTCTTTTCTTTTTTTTGCTTTTCAGCCATATAGCATAAATATTTAATAGATTTTTTGAAAACAAGTTTTTATATTGTAAAAATCCCTAGAAAGGGTAACACTTTAAACCCAAATAATATAATAAATCATAATATTATAAACACGCTACCATAAATAAGAAAATAATTTGTTACTCCAAGTGCTTTAGAAATAATACTTATTATTATGAATATTAAAGAAACTATAAGATATCATAAAATTACATATATGATCTAACAGTTTAAAAATTTGATTAAAACTACCTTATGTTTGAGTATATCTATTGGAAACCTCCTTTTATATCCAAAATACCCCTAATATATTTAATTCAATTCCTTTAATATTAAGAACATTTTGGGTACAAAATCGGATTTTTATTGGGACAAAATATTTAATACAAAAATTATTTTGCAAACTAAACAAAGTAAATAGGTCAAATTCCAATTCAATGTTTATCATCCCTATGGGTCCAATGCCAATTTGAAAAAAATAGTATTTATGACAAGTTTTCTTTTTTTAATTTTTTATGAATAATCTTTTTCAGACAATTTTTTTTCTAAAGAGACCCATGCCATTTTTTTTTCGTGAATGACCTTCTTATGACAAATCTTATTTTTCTTTGGGATTGTTGTTGAATTTTTTATGAATTGTCTAATTGATAAGTGTTTTTTTTAAGGGATCGATAACAAAATTTTCATGACTAATCTAATTCACAAGTATTTTTTTTTAAGGATTGATGTGAATTTTTTCACAAAAAATCTAATCTACAAGTCTTTTTTTCTAAGAGACTAACATCGTATTTTTTAGAAGTCATTAAAATAAATTGCTAACAAAACTTATTAAACAAAAAATAATTAGAAAATTAATAGCAATTAAAATCATAAATTTATGAGAAAAACACATATTAAATACAATTTTTCATTCGAAATGATGCGATAAAAGTAATATCAATTTATCTTTAAAAATAATTAACCTCTTACCTAGATATTTAATATCAATGCTAATTTTTTTAGATTTCTAGTTTCCTTTAATTATTAATTATTAGATAGAGATTCCAATTTTCTACGTAATTTTCCTTTTTTGTTTGAGAGACTCTAATTTATATTAGGATGTGACAACACAGTGCGACTATGTGTAAGGAGATTACAGTAATCTACAATATTTATCATTAAAATAGATATGATATTTTCTTACCAAAAAAAACAACGCAAATCCTAAATTCAAAAAAATAATTAGAATACATATATAAAAATAAGATCAACATTTTATTATCTTACAAAAAATAGATAATAGCACATAAAACTAATACATAAATAATTTATATATAGACATATAATAAAAAGTTTCCCAAATAATTACATATCAACATAATAAAAAGGCTTCTTAAAAGTATATCAAGATAAATCCTTGAAATATATACATATAATTAATGAATGCACAAAAAAAATTAATTTCTAAAAACGTTGCATGCATAACAAAAATGGATAAAAATAAATAATTAAAATATAAACTCAGAAAAAGATGAAAAAATATTTAATTTCAATTAAAAAAATCTAAAAGTCAATCCATCATATTACTGTGAAGTAATATGAAAAAAAAGAAAGAAAGAAAGAAAGGGTAAAACATAGAATACCCAAACAACATATCATAATGTTGCATATATTTTTGCTGTGAAGTAATATTGTAAAAAGAAACCAAGCTGAATTTCATTTTATGACATGTATGTTTTATGTTTTGTAGAAACCAAATTATCAAGTAAAAGGAAAAAAATTGAAGACAATTTAGTTACCTATGCCAACAAAAACCTTTAAACACTCCCCGAATTTTATATTGTGGTATTTGTATCCTTGTAAATGCTCATATCAAGTCATAATGAAGATATGTTTGAGTTTTTTATGAACATGGATCGTAGGTAATATTTGGCTATTGTCATGAGACAGAAGACATAGAGACAACAAAGTAAACGAAAACAAGATAAAAGAAAAAAGAAAAAAAGACGGAGATATAATTGTGTTTAGTGGTATATACAAACAAAATGATTATCATTTTGTATTTTGTTTGACTACAGTGAATAAGATAAAAATAAAATATAAAAAGTTTATTTTATCATTGACATGTATTGTTTTCATATTTATATATTTTTAAAAATAATTAGATTTTTTTTATTTTAATTGAAACTTATAATATTATAATAATTCTAATTATAAAATCAAGTATTAACTTGATGAGTTAAACTTAAGCTTGGGTTTGGGTTAGTTCGAGTTTAAGAAAAAATTCAAGAAAGGATTAACTCGAACTGACCTAATAAAAAACTCAACTCAGGTTGGGATAAAACAAAGATTAAGAATCGTTGATTTTTTTTAAAAAAATTGATCAAAATAAGGTTTATGTGATTATTTAAAAAAAAATAGATCAAGTAAGTTGGTCCATCCAAATCATCTCCTTAACCTTGTATATGGTCGACTTCCAAGTGAAGTTTTAAAATCATTATAATAAAAAATTTATTTTTATATTAATTCGATCAACTTGTGTTGATCCTTCCATCCTGGTCACAGGATCTTATCCTGATTGTCTCTCGACTTAAGTTTTGAAACTATGATGATAACAAATTTTATATTTATATCAACTTGGATCAATAGCCAACCCTAGTCATGATATAGGTTTTGCTTCAAAGTGATCGTTGAATTAGATTTTAAAATTATAATAATAACTATTTATATTTTTATATTGACTCTAATTAACCTAAGTTAACTCAACCCTTAACTAGGGCCTTGACTAATGACTCAGGTTTTACCTTGAACAAACACTTACGTTGGGTTTTAAAACTATAATAATAATTATTTTTATTTTTATATTTTTTAAATAATTTTAAAATTTAAATTTTTTTACAATAATAGAAATAAAAAATAATAAGCTCTAAAAACATGTTCCTTTTATATGTTAAAGAATAATATAAATCATATCTTAGAGTCTTATATAATAGCTTAAACTTTTAGATGAGATAATTCTTTGACATGGTATCAAAGTCTTGATGACTACATGGTCTCGAGTTCGAATCTCACCATCCCCCTTTATTTGATAAAAAAATAAGCATAAGATAATATAAGTTTGTGCAAGTTTCAAGTTTAAAGAGTTTTCACTTGAAAGGATGTGTTAAAAAATAATATAAATAATATTTTAAAACCTCACATAATAACTTAAATTTTTAGATGAGATGATTCTTTGATAATATATATCCTATTATGTAATATAGAAATTTACTTTAAAATTATAAGAGAAACAAAGATTTTTATATCTCATACTTTATCTTTCTTATCAAACCTATTTTTATCTTTCTCCACCTCTTCTCTAGCCTAATTGAGTCAAATGCACCAGCAATGCTATCTTAAGGTGGAAGGAAGCCATGACCCATCCTATGTTTATTTTGATACTTTTAATTTTCATAATAATTTGAATATGTCCTTAAAGATTTTGAATTATCAAAGTAGCCCTTCAAAAATATTTAATCAAATCATATTTTGTAGATGTAAATTAAAGTTTTCTACTTCTATTAAATGGTTTTCCAAGCTATTCAGCATATAATGTACCTGTTTCATTAAAAATATCATATATATTTTTATAAATAATAATATGTATTAAACTGAAAGTATGAGTTGTTAATAAAATTTAAGGAGAAGAAAAATAACGCTTCCACTTTTTAATCAAATAAATTTTTTATCAGTCAATAGAAACAATCACTAGCAATATTAATTAATATCCATTTTGTTTATTTGGTTTTCTTATTTCAAAGTCAGAAGCCAATAAATACACACATATACAGACGACAAGCATAACATTAATAAACGTCAATTTAACTTGCCCTTGTATAAATAGGTTTAAGTCCACATTCTAATTTCTTTTATGTGTTCTCTGATCCGTTGAGATCTATCATAACATCTAGATATATAAAATTGGAGGAAGAACCAGCCAAAAAGTATTCCTAAAGTATTTGTATTATTTATTTTATGAGTTCTAGATATAATGTATATAAATACTGAGATAAAAAATTTCTCTATACCTCTTATATATTTTATTTTTTTTACTTTACCTTTGTTCTATTAAAAAATATAATTTATATTCTAGAGTTTATAATTCAATAGAAACAATCAATTATATTTTTTTAAAGAATAGAAACAATCATTAGTAAAACACCAAAACAAATATATTAATTTGAAGCAACTAAAAAAATAAAAAATTATCAAATCTTTTTAAAAGCGCTACTAAAACATAAAAATAAACATAAAAAATATAAAAATTACATTTCAAACTTAATTTTTTAATGAATCTTACAGCATAAAATATAATTTTTACAGTTATCAAATATTTTATTATGTTTTTACACGCAAATGCATATAGGTATTTCCAACGGGTGGAAATGAATCTACATCAAATCAGATTGGATTACATATAGGTCAGGCACCAAGAATATATGGTTATGAGCTTCTGTTAAAGTCAATATTTTGAAAATCAGTCCTTACCAAAAACAAATATATATCTTTTATTACTCAAAATATATAATAGGTAGGTAGATGAACAAGTGTTTCAACATCTCTCCCTTGGTTTTGTTACACTGTTCTATACTAGCTAGACCCTCCCAAAATGGCCTCGGCAGGAATCAGCTTTGGCTGAAAGTTTGCGCATTCACATACATTCGTCTTCAGCTCGCAACTGCAATATGAGCATTTCCCACGAGCACCTGTGCAATCACTGTCTTTGTGGCAATTCCCAGGTGTGGTTCTTGCTTGAGTTGTGGCTAATAAGTCTAAAATTATTCAAGGCTCTGTTAGATATAATAAATTCCAAGAATTTGTTGTATTAATGTAAAGAATATAAATGATCAATGCAACCAATCTATCAAAATGCGGTCTTGCAAATTCAAATCGTGTCCGAAAACAAATAGTGAAAATAATATATTCCTTTTAAAATCCTATAGAAATTAACTAATTTATCTATTCATATCATGATTAATATATAACTAGATAAAATATTCATTATTGATATTCTTAATTATGTATATATTTCAAATAAACAATTAAATTCAATTTTCTTTTATATTTGCAGATAAAAGGCTAATAATGTGAAATAATAGTACTCGGAATACTTTAATTAAAATCAAGGTAACTTAACATGGACAATTGACAATTAAAATCAAGGTTATTTTTGTTCTTTTTTTAAAAAATAAGCAATATTTCATCGTAAAAAGCATCTTTTTCCATGTTTTTTTAAGTAGAATCACCTTCCATATTTCAAAGTTAAGCAATAAAGCTTAAAGTTGTTTACCAAATATTTTTCAAAGTTCTTTAATTCAGAAAAGAGAAATCAAAGTAATAGAAACTTAGAAAGCAGAGGACCTAACATGTATTATACGAACTTACAAGATGTCACGACCAAGACCAAGAGTAGAAAAGGGAGCGGATATGAAGCCATTTCAATGTTGTATTTTCGACAAGAAAGTTGCAATCCGGCTGATGATGCGATTTTCTTTGGGTATTGCTTGCCTACCGTTATATATTTATAGGCGAGAGGCATGGGGGTATGAGGATAAAAATGCCGTTTCCAAATTTAGCTGCCGTATTACAATTACACAATGAGACTAAATAACTATCTCATTATAGACAATTTTAAATTTTCCTAACATAGATATTTTCTTACCAAATCCTAAATTCAAAAAAGTAATTAGAATATACATACATACATCAACATTTTATTATCTTACCAAAACAAGATAATACCACATAAAACTAATAAATAAATAATTTATATATCAAACTAATAAAAAGACTTGGCAAAAGCATATCAAAATAAATCCTTGAAATATAAACATATATTTAATGAAAAGCACAAAAAATATATTAATTTCTAAAAACATTGCATGCATAACAAAAAAAGGATAAAAATAAATAATAAAATATAAACTTACATAATATAAACTCAGAAAAAGATGTAAAAATATTTAATTTCAATTTAAAAAATTCTAAAAATCAATCCATCATATTTACTGAAGAAACATTGTGTGCATAGCAAAAGAAACAATAACTATAAATAATTAAGAACATATAAAATATGTAAAAAAACAACTTAATCATAAATAATATTCAATGAATTGAATCAGGTTCAAGTAAAATAATCTAAAAAATACATGAAAAATCAAGTACGAAATCATTGCTAAAGTATACATTAAAAACAAACACTAAATTATCAAAACAAAATGAAACCTTTTTAAACTTTTTACAATAATTATTTTTCTTGTGATAAGAACTCGCAACCATGAAAAATAAAAAGATTGTGAATTAAAAGAAAAAATATAAGCATACAAAAATACACAACATAAGAATCTTAGGATCAATTTAAAAACTATAACTTTTGTATAACCAAAATGACACGAATACATGCACTGGTTTGCAATAACTTATAACTTTTTATGTGAACTAATATTATATGTTGATTTTTCTTTTATTTGGTGATTTATATGACATGTCTGTTTTGTAGAAACCAAATTATCAAAGTAAAGAAAAAATAAAAACCATAATTTTTTTTAAAAATTAGTTGTGTCAAGACAAACTTATAAACACTCCCCGAATTTTATAGTGTAGTATCTGCATTCTTGCAATGCCTATATCAAATCATAACGAAGATATGTTGGATTTTTTGGTTACCGTACTAAAATAAAAGAAACAAAAATAATAGAGGAAGAGAAGGTAGGATAAAAAAATAAGATGGAGACAAAATTGTATTCAGTAATGATATATAAGATAAATTGATTGTTTTATATTTTATTTTATTGTTGTGGATAATAAAAAATTAAATAAAAAAATAAATTATTTTACCTTTAATATGTATTGTTCCCAGACTTACAAATTTTAAAAAATAGTTATTTTTTTATTTTAGTTTATATGAAGTGTTAAAATTAATAATATTATAATGACACTAGTTATAAAATCAAGAATAACTTGATTAATTGACCCGGGGTCTAAACTGGTCCGAGTTTAAGAAAAAATAAAGGATTAACTCAACCTAACTCGGTCAAAAACCTAAGTCAGCCTGGTATAAAATTATGATAAAAGCCTTTTGAATTTTTTGAAAAAAGAATTTGATCAAAATAAGGTTGTTGTGATTATTTTTT
The DNA here is from genome assembly GCA_015708895.1 of Populus ilicifolia. Classification (NCBI taxonomy): domain Eukaryota; kingdom Viridiplantae; phylum Streptophyta; class Magnoliopsida; order Malpighiales; family Salicaceae; genus Populus; species Populus ilicifolia. The sequence goes on from SRLM01000049.1 coordinate 594,959, forward strand.
TTAAAAATAATATTAACTCAGGTTAATGGTTGACCCTATTTGTGACCTGGGTCTCGCTTTAAATCGACCCCTGAAATTAGTTTTAAAATTATGATTATAATTATATTTTTTTATACTGATTCTAATAAATCCAGGTCAACTCAACCCTTGACTCGAGCCTTGACTAATAACCAGGGCCTCAACCAGTAGTCTAGGCTTTGCTATGAATAAGCCTCATGGTTAAGTTTAAAACTATAATAATTATTATTTTTATCTTTATATTAATTAAATAATTTTGAAATTAAAATTTATTTATAATAATATTTTAAAAATAGAAAATAATAAATATTGTCTTTAGAGATATATCCTCCCTGTATATCTTATTTTTAAAATACAAAAATATACTCCAAAATTACCGAAACAACAAATTTATTTTTATTTATCTAACACTACCAACATATTTTTATCTGCATTCTCTTCACACCTTCTATGATCAGAAGTGTTTTCTACCTGGGAAAACGTGTTCAATTATATATCATAATCTAGTCAAATGCACCAACGGTGTTATCTTAAGGTGTAAGGAAGTCATGACCCATCATAAGTTTATTTTGATCATTGTAATTTTAATAATATTTTGAATATGTCATTAAAAATTTTAAATTGTTAGAGTGGGCCTTTAAAAATATCCATCCTTGTAATTTTAAGAATATTTTGAATATGTCCTTCAAAGTTTTTAATTATTAGAGTGGCCCTTCAAAAATATTTAATAAAGTCATATTTTGTAGATGTAAATTAAAGTTTTCTACTTCTATTAAATGATTTTCCAAGCTATTTAGCTTATAATTTACCTGTTTCATTAAAAAAATCATATATATTCTATAAACAATTATCATACGTGTACGACATCGCAATGATCTTTCATTTTTAAAGGTATATGTAAGTCTATCCGGTAAATATAAAAAGACAAGAAATTATTATCTCTTATCAGTAAAACATGAACTAAGAGTCACCATTTAGTATTTTAGTTATTAGGAACCCTAACTGATCTCAGAGATAGGGTACGGAGATTGAACGCGTAAATAAAAGGTATTAGCACCCAAAATACACCCTACAAAAAATAAGCTACATTGTTTTATAGTTTGATATATAAGCAAAAACAAATAATAATATTGGAAATATGTTTTACGTAAAAATTCGTAATCTCTAGTACCAAACCAAACAAAAATATTTTTTGAATTGTTTTGAAATATTAGTTAATGTTCTCATGATTTTAATAAACTGGTTATTAAAATCAAAATGCATGCTAAAACACTTTTTTTTGTATGAAAAAAACATAATATGATTTTTTGGCTTTAAGACACTTGGTTGAATGCATAAAAAATATATATATTTTTTTATTTTTAAGTTTTTTTTTTGGAATTCAGCCAAACTCGACACAAATTATTGGGTTGGATCAAACCTGACCCAAAACCAGATGGGCTAGTTACTGTGCATAAGAGCATTTACCAGCCCCAACCTCATTTATTATAGAACATGAATTATTCATGTTCTACATGAAAATGGAGGCATGAGCGAAGCAAGAAGGAAATAATAAGAGGTTACCTACAGTGGTACAACTTAAGTGTGGCCGTCAGTGGTAACAACGGTGGTAGTTTTCTCTTCTCTTCCACTTCTTCATCTGTCTTCTTCATTTCTCTCCTTTCCCTTTCTATTTTTTTCTTTCCTTTTTGTTTGTCCCTCCTACTCTTCTGCTTCCTTTTCTTTTCCTCTTTTTCTCTAATTTTTATAATTCTCTCTATTTCTTCCTCTTATTCTTTTCTTCTTCATCTCTTTTTTCCTCTCCTTTTTCTTTTCTTCAATCTCTCGGGTTTTTTCGTTCTCTTCTTTGTCCTCTTTTTTTTTTCTTTTAGTCTTCCACCTCTATTGTGCTCTCCCTTTTTTTTTTTCATCCCCATTGTCTCCTCTTTCCCCTGTCTTTATAGGCAAAATAAAAAAGAAAAGGAGACCTACTACCCTTGCCCAATCGATGGCGCAGGGGTAAGGTGGGTGAGGCAACCACTGTTTAGCCACCTTTCAACCACTCTAAAGACACCTCTCCTTTTTTTTATCCAACACGTCGAAAGCTTTGGACAAGTAATAGTTTTTGGTTGGTGTTTTTTTGAAAGGAAAAAATGGTGGAACACTGAGGAAGAAAAAATCTTCTTCCCCTACTTCACACTTCCAGAGAAAGATGTATAGTGCCGTTCAAAACGATACCATTTTAGGTTTTTTTTAATGAACAATGGAAAAAACGATGTCGTTTTGGATAAAACATGATATTTTATTTAATTTATGATTTATTCAATCAAGTCTTTAATGTTAATTAAAAATTTATTCAATTGCATCCTACCCAAATTCAATCACTGACCCTAAAGTTGGTTGTCTTTTTCACCTTTGTCCTTGGTCTCTGATTTATATAATTTGACCCTATATTTATCAATAAACTTCTAATTTCTTCAATTTGGCCCTTAATTCAATCAATTTTAGTGCCTCCTTTTACACCCATTTTCTAGTTTGGTCCTTGATTTCAGATTTTTTCAAGTAAGTCTCTAATTAACCATCAAACTTCAATATTTATGCAATTAAACCCTTGATTTGACCAAATTAACTTCAAAACAATAATTTGACTCAAAACTATAATTTCTTCTAATTAAAGCCCAAATTGATTTCAAAATCAATTTTTCTTGTATGCAAACCCTCCATAAATTTAATTAAACCTTCAAAAATTTATTTGAGTTCATGAACATACTATGGCTAGTCTATGTCTTTTTTCACTACTTTGTCTAGATGATAATGAAAGATAGGCATAAATATTTTTTGCCCCTTAGTCTGTCTTTTTTTTGTCATTTCACCTTCGTTGGACTTTTTCTTAACCTTTATTTTCCTATTGATTATATCAGTGTCTTCCAAATGTCTTTTATTTGCCCCCAGTGTGGGATATATTCCTAGCTCGAGTTGTCATGAGGACTAAACACAATCTAGCTCAAATATGGACCATAAAGGATGGAATTTTTAGAAAGTGAATGGATGACAAAATGATCTTTCCTCATTTCAAAACACATATGGTTAGGATTGATAAACCTTGTTCTTATCCCAGAAAAATATATGTGATTACAGAGATGATTACCTAACCATTTATCCATGCACATTCAAAAAAATACTATCAGAAACAAGGTTTTATCTTAAAGTTTGCTTTGGGGTTTATTCTGGTTTGGTCACCTCTTTACCGTGAAATGCTTAAATTTCATCTTTAAGCACTTTATGATGCATTTCTTGTAATCATGCATAAAATCAATTCTTTTAAGAAAAACAAAATAAATATTGCAAGATCAACACAATAAAAGGGTTCTTTATAAAAAGAAATCATGGCTAAAATTTACTTTATTGATTGCTAGAGAACACTGAACACATTTAGACATAATATCATTTTACAAAGTTAGAATTCATATGTCTGACTAGATCTTTTCTATCCATTCTAGACAATTTTAAAGCTCCTCTTAAGAAAGTTTTTTTTTATTATATAAGAACATTCATAATTAGGAGCCCACTTGCTATGGCCTTCTCTTGGTAGAGACAATACTTTCTTCAGTACTAAATCTGATTCTTAGAACACACGAGGTCTAACCTTCTTATCATATACCTTGGCATTCTTTTCTAGTAAAGTTGATGATGACATACTATGGCTACTCTCTTTTCACTAATCAAGTTTATTTGTTCATATCTCATTTTGGCTTATTCAGCCTGACTACCATTTTCTAAATAATTTTCTTGATATTCTATTCATAGTGATCTTGTTATAGATATATAAAGAGAAATAAAAACAATATCAAACTATAGCAACCATAAACAACATAGCTCTTAAACTAGGTTCTAGACCTTGAAAACAAGGGTCTGTTCATCATAATGGTCTTGTTATAGATACATAGATAGAAATAAAAACAATATCAAACTATAATAATCATAAACAAAGAAAATGATGCAATTTATTTTAGATAAAACATATGAGTTTTAATATTTTATATTTATGCAACTAGTCCCTTGTTTAGAATTTGTAAACACTAGTTAGGGTTTCTAATAACCATTATTATAGGTAATGACTCTTTATCAAACAAAAAACCTCTCAACCCATTTAGGAAAGGTCGTTGTAATGTCGCGCATTTACGGAGAGTATGACACCCACATTATATTTTGAAAATTATAATTTATATCATAGATTAACCTAAATTTTCAAATTAAATGAAAAAACCAAATTATCTTCATATAAATTATATTATTTTTCAAAACACCTAAAATAAAAACCCTACAAAGAAACATAATTTTTTTATTCACCAAGCTAAAACTTCCGGTACAAAATTTCTAAATTCAAAATCATTAGGACACCTAAAAATAAACCTCGTTTGATGTTAAACTAGCTTGCGAATCCAAGGGCCTCTTGAGTACAGTACACAAGATTCTGCTTGAAAAACATCTTAAATTCCAACAACAATGAAGCCGCTATCTCTTGCATCATCGTCTGCAAATGCATCTCCTATCTTTGCCAGTCTGTCCGTGGAAACAATCTCAAATTGTCACCCGTTTTACCACCATCCTCTTACTGTAATAAAATAATGTGAGTGGAGACAATTGCTTGGCTCCTACATGAATCGAGATTGGCTTAGTGTAGAGAATAGTGAACCCCCCCCCNCCCCCCCCCCCCCGGCAGCTCGAGAGGAACAAGTGACCAGAAGGATAGGAGATGCCACTAAGAGGTACTAATCAAAACCACTAGGTCACGTTTGGTTTTGAAATTGAGATCCCACACCTGAAATAGCGTTACATTTCCGACTCCACTTCCAAATAAGATTAATCAGTAGGGTTGCTAGGGCTTGGTGTTTCTGATTTTACCAGTGGAGTTGCTAGGGCTGAGTGTTCCAATTTTTTCCTAGTTCTGGAGTGGAGACAAAAACATCAATACTTTCTTTTTTGTTTCTTTAGTTTGATCTTCTAATAGATTTCTTTTTGGGTATTCTAACATTGTTTGGTGATGATTGTGGGTGGATACGAAGCTTATTGGTCTGATTCAAACAAGTCTCATGAAATTGGGGTGTTTGATAAAATTGAACTCTAGACAGGATTGTAATATTAGTTTGATGAGAGAGTAGTCATTATTAATTTGATTATAAAGTTATAATAGTAATATTGTAAGGATTTTTTTAGTTATTAAATAATAAATAATGATAATCATATAAATAATAAAATATTTTTTGTTGATTTTTTTTTCTACAAGAATGTTAAGTACTAATATGAATATAAAATCTAGAGTGTAAACTATAATTTTTTAACTATAGTAAGTTTATAAAAAATATATTGAACTTAATGTTAATAAAGATAATTTTTCTATAAAAAAATCAATAATATAAATAAAAGTTTTTATTAGAGTTACGCAAATCATGAGCCATATCTTTGATATGTTTATAACTATTTATAAAGAAATGATGAAAGTTATCGTTCTAATTAGAAAGAAAATGGCGCCATTAATTTAATTAAAAAAGTTGTGCTTTTGGTTAAAAACACAAGTTACCATAACTGGTTTCAAAAGCAAAATAGTTTTATTTTAAAGTTGCATTACTTAAATCTATTTAGCCTTGCTGAAAGCCACGTCATGGCAACTATGCTTTAACTTTTCAGCTATATTATCAAAACCATTCCAACTTTATTAATTGATCTAAAAAGACAAAATATGACTTCAGAGATCCCAGGATCCACCAGGCCAGTGTGTGTGTGTTTATAAATTTTCCTTTTTATCTTCTCCTCATCTCTCACCCTGCCTTTTTGAGACGTTAATTGGTGAATATTCATAAAATAAATTAATAAAAAGAAGCAATCATAATGAGGAATAATTCATTAATTATTTGAAAATATCTAAAATAGAAAAATATACTTTTTGTTTAAATGAACATAGAACACCTCATCTCATTATATTTTTATTATAAATTTTATCTTAAAAACCATCTCAATATAACTTGTTAGGTAAGATTTATAATTTATATTATTTTTTAACATATTTTTCAAGTAAAAACTTTTTAATTTTAAAATTTACATCAGTTCATGTTATATTATGTTGGTTTTTTATCAAATAAATAAAAATTTTAAAATTTAAAGTCATAACTATATATTTAGTCATTGAAATTCTAATATCATATTATAGAATTAATTCAATTCAAAAATTTAAATTTATAAATATAATTTATATTATTTTTTAACAATATATATATATATGTATATGTGTGATGATATATTTTTTAATCAATCCATCCTTCTTTGTTCCTATTCTTAACAAATATTAAGAGGGCAATATACACATTCATGATACACGCATTTCCACCATCCAGCCTCATCTTTGTCACGATTGATAACATATTGCACTTCAATTTCCAACATCATGTTTAATGCAAGTTTAATTGAACACTTGTTACTTACATACTTTAAATTTAAGAGCACGGAAATAACGACAAACAACAATTATCAGCCAAATAAAAAATCATGTTGCTATGTATTTTTGTGAAAAATGAAAATATTTTTTTTGGTAGAATAAGAAACTTGTAACCCCCCTAAAAAGAAACAATAGTTTGAAAGTTTTTATTTTTCGCGTGCTTGTAAATGCTTATAATAAATGGGAATATGAATATGGGCTATTTAGATTGTAAATCATGTTTTTTGTTTGAAAAACAAATAGTGTAGGAAGTGAGCTAATAGCTAAACTAATTATAGTTTAGCAATAATTAAGCGGTAAAAAGTCAATTAAAATATTCTTTTCTTTGAATTCTATCATTTGTGTTTCTCAACTCATATACTAAGATGCTTTTTCTGGTGGTTCTTTTAGAAATGTGCATGTAGACTTGGATCACATGTATGTCCATGATATTAAAAAAAACTAGTATGGTATATTAAATGTCTTAACATAATTTATTAAGTATCTGAATATATTTAATTATTTTTTTATTTGGATATCTTTATATTTTTTTTAAATAACAAGACTAGTTTTGTTTGATTTTGGTAACTACCTCTTCTAATAAGTATGTTTTCTAGAGATTAAACTTGTATCCTCACCATTTAAGAGATATAACAATACCTTAATTATCATACCAAACTTCATTAATGACATTTAATTGTTGAGATGAAAAAAAAATAGATAAAAATTCTTAATCAACTAGTTAATTAGAATCCAAACTACTATTTAAAATCTTTGTTTAAACAAAATAGTTTGAGTTTATCTTATCCTCTTTCTTATCTTGCTTGCTCTGTTAAGAGGCATGACCACTAAATATTCAAAAATAGAGGAGAAACTAGCAAAAAACATATCTAAAGTTTTTTAATTATTTGTTTTTGTTTGTTCTAAGTGTGATATATAGATCTTGAGTTCAAATTCTTACAATGGTATCAATGTGAAATTAATTGAAGTTGGTTTTTTTCTCTCATGCTTGAATTTGGATGTGTAGAAGAGATTTATGTGACCAATCTTAATAATTTTATATCTATTTTATTATTTTTATTATTATTAAGATAGATGTTTTGGACAGTTTGTTTGTAACTCAATTAATTTTATAAATTTTAAAATTAATTATTATATAAATTTTTAATAATTTTAAAATTTATAAAATCTAAACTAATAATTTTTAAAATAAAATTAGAATCTAACCAGATCTCATCTTAATTGATATTAAGATGGAGAAAGCAGCCTTGTTAATGCTTAGAAAAGGTGCTGATTTAAGTTTGAAGCATAATTGAGTAGGTATGTCTCCATTACAATATATTTTGAAAGTAAATGTTCAGAGCCCGAAAGGACATTTGAAATGTATAACATAAGGTAGCTAATCTTATCTTGTAGAGCTTCCAAAGGTAATCTAATAATTGAAAAAAAAAACATTTTTCTTAAACTCTCGTTGGCAGACAATAGAATTCAGGGTGGATATTGATCCTAGATAATATTGACCAGGAGAATCATCGTACATCCACTTTCATTAGTGGCTTAGTGTTATTGTTATTACAAAGGATATTTGACAAAGGATGTAGAAAGACCTCGTGGCTTGACTAATCTATCAACACATGAATGTTGATGATACAGAAAAAGTAAAACATAATAATTCACGACCTCATGCAGGCCATTTGAGCGTGGTCCTAATGGCTGGCCTTCTAGCTACAGGAGGGCATACCCGAACGCCTACAAGGCCTTGACTTGATTTTGTTTTATCCATTTTAGTCTTGTCACATAATTTTATGCATTTTTTTATGTTCCCATGATCGTGCACACAGTTTTCTTACGTATATAATGTTTTTCTATGCACGCAATTGTTTTTTTATATAATGCAGACCTTTTTTTTTTTTCTAACTAGTAGTTATTTAACTGCCAATATCTCTATTATCCCTTAATTTCCTTGAAAAATATTGCTATGAATAACAAGTATGGCCTAACTCCATGACTCAATTCTCTATAAAAATATTCTTTTTTAATGAAATAAGTTCAAGAACGAAATTATGAATACTCTTAGTCATAAATAAACAAACATAAACCTTAGATTCCATTTATTTTTGTATTTCAAAAATATTTTAAAAAAATTTTAATTTTTTTCTTTCAAATTATTTTTTTATATATTTTCATATTATTTTTATGTACTGATGTTAAAAATAATATTTTTAAATTAAAAAATATTATGTTAATATATTTTTGAATAAAAACACTTTAAAAAATAATTATCGCTATATTGCTAAACATCCCATCAGACACAATATACAACCATTTAAGGTCAAGCCATACAATCTAATACATGAACATCAACCTTCCAAGAAGTTCAGGAACCATAATTAACTATCCAACAAATTTATAAACCACAAATAATCACCCAACAATTCCTAAAACATATAATTTCTCTTACATTCTTGTATTATTTTTTAATCATTGTATATTATTTTCTTCTTTTACATCTTACTAACTTAAATACTATAGTATCTCTTGTTCTCACAAAGTACTTGTTTTATAGGAAAATCTATAAACTGACTCAAGATCATAGCCCTGGAAAGGTTGATTCTTGTCTAAAGTTTTTTACAACTTCCTCAAATGTTATTGAACTATATGGATGATTTCCTTAACTATATAAATGCCTTGCTATATATGGATTCAAATTTTCATTTTATTTTCAATCGTATTTGCATTAATTCTTTAGTCATCAACACTGCTATGGTATCTTAGTTCAAGTTTTTTCTACAATATATATTAAATATATTTTATAGCCTTTTAATTTCCACATTATCGACATAATACTAAACACATACAAAACATGTAAGAATATGAAAACAACAGATCCCATAATATCTTGGAATCGATTCCCACTTCTTCCTCCACACAAGGGTAGCTTACTCTTTTAGGCAAAACTAAAGACTTTTGAATATGATTAAACTACATAGATAAAATTAAAAATGGTCAACTTAGCAAGGTTAAATTAAGAGAAGATTAGGGAGAAAATATATTTTGAATAGGAGGAATGCATAAGTACTATGAAAAAACTTAATAATTTAAAGATCAAATTAAAAAAATTTAGAACTTTTGGGCATAAATATAAGATTAGGAGAATGAAAAGAAAAAGAAGAGTGAGGAGGAGAGTTTGACATAAAATAATTTAACCCATTGCCATGAATTTTTGCATTAGATTCAATGTGTTTATGATACATTACATGTGCATATATGTGATAACCCTAGTTCTAATTGGAAAAATATGGAATAAAAAAAAGTATGTCTCAAACTATAACATAAAAAACACATAACAGAAGCAATATGTCTTTTTATATGATTGGCTAGTCTTCTAGGCCTTCTTATCAATATTGGGCTCTAATAGATCCCTATAATTTGATTATCGATATGATCAAATAACTAAATTAGATTAGAAAAAGGAGAGTTATCATAACTCACTAGCAGCCTTACTGATATCCTTATATTAAACATCCATATAAGATCAAGTAACTATTTTTTACTTACTAGACTTTCAATAGATAAAATAAAGTAAAACATACTAAAGATATAGTACTGATAATTTTAAATAAAAAATTTAGTTTTCTAAACTCGTCTTCTAGTCACTATGAAATTCTTTATATGAATTTTAAATTAACTTTTGAAATTGAATGAAAACATCATGAGTTTCAAATTTATTGTGCAAAGAAAAAGACCAAATATGTTTGAAAAAAAAAATTACATGTATCCATATGAACCAAAAATGTGAAAGCCCGAAACATCAATAAAATTGGGATGAACCTAAATGAGATCATTAAACTTGCCTAAGCATGCTCCTATGAACCTAAATATGATCATTAAACTTTTTCATTAAAATAATAATTTGTTAAGGAAGAAACTAAAGGAGCCTTGTTAAAGCGAATTTGATGCAAGATCAAGACTATGGATGACTAAACCATCTATAATTTTTCATAACTCATTTTTGAGCTCCTGCATGAAAAAGAAGAAAATTAAAACATATTATCAGAAAATATAAATAGTGAAAAAAAGATACCAAAATGCCTTAAAAATGGTCAACATTGGTTAATAAGGTTTAAAAATACAAAGATTAAAATTTGACAGTATTTTGTTGAATGATATGAGCCTTGTTGATAAAGAAAATTCAATTTGAGAACAAAAGCCCAAAATTAGATGTATATGGATTCAATTAAATGTCATTGAAGGTTTAATTGAATTTATATAGAGTTTGATTGCAAGAAAAATTAATTTTGGAGTCAATTTGATCTTTAATTGAAAGAAATTAAAGTTTTAGGGTCAAATTATAATTTTTGAAAGTTAGTTTGGTCAAATCAGGGGCTTAATTGTATAAATATTGAAGTTTAATAGCCATTTAGAGACTTAATTAAAGAAATCAAAAACCAAGGATCAAAATGGAAAAGACATGTAAATAGAGGGACTGTAATTAAAACCAGATTAGGAGCCAAATTTAAAAAATTAAAAGTTTATTATTCAATTAAGGGTCAAATTATATAAATTAGGATTAAGGACCAAAATAAAAAAAGGCAGTCAACTTTAAGGCTATTGTTGGATTTTTGACAGTGAAGTAATTGCTTTGATTTTTAAATTAAAATGCAATTTAAGACTTGATTGAACAAGTTACAAAATAAGAACTAATATGAAACGTCGTGTTTGGACAAAAAGCATTGTTTCATGCATTATTCACACAAAAAAATCTTGAAATGGTGTTGTTTTGAAAGGCAACATCATCTTCTTCCCCTGGATAAGTAGAGAATAAGTCTTTTCTCCTCTGTTTCTCACCAACTTCCTCCCCTAATGACTTTAAAAAGACACCAACATTACTACCACCAACATCACTACCACATCTACCATCGTGAGCACCACCGTGAGCCGCCACAACAATCATCGCAGGTCAGTTCGCCCGCCTCTCTCTTCTTCCTTCTTCTCCTTCTTCGCCTTATATGCCTTATCTTCATTTTACATGCAAAACATGAACTTGTTTTGTAGGAAAATAAAGATAATTAGTTGGTTACTGTGTTGTATACAATAACCAGTCAATTATAGTATAATGGGCCAGCCCTGGCCCATCTTGCATATTGGATTGATGCCAGCCCATTTTTTATATTGGGCCAATACCAACCCATTTTCTCCATGATGGGCCAATGCTGGCCCATTTTTATTTTGGGCTTGCGTCGGCCTATTTGAACAAAAAAATTAGTGATTTTCTTAGTTTTTATGTCATTTTGATTAATATTAGGTAGTATTTTTATGTCATAAAAATAAAAAAATCTAACATTAAAATGTCTAGTTTTCATCTAAAACAAAAAAACAAAACTTCCAAAAATGCAAAAACAAATTGAAAAAAAGAAGAAAAAAATATTTTTGTGCATACGGTTAAGTGTTTTAAAGCTAAAAAATCATATATATTTATTCCATACGCCAAAAAACAATGTTTTAGCATGTATTTTGGCTTTAGTAACAAGTTTATTGAAGTCAAGAAAAAATTGGCTAAAATTTCAAAAATAACAAAAAAAATTATTATCAGGATTATGAATTTATACATAAAATATATTTTTGATATTAAAAAGGTATTTTTCATTAACGATATAGAATAATTAGCTTTTTGCCCAATAAAATAAGAATCTCCTTATAAATGAAGACTTTTCTTAAACTGTAGACATATTGATAAATTTTAGGCACCACAACCAAACCTTAGATTTTATTAAAAAAAAACAATGTCGTTTACCTTAGGGAGGACATATTTAGAATACTAATACCTTTGATTTACGCAATCAGTCTCGGTATCTTATCTCTAAGACCAGTTAGGGTTTTTAATAACTAGAATACTAGGTAGCGACTCTTAGTCTATATTTGAGTTATTAGAGACAAGAATTTCTTGTCTCTCCATATTTTTCTAAAATAGACTATACACCTATCTATTATTTAAATTTTTTAAGGTGGGCGATTGCCGCGACACCGCATATATATGGTAGATGTCAAGGATAATTATTTTGTGATAGAGAACTGTTGAGGTCTAAAGATAAAAGGAATGATATTGAGGCTGTTAAACACCATTTTTAACTATATTGGATAAAAGGGTGATAATGAGCATGAAATTAAGAAAAAAATCATTATTTAAAGAAAATTATCATATAAAAGCATGGATTTCATGATATTAATAATAGTAACATGTAAAATGCAAGATAGTTTTAGAAAATGTTGAGGTGTATGAATTAAAGTATAGCTAAGGTATAAGATATTAAATTTCTTTTATCACCTACTTCAAGTTGTTCACAACCAGTGCAGGGTTCCATGTAAGTGACTTCAATGATGTCTAGTGTGATATAATATGTTACTTGAATATTATGATGTTATGATTGACCATGATTTAAAGAGTGTTGACTAGTTGAAAGACTCTTGGCCAAATATGGAGGACCTAAAATTAAAGAGGCTAAAGAGTTTCCTTTAGGTGGAGAACCTACATTTAAAATGTAGAAAGGTCATGATATGGAAATATGATTATATTTATCATAGATTTGGAACTGGGTTTGACTGTTTTGTTATGGTACCTAATTCATTCATTTAGCTTAGGTTTTTCTTTTTTTAGAGACCTTGTTGATTTTTACCATACCCTCTATTAAAAAAGATCATTTTAACTTAAGAAAGAACCAGAGCTAAAGTTATTACCTATGTTAGTGGAAGTGCATTGTCTACTATTAATGTTGGTTGAATAGCTAGTCACATCATCAACATATATAGTGATCATATAAAATTCATCCTTGTTTAAGAATCCATGGTTTAAGAATGAACTATGTGATTTTAAGAACATAACAAGTATGATTGAGCTATTAGAGTGGTCACTAAGTCTGTTAACTCTTATCATAAATCTTTGAATAAATATAACTTATAATTTATGAGAATAAGTGATGCAACCATATTATTTGATAGTTTTACCCGCATTTAACTAGTGTTTTGCCTATGTTTTATATATAAAATGCCTTAATATTCTTTGTTTTATATTTTGAAGGCTCTTTTGAATAAAAGATGTAAAAAGGACTAAATTGAAAGTAATTCGTAGATTTGACCTTTAATTGATGTTTTGTGCAGAGCGTGAGCTCTAGAGGTCAAAATGAAGTGATTCTAATGCCTTAAAAAGCTAACATCCATACCTTTTTGGATATCTAAGGCAAGAAAATAAAATAAGAAAGAGCATGGAAATCACAGCTTTCAAAGTCAAATCTCGCAATCTACTAGTCTTGACCTTCTAAACAGGTATTAGCCTTTTGTTTCTTGGAGGGAAATGACATTCTAAATAGGAATAATGGTACACCATTAGCCTTACTATATCAAGGCTAAATTCTATGGTTTCCTACAGTTTTTAGGTAGTTTTATTTTTTTAGCGTTGGATTTTCATACAATTTGTGTTGTTTTCGATCTCTTGTGTACTTAGTTTTTTTTTAGTTTCTTGATGAATTATATCAGTAACCCATTCTACTAATCAAAATCAAGTGCAGTTAGATCTCAAAATAGAAAAAACTTTATACAAATTACGTAAGGAAGCTCCTCAACAACATGGCTATTGTATGACAACAAACACTCAAAGAGTGTACTGCTCCTAACGTGGAAAATCAGTCATTGTGCATAAATATTGATAATAATGTAAACTTTGAGCTCAAATATGGTTTTAAATATTTGCTATTAACATTTACTGGTCTTGCAGGAAAAGATCCTCATACTCATCTCAAGGAGTTCCATATGGTTTATGTTGGCATGAAACCAAATGGTATTGATGAAAAACAATTAAAGTTGAAAGCTTTCCCTTTCTCTTTAAAAGAGGCAGTAAAGATATGGTTTCTCTCTATTCTTCCAGGTTCAATTGGAACTTAGAATGGCATGAAAAAGATCTTCCTTGAGAAGTATTTCCCAGTATCTCAAGTTGCCAACATAAGGAAAGAAATATGTGGGATTCGACAATCTTATAGAGAGATACTTTTTGAGTATTGGGAAAAATTTGAACGACTATGTATTTGAGTAACCTCATCATTAAATACTAGATTAGCTGCTCATTTAATATTTTTATGAAGGATTGATGCCTATTGGCTATAGTATCATTGATGCTGCAAGTGGAGGGGTATCGGTAAATAAGACACCGGAGGCTACATGCCAATTGATCTCAAACATGGGAGCCAACTCGAAAATAGTTTGGCATCTATGGAGACTTCACAAACAAATGAGTAAATGAGGCAAGGATTTCTAACCTTGAGCATAAAGTTAATGATCTTACTTCTATTGTGTGTTCTTTGGCTTATGAAAATATACAACAGGTGAAAGTTTGTAGCATATGCTCTTTATAAGAACATACTTTAGATATATGTCCAACAATGTAAGAAAATTACATTGAACACATTCATACAATTGATGAAGGATTTAATGAGCAACCCTAGCATAAATATAATCCCTTTTCCAACACGTACAATCCTGGATGGATAGATTATCCATACTTAAGCTATAGGAACCCACCTCAACAAGGCAATCAAGACCGACAATTCTATCCGTATGGATTACAGCCCCAACAGAATAATCAAGCAAGACAACCCCCTATATTCACAAACTCTAATGTTATAGGGTTGTCATCAAATGATGATCTTTATGAGATGATGAAAACTTTGGCCTTGCAGCAAAATATCATGTCTTTTCAATAGGAGATAAGGTCAAGTATTCATAACTTTGAGAAGCAAATGAGGCAAGTAGCTTCAAGTGTGGGGAAATTGAAAGTACAAATGAATATAAAATTGCTCTTCCAAGCATCAAATCCAATAGAGAAATGTTAGTGTGATCTTGCTGCGAAGTAGGAAAGAAGAAAAGAAAAGGTCAAAACAAGTTGAGATGAAGGAAGAAGAAAAGAAAGAAACCAAATTATGTACAAAGAAAGAACTTCCTCTTCCTTCACAAACTAAAACGTCGAACAACACTCCAAAGGTAACTCTTCACTTAATGAATTCTAGTTTTAAAACAATTCCACCCTTTATTGTGAGTTCTTCTAGGTAAAAAAAAAAGATAAAGAAAAAGAGATTTTAGAGGTTTATAAAAAAGTAGAACTCAACATTCCTTTGCTTGATGCTATCAAGCAAATTTCCAAGTATGTCAAATTCTTGAAGGAGTTGTGTATTACCAAGAGAGCTTTCAAACTGAAAGGTCATGAAATGGTAACTATAGGTGAAGTTCTATCTGTTGTTGATCAAAAGAATATTTTTTTGAAGCAAAAGAACCCTAATGCATTTACTATCCCATATGTTATTGGTAATGCTAGTTTCAAAAGGGCCTTGTGCAATTTAACTGCATCTATTAGCGTTATGCCTAAATATATTTATGATTCTCTTAGTCTTGAGCCTTTGAATAAAACTAGCATTGTAGCATTGTAATACAACTTGCAAATCATAGTTTTGTTTACCCACTTGGTGTGATAGAAGATGTCCTAGTTAAGATTGATAGTTTGGTCATTCCATATAACTTTTATATTCTTGATATGGAACATGATTCTTATGATTCATCAAACAATACTCCAATATTATTTGGGAGATCATTCTTGAAAACTACCAATACAAATATTGATTTGGTAAGGATACTTTGTCTATGAAAGTAGGAGGTGAAAAGATTGAATTTAATTTTCATGATACAATAACATATCCTTATAGCAAAGTTTACTCTATCACATGTTATGACCAAGTTAATAAATGTATGTAACAAGTTTGTGATTTTGATAGTGAGGATGAATTAAGCATAGTTTTGAGCTATGACTATGATTTTACCAAGATAGAAAAGATGGAGAGGCATATGTGATCCTCGAAATGTGTATGACTTAGAAACTTTGCAAATTGTCTTCCATAATGCATAAGTCATTTACCCCATCACTGATAGTGAATGGATGGCGCCTATCTTTTTGGTGTCCAAAAAGATTGGAATTATATATGGAGAAATAGATAATGATGCTTATGAGAATGCAAGCATTTACAAAAGAAAGACTAAGAGTCTTCATGACTGAATGATTATAAGAAAAGAGTTTAATGATGGAGACAGAGTCCTTCTTTATCATTCACATATGAAACTTTTTCTTGGAAAGTTGTGCTCTCGTTGGATTGGATCCTTTGTTGTTTCTAATGTTTTTCCTAATGGTACAGTTAAAATTACAAGTTTAGAAACCAACAAAGTACTTAAAGCCAATGGCATCGCTCGAAACCTTTCTATGAAGGTTGGATAGTAGAACTCACCGCTTCTGTGGAGTTAGTAAACCAATCTATGAAGAATGAGCATGCAACATGTCGAGCCAATAACATAAAACAATAAACCAATCTATGAAGAATGAGCATGCAACATGTCGAGCCAATAACATAAAACAAAAGTGCTTACTAGGAGGCAACCCTGCACAAAAAAAAAGAAAAATAGATTTGCTTTCTTTTTCCCTAATCTTTTATTTTTCACATTTAATTTTATTTTTGTCATTCTCTTATGTTCGTTTTCTTTTATTTCAACATTAAGGAAAATGTTGTGTTTTAAGTGTGGGGGTATTTATTGGGAGAATGTTGGTTTTTTATTTTTATTTTTTTTCTTGCTCTAAAAAAAAAATTATGTTTGATCTTTTAAACTCCTATTGGTTTATGAGAATGTGAGTATTACATATGAGAATTAATTAAGATAGGAAGAGATATGAATTGAATGAAAGAGTGTGCATTCAAGTTTTAAGGTTTAATTAGTTTAGAGATTGACTTTGAGAATATGTCACATTAACTTTATAATGTTATACCAATGCAAGTTTTTAAACCTTAAATATTATATTATTTGATTATGCATTTTTTCAATGATATGTATCTTTAGAACTTGCTTCATGTCTTGTTAGGATTACATTTGCATTACACATATACATGAAGATGATAAAAGGTAGGAATTTTAACCATTTGAGCCAAAAAGCCATCCTAAAGCATATTATCCTTAATGAGCCCTTTTTGAGCTTGTTAATCTTTTCTTTGCCTTATCCATGTATAAGCCTTAACTTTATATATATTTTTCTTTTCCCTTGGCTAAGGATTAGTAGAGCATATACTTGTGATATTTCATGAAAATATGGTTGGAAATTATATAAAAAGAAAGAAGAAGTGATGCTTGATGAAAAGATGGGCACAATTATGAAAAAGAAAAAGGAAAAGATAAAAAGAAAAAGAAAAAAAATGTTCCTTTATGTTTTTAAGATTTTATGTTGAAAAAGTTTGAAATCAAAAGAAGATAAACATTGGTGATTAAAGATAAAAAAAATTATGTGATTTAATGAAATATCATTTTTTAGAACACTCTACTTTATTTGGTTTGAACATTTTCTTTTACTCTCTTTTACCTCACCTTAACCTTAGCCCCATTACAACTAGAAAATAAGACCTTTTGATTCATACATTCTTTGTAATATGTTGGTAATGAAGATGAGATTGAAAAGCAAGTTTATGGTAGAACGTATTCATTAATTGAATTTGAGAGATTTAAACACATAAGCCTCAAACACATGAGTATTGGAGTGTATATCAATAAGAGGACATATCACTTTGGCATGGTATAGATTTCATTCAAATCTTGATGATTAATCGAGTTTTGAAGTTTGCATATAAATAAATTCATGAAAATTTATACTCTTTATCTTTCTTAATTGTGTTCTTATTTATAATGAATATATTAGTGGATATTGATGGGAGATTAGAAGATTAGATATAGTGATTTGATATAATTTAACTTCAATTTGATTTTACCTATCATTTCTCGATGATGAGCAAGAGCTAAGTGTAAGGGTATTTGATGCAACCATATTATTTGATAGTTTTACCTATATTTAACTAGTGTTTTGCCTATGTTTTATATATAAAATGTCTTGATATTCTTTGTTTTATGTTTTGAAGGCATTTTTGGATGAAAGATGTAAAAAAGAGTAAATTGAAAGTGGTTGGCAGATTTGACCTTTAGTTGATGTTTTGTGTAGAGCATGAGCTTTAGAGGTCAAAATGAAGTAATTCTAGTGGAATTAAAAAGCTAACATCCACACTTTTGGATATCTAAGGTAAGAAAATAAAATAAGGAAGAGCATGAAAATCGCAACTTTTAAAGTCAAATCTCGTAATCTACTAATGTTGACTTTAGGCCATTCCTACTTGAATATCTAGAGCTACAAAAGACCAATTGATATAAAGTCAATGTTTTTAGATTCTTGGATCAAAGGTGTATGAATTCTTAAAGTTTCAGCCAAAAACGATGTCATATGAGGGAGATATGAATTTTTAAATATGACAATTAAATTTTGCTAGTAAGCAGGTTTCATGAAGAAACGAACCCAAATTATACTTTGAAGCATCTAAACCTATGTCCAAGCTTTTATTTCAGCAATTTTTCTCCTCTGAATCAAAGTTTGAAGATTTCATACAAAGCTAGTTCTTTTTTCAGGAATATAGTTAATAATGTACTTAAATGTAAAATATATACTTAAAGGAGGACTATTTTATAGAATATAGACTAGGGTTTCCTTGGATATAAAAAGAATGGGAGAAGAGAACAGGGCAGCCACCTAAAAGGAGAAAAATGCCCTATTCCTCTAAGAAAATTAAAATTGTGCATTCTTCCTTCTTTTTGATTAGTTGTTCAATAAACATGTAAAGCTAAATATTTTTTCTTGGTTGTAAGGACACAAAAACCTTCAGATTTCAAGAACTATAAGATTTATTTTACCTTTTCTTTTTAGTTTATATGATGAATATATTTGTTCTCTTATGTTTATTTTTCCTATGATTGTTAATTGCTAGAGTGGACTCTAAGTTATTATTGTAAATAATCGATTGCTAAGTTTGATATTGAAACCGAAGTTGTGGTATGAACTTGTGAAGTAATTAAGTTTAATAATTATGGCGCATCTACGTTATTAATCTTAGAGAGAACATTCAATTAAATCAAACATAGACTACAGATAGTTATGCTTTCTTGATTAATCAACTTATCTAGATCTAAAGGCTGTCATTGAATTAAATTACTAGTACTAACACTGTGGTTGTTTGATGGTTAGGGTTAGTTATACGGTGGATCTGTTAACTAACCAATATTAAAAAGAGATAAATATTCAAAATATTAATTGATATTTTGTTTCCATGATCAATTCTGATTTCTATAGGTGAATGTGTGCTTACGATCAAAGTTTGTTAACTTAATCATTTTCTGATTTTATTTATTTTTGCTTGATAGTTTTTAGTTTTTTTTTGCTTTAGCCTCGATAACATCCAAAACCCCCCCAAGTTACATATTATCTAGCATAAAAATCTGACTTGAACCTTCCTCGTGGGATCGACCCCATACTTGTTTTATATTATCTTGTGTGTTGTGTTTTAAGCTAGGGTAATTAATTTGTACGACTGTGGCATCACAACAATGAGTAGTTTATCAATTATTGCCAATTTATCATTATATGTTTTTCCACTATGTCAATAAGCCAAAATTGATTCTCTAGGGATCTGTCATAGTTTAGCAAAACCTATGCAAACAAATATAATTTGGGTTATCAATGGTAAAGCCAAGGATGATTCTATAGTTATCCAAATAGAATGAAAGGTTTGATAATAAATCACTTGGGATAAAACATTAGTAAACAAAGATGCAACTAATGATGTGTTCTCTATAGTAAGAAGGCTAGTAGGCATGGCTTTGATCCATCAATAAAGTTATACAAGCCTTGACCAATAAGAAAATGCTTGATTTGAGCCTTCTAAATAGTTTTCTTTCATTAGTTTTAAGAAGATATAATGATAAGTATTCTAAAATAGTAGTAAATAGGATATTATTGTAGTTTGCTATATAGTTAGAAGAGAAGAAATAGGTTATTGTTCTTAATCGTCAAGAGTGCAAGAGAAATTATTGGATATTTTTAAACAAAAGTTTTGATATCATATAAGATTACATAAATGGAAAGAAGAAAAAGGAGAATTGTACATAAAATATTTTGTCCCTTAGCTATAATTTTTTTACATTAGATTCAATATATTTCTCACATATTACAAGTATATATTTATATGATAACCCCTGGTATAAATAAAAATCAATACAAAAAATGAAAATATATTTCCTTCTATAGTTAAGGTGTTAAGTGGTTAAAATCTGTCAAGCTGTAGGTTGACAAAAAGCATTGTTGGATACAGCTATGAGGTGGCAGCTCACATGATAGTAGCAAAAATCGATAGAGTGTGTGTGCGGCAGCACACGACAGCTAGCGTAGCAGTATGTTGATGAGAGTTGAGACTTATGCAAGGATTGTCCAAGCCCTGACAAAATAGTGCTAGGATGACACAATAAGACAGTGGGGAATTCGGCAACACTGGTGAGATTGGCAGCATCGAGGAATTCAACAACGTTAATAAAATTGACAGCATGGGCTGATGATAACTCAGACAGCGGACAATCTAAGGCATGTGAGGCAGTGGAAAGTTGGCTTATAGGAGAAGATGCCAATGCAGTTATAGTAGTTTTAGGAGTAGTTATTGGCAGTTGCAGTAGTTTCCTATGTGTGAAAGAAAATGGCCAGAACATGGGATAATAGGTGCTACAACTATGTAGGAAGTTAGAAGTAGTTTCTAATTGTAATTGCCCTTATCTTGTAATTAGATAGGCTATAAAACTTGTAGCATGCAGAACGTGAATAGGCATAGCACATAAGGACTTTGTGTAATCCTTTAATTGAGTTAATGAAAAGGTTAGAACTTGTTCCTGTAATCTGCTGTGATGTGCATTCAGTTCATATTCATTAATGTTGTTCCACTTCCTTGTGACATTATAAAAGTGTGGGGATCTCTTGGGTTTGTGGGACAAACTAGTCATAGGCAAAACACGAATGAATCAATGAGGGAAAGGCTGAGTCTAGTGGGATTGGACTATCAAGTGAGGTTTTTTTTGGGATGAAAAATTAACCTTGTGAAAAGTGGTATCAAAATGTAGTTTGCATTATTGGCAAGACAATGAAACATTTTTGTGGCACAGATTGAAGGACTGATTTGTTGAAGCTATCATTAGGATAATTTGCAAAATTGGTGGTTGATTTTCATATGCCTAGCGGGATGGAGAATGTTCAGGAAAGGTTGCTCCGTCTAGAGGGCTTGATGGGAGATATTCTTGACAATGAGGATCGTTCAGTTCATTATCGACTTGAATTGGCTTTGGATATCACTGAAAAGGCTACTACACGATATGTTGAGCTCATAGCAGAATTAGGTTGCAAGTGGTAGGCTGTTGAGGATGAGATTTCTATCTTGAAAAAGGTAGTTGCAAATGCTACTGGGGGCTTTGGCTCTTCCAAGCTGAAAGTTGCAAAACCAAAAACCTTTGCTAAAACGAGTTTAAAGGATGTCAACTTTTTTATAGGATATGGAGCAATACTTTAGTATGGCCACGATCGATTTGGACGGATAAATGGACATTACAGTGATGTATCTATCAAGTGATACAAAGTTATGGTGGTGAATAAGAACCAAAAAGGACTTGAACATTGGTAAGCCAAAGGTGGAGACATGGGAGAGTCTAAAATGAGAATTAAAGGAACAATTTCCACCTAGCAATACCTCTTGGATTATGTGAAAGGACTTGAAAAAGCTGTGGCAAAATGGGTCAATAAAGGTATGATAGTAGCCTATAGAGAACAGGTCAACTAGGATTTTGATACTGGGTTGCTATGTGTTGTATGCTTGAGTAGGTTCGGTTAGGAACTTGACAAAAGAACTTCAACGCAAAACTTTGTTGATCACCAAATGTGTTATCTCATTGAATTCTTGCAGGTTTTCCTTACTGAACAATTAAGGGATTGTGTGTTCATATGAGAGTTCATATGGTGCTTTAACGTGGTTTAATATGTGGTGTTGTTCGTGAAGAAAGGAAAGAAAGCCTTGGATGCTAGAGGAAGTGTCTAAACTTTATGAAAACAAGGTTGCAGTGGACGAATTGACATGTGGGATTGCTAACAAATGAGGACAACTTATGTGTGACTTGAGGAAGTTGGATACAAATTCTGGAAGAACATGAAAAAATGTGACATTAAGGTATTACAGCTTTGTTAGTGTCCAAATGAAATTAAGGACAATGATCTCATAAGTTTTGGGTGGAACTAAAAGTTTAGCTTAACCTATAAGGATGGAACTGAGAGAAGACTTGATCACAGATTGAGCTTTGGTAGGAGTTGATGAAGGGAAGGTCAGCTTGGCATCACAAAATTGGTAGACAACATTCTAGATGAAAAGATGGACAAGGCCAAGAGGTTGAGTGTGAACAATCTAGAACTGTGAACAGTAGTGTAAACTTGGAGAAGAGGTGCTTCAAACTTAGTTCGACAAGGATGTCGACTTCTTTTGGTGGGGGAGGTTTGTCACAAGGTTAAAATTCATCAAGGTGTAAACTAATGAAAAGCATTGCTGGATAATAGTTGCAAGGTGGTAGCTCACATGATAGTAGTGAAAATCAACAAAGTGTGTGTACGACAACACGTAACAGCTAGCGCAGTAGTATGCTAACGAGAGTTGAGACTTGTGCGAGGATTGTCCAAGGCCTGATGAAACAGTGCTGGGATGACCCAATAAGGCAATAGAGAATTCGGCACCACTGGTGAGATCGCCAGCGTCGAGGAATTTAGCAGCGTCGAGGAAATCGACAGTGAGGGTTGATGATAACTTGGACAGCGAACGGTCCAAGGCATGCAACGCAATTACGCTAGCAGCATGTGTGCTGGTTGATTAGTACTTAAAAGTGTATTTTTATCATGAGTTTATATCATCATTTTGCACTTGAAGTATCAATAACTCTTTAACCAAAGCATGTTTTATAATAACATATCTAATAATATAAGATACCTTTAATTTATAGTAAATGTTCATTCTAAATACAGGTGTATCACATAAATGAAAGGAATGATTGATGAGTTTAAGAACTGAAATTGAAAAGACAAAGAGATGGCCACACTTAGAAAATAGATGTCGGTAGTCAAAACCAGAACACTGTTTGGTAATTGGGTCATATCTAGAGTTGTAGATCTTAAATTTAGGTTTACTTTATATGAATGGAAAGGTAAGACATAGGCCTACAACTTTCATATGGAGACCAAGATTTAAAAAAGTCATTTTCAAGTCTAAATTGTAGCAACAAAAAAGAAAATGTTACACTAATGGTGTAAGAATAAGTATAGTATAAACTTAATATGGACTTTAATGTTTGATACTAACATGTTTTGTATTTGTTATCTTATTCACTCTTTAATACATTGTTTATTATATGATTAATCTAGATTTATATTGTATAACATTTGGTACAACAAATGCTTGAGACTTTCATTGCTCATATTGTATGGTATAACAGACACTTAAGCTATGAAAAGAACTTGATTTGTTATTAACATAAGTTATAATCATGAATGTCTGACGAGATTACAAGTATTAGCATTAATCGAATAAGATAACTAATATAATTATGTTAACTATTTATAATCTGATTAGAATCTCCTTTGTGTGTGGTTTTTAATTGAATAATAAGAGTTTATATTATACTTGTTTGACATACCATTAGTAGATCCTCTAACCTTGACATTTGTTGTTATCATTGTTTAATCATTAGATTAATCTTCCATCTCAAAGTTCTCATCAGCTTCTTCTTCTTCTTCTTCTTCTTTATTATTATTATTATTATTATTACTACTACTACTACTATTATTATTATTGGTATTATTATTATTATTATAACTATTATTACTAGTATCATTACTATTACTATTAGTAGTAGTAGTAGTATTAATATTGTTATTGTTGTTGTTGTGTTATTGTTATCTTGCCAGGTTATTTATTATTTTAATACTCCTGCATTTGGGAGAAGATATTAATCTTTTTGTCGTATTACTAGCAGTGGGTAGTTGGCTTGTGGGAGAACATGCCAATGCAGTTGCAGTAATTTGGAAGTAGTTATCGGCAATTACGACAGCTTCTTATGTTAGGAAGAAAGCGGCTAGAACATGGGATAATAGGTGCTCCAACTATGCAGAAAGTTAGAGACAATTTATACTTGTAACTTTTACTATCTTGTAATTAGATAGGTTGTAAAATGTATAGCATGCAGAACGTGAATAGGCATAGCACACAAGAAGAACTATGTAATTCTTTAATTGAGTTAATAAAAAGGTTGAGATTTTTTCTTGTAATCAGCTGTGTTGTGCATTAAATTCATATTTATTAGTATTATTTTACTTGCTTATAATGTTAAAAAAGTATGAGGATTTTTTGAATTTACAGGACAAACTAGTCATGAGTAAAACACTGATGAACTGAGAAGGGAAAGGCTACGTCTAATAAAACTAAACAAACATGCGAGGTCTGTTTCTGAGATAAAAAATTGACCAGTGACACAGTATGTCTTTTAAGCCATGCAGGGAGTTATCCGCTCTAGCTCGCCGTATCTTGGTTTTGTATCATAATAAACAAAAGAAAAATCCAACTTCTAATTGTCAGCATAATAAATTCAAACGCGTCCTTACTGAATAAGATAAACATATGAAACATATGTTTCTCGAGATCGAAAGGACACATTCTATAGATCATGGTTTTGAATGTGCTAGTGATTAGTGATCTAGATATACGTCTACAATTATTAACGAAGACCATGCTTATCGAGTATCATTGCATACTTGATTAAATTAATATTTAAAAATAATTTATAACAGCCAGCGTATGTTTAATATTAAATATATTAGAAATAGATCGAAGATTAAGAATATATACAGGCTATCCTACCTCACCATATCCTTCCATGGAGCTTGCTAGTTCGTGTTTCATGCTCGTAATTAATCCAAGAGGTCAAGGGTTAGAAGCTGGTGGTAAATTACAGTACTCTGATATCATTTTAAAAATTTCATCCTAAAAATTTTATTACAATATATTAGTTCACAAATAAATTAATTTAAATAATCCATTAAGATAAAATATCTTAGGAAATTAACTTAAAACCACTAAAGATTACATTAACATTACAAAAAAAATGTCTGTTTAGAAGATATTAGATATTAATATTCAAATGTTTGATGCTTTTTTATTATTATTAAAAACCAATATCAAACATATTATCAGAATATTGACCTAATGGATATTCAAAAAACTCATTTAAAATATCACTAGAATATTCTCCTATGTAAATAGTATTAGTTACCTGACATTGAAATAAATAATGAGAAACGTCGGTAAATAGTAAAGATTTAACACCGACTGATTTGGTTAAGCAAGAAAAAGAAAAGAGTAATTGCCACGCATGAGTTTTTATAAGACTTTTGTATGTTCATAGCGGTGGCCAACGCATAATGGGATTATTTTGGGAATGTATGAGCAAAAATTAAATTTGAGCTTGGCATGGACAATTTTTATACAAAAGGGGTAATTTTGGGAATAAAAGAGTGTTTTATAGTATTTTTTTTAATTATTATTATTAATCAGGAGGAATTTTCAGTCAAATCGCCAAACTTTTGTGTTATGTTTATAATTTTACGATATAATTAAGTACTTTCCATTTATGTGTACGTTGGTTTTTTGTTTTTTTAATTACTTGTGCTTCGAATCATCATAACTAAATATTTATTTTTATATTTAAAAAATTAAAAAATTTGTTTTAAATTAATTTTTTATAGTTTTAAATTTTTTTGATATATTAATGTTAAAAATAATTTTAAAAAAATATTATCACTTGAAAAAATAACCATCATTTATGTGTGTGTATATATATATATATATGGAATGATCCGTTAGCTAATATTAATTTGTATATCTGTATGCGCATGCGCATGCTACGACTACATTTAATTTTTCAAGTGGCTGTCTTCATCACCCAAATTCTCCTCTCAAACCAATAGAACTTCAACGCAGAAAGGCCAAATGTTGGACTAATCAAATAGTGGTACTAAAAGCTAACAGAAACAACAGCTGAACTCAAAAGTTTTTGACATTATTGAGGAAAGTGCTTCAGACTAATCATACACACAAGGGTGCCCTTTCAGTACGCTAAACGTTCAAAAACTAATTCTATCTCCATTGCAAGGCCACAGCATTAATGACTAGACAACCACTCATGCTCCAGACTGATGACCTTAAAATTAATCTGCATTTTGGCGGTATTGGTAGGATCCTCGACCCCTACAATTATTTCATTCCTTGGAAAAAATAGATGATTCTTTGTACTGAATTGGACAAGCTCATAACTCATCAAACATTGGCTATGGAGAAAAATTCTGTCAACTGGAATGCGATTAATTGGCATCATAGAACAAGACAAAGTTAGTACGACCTTAATTTGAGGATTCCACTTTGTTTAAATATAGATTCAGTAGAGAGGTTATGAGAATATATAAGGAGGTCTCTCATGATCGTTTGAATCACAAGACTAGCTAGAATTCATAAGAGGAGAAATATTGATATTATGGCCAATTTGAAGTTTTGGGTATGCCTTGTTTTGCTGTTTCTTACATTTGCAATATCAGAAACTAGACATCTTGATCAGCCTTACCTCGGGAGGAAGAGCCTAGCAAGGATTTTGCAAGAACTGCAGGAGAAATCAAAACAAGTCGATGTGAGTTTCACAGATGATGGAGATGTGGCTCGAAGCCCTTACGAATCCAAACGACTCAGCCCAGGAGGGCCAGACCCCAGACATCACTAAAATCTCACTATAAGACTTCCATGCATGTTGAATCAAGTTCCGGCAGGGTAAGTCACCAGCTGCAAAACCAAAGGGAGACTAGTACTTTTCATAAGGTTCAGTTGGTATTATATAATGAAAAATGTAATGGAATGTATAAGAGACTTCTAACTTTTGGCATCGGACTCAATTGTTCATGGATAGAATTATCATGAACAAAGATCAATATATTTGCACTAAATTCCATCTTGTTTTCTTTAGCTTTTCTTTCTTCAACTGACTTGGGCAAACCAAAACCAAGTCTCCCTCTTGGATCAATATGTTTTTAGTCATTTCATTTTTGGATAAGATTTCATACATTGAAACTTAGTTCACTAACTCCCATTTAATAGACTATCCATACCAGAAATATTTATATTAAATTCTAGTTGGGTCTTATTTATTGAACCACTTGACCGGCATGTAATTAAAAATTTAAAGTAAAGTATCATTTTTTATATACAAGGAGCTTGAAAAATAATACATTCAACGGGAAGGCAAAGACATTTTCTTTAGGATGCAATATTTCAGCATTATAACTATTAGAATATGCACTTAGATTCACAACAAAACACTATAAAAGTGGTGCTCTATGAATATAAAATGGTCCTCAAGATTCGAACGTGCAACATCAACAAACCTTTTTTGGTTCCTTGTATGATCACTAGAGTGTCCCATGTAGTGTTGAAAATCCATCACTTTAATTAGGGCACTATAGCATATTGGATTTATTTTGAAATGCTTCCTGCCTTAGAAGGTATTCAATATTCTTATTGAAAATGACAAGTTCTTCAACGCCTTGCTCTTTGAACAGTCACGAGCTTAGTAGCACATGAATCCAAATTCCCGCATGGGAAAAGGTAACACGAGCGATCCTTGAACAATATAAAAAATAATTCTGTTGCAATAAAATATACTTGTATTAGGGTTTTATCTACCTATTTTATTATATTGAATTCTGTTTTTCTATTTTGTGCATAGTAATTATTGTGTAAGTTTGACTATGAGAAATTAGTAATTGAAGCAACTAAAATATTTGATTGCTAATAAGTACTTGCTAAAAACAATTCTTGAGTTGAAACCTCTCTTTAAAACAAAACTGATATATATGAATAGATTAAGGGAAAAAAATGGTGGGAGACCTCAACGAGTGGTCTGTTGATTGATGGGAGGCAAGCCACAATATCGGCACTCACTCATCAATATGAAAATCTTCAAGGACACCATAAGTGTCGATACTTGTACTTACCAAAAACAAAATTAAATAAGGTCCATTGAACTACATAAAAATAAAAATATATATATAAAAAAAGCTTAAAGTTCTAAATTGTTATTTAATTAATCAATTAATGAACTGTGCATTGTGGGCAATTTCTCAAATATAATCCTTCAAAAATTATTTATTATTATATATAAGGATGTTAAACAAAATCATGAAATTGCTTTTAGATTTTTTCAATGACATTACTTCCAATGATTATTGATTATTCATGTATGTGTTCATATTTAGAAAACTCTTAGAATGAAAGGATACATAATTTAACTAGATTACATTATATATAGGTTTGTGGAGAAGTTATAAGAGATTTTATTCAATGAATCTTGGTCATTAATGGCATGATGCGTTTTATTAGAAAGAATGAATAAAAATAATTTCTATTTATTAAAATCAAACATCTTAGAAAATCCTAAAAGTGTTGTGTAAAAAAAACATGTATTTTGGTTAAAAAAAATATATGTGGTTTTAGTAAAGAAGTTATAGAAGACTCGGAACATTAATGAATTAATGTGTCTTATTAAAAAGCGTAAACAAACTAATATACATATTTATTTGTTGAGAAAATCCTAAAATGGTTTGTTTTTTTAATATACATTTTTTTATTAGAAAAGGTAATATTTTATGAAGTCATAGAAAATTTTATTCAATGAATTTATACTATTAATGAAATAATGTCTCTTATTAAATAGCATAAATATTGAAACAATGTATATTTACCAAAGATTTAACTCGCGCTTAACGAGGGAAATCCTAAAAAGTTCGTTTAAAAAAATATGTATTTTTACTGAAAATTTACGTTATGTAAAGAGGTTATAAATTAAAACTATAATAAAAGAATTGAGATCATTATGTTTTATTAAATAATATATAACTAAAACTAATTCTTATCCCTTTGGGCCCTTTTGGAGATCCTATTGCTGCTATGATTTTCTAGGCGTCTGTTAATGGATCAACAGAAAAGGATGGATTAATTTACTCATATTGTAAGAAAAGCCGACTTACTGAGGAGAATGGTTTAAAAAAGAATGGCTTTCTTTACTGGTATTTCCGCCGTTACATGGTTTATTTAGGATTATAGTAGTAGTTGTAATTTAAAATATTTTTATTTAGAAATATATTAAAATATTATTTTTATTATTTTTAAAATCAGTATGTTAAAATGATCTAAATATATAAAAAATTAATTTTTAACAAATAAAATACATAAAATTTAAGAGAAAATGGTTCTAACGACTTCCTCAAATAGACTTTAAGGCTACACAAAATACACGTCCTCCTGCCACCAATCCGACGCTAGATGCCCTGCATGGAATGGATGCCCCCACATCTACCAATTTGCCCAGCTCGTCCACGCCACTGTCTAGCAATGAAAGTGGGCTGAATTTGTTGTCTGTGCCACGTTGTCGTTCATCGGTGGATGCTACTCGTGGTTCAAATCAACAATGCAAGGCTCTTCTTATATCTAGTTGACTAAGGCTCAACAGGTCACTTGAAAAATGACAGGTCTTTGCTTCATGCCAAGAACCAACCTTGCCGTGAGTATGTGATCACTTCAAATGGTGATAAAATTAATGTGGCTAGGGTATCTTACACCATCTATCTCATTGCATCATGCTTTATTTGTTCCCTTTTTTTCAAATAATTTATTATCTATTAGTCAGATTACTAAGAAACTAAACTGTGTTGTTATAAAGATTACTGAATTTTGCTTACTGTAAGATATCCAGACATGGATGATCATTAAGCATGGTACTAACAGGGAGATCTCTACTATGTAGATAATGTGTGAACAAGCCAGGTTCATCATGTAGCTGCTGTACAACGAGATATAATCCAGGTAATTTGGTTATTGCATCCACGATGGGAACTTGTTTCTTTTGGATAATTACATCATTTACTTCCATCTTTGTTTCAGCAAGTAAATGTATTTGAACCCAAGTGTGAAACTTGTATCCTGGCTAAGAGTCATGGTCATCTTATCCCTCTAGTTTTAACAAAAGTGACTGTCCATTTGCTATTATTCATTCTGATGTGAAACAGAAGCTTTATGAATGGAGTACTTATCATTTTTCCATGAAAGGATTAGTTGTCATATCCTATCTGATTTGACTACCAATTAAAGAATTATAACTTAAACTAGCTAGTGTCGATGTAACTAGCTATCACTTTTACGATGAGTACAAGAAAGATTAACACTTAAAAATTGAAAGGTATTGATACTTTGTTTTTGTCAAAAGGGTGAATGTCTATTTGCAGTTGTCACATGATCACAATTAAGGTTATTATAATTGGCCAAACTACAAGAGAAATCCACCAGCCTTGATAGGATTTCCATTAGGTTGTTCAGAACATGGCTTTCCCATTTGATTGTGCTATGTGGCGCTACAATAAAATTAATTTTTTCGTGAATTTTTTTTAACATTTAATTATTGCAGTGTAAAACCTAATGGCAATTTAAACAGATTTCATGATTATATTTGTGTAGTGCATTTTTAACTTTCTTTTAATGTAGTGTTTATAAAAATTTGCACTAGGTTTATATATGTTAGTATAGATCTTGTGATAAATATATATATATATATGGCTACCAAGTTCACAATTAGAAAATTAGAAAATTGATTTTCATCGATAAAATATTTTATTAGAGATTAAGTTTTATTTTTATTAGTATATAAATCATCAATAGATTCCTCAATAAAAACCTCTCATCAAAGAGTTTTCCATTAGAGATATCAAGTTCTTCAATAATTCAACTAATGAAGTGATTTAACAACAAAAACATTGACATAAAGTTCATGTTAAAAAAAACAATTGACAACTTTTTTTTTGTCAATTAATCTATCAATAAATATTACTGAAGAATCAACAATCAAATACCCATCAATAATAAGTCATGTATCATCAATTATTTCATCAATAACATTCTATCAATGAATTTGTTTAATTGTATCAAAATAGTTCACAACTCTTCTAAAGAAAATAGGTTCACATTAATGATGGAATCACTAACAAATTTAATGTATGCCGATGATTTCATTAAAATTTCAATTCAATACATGCATCTTTGAATCAAACAATTTGACACTAGACAACTAAATTAACTTGAAGAACACGTTTTATATTATTAATGTAATTATAAAATCAATTACAAATATCTTTATACATCATAAAGAAGATAGAGCTATAAGCGAAGGTGAAGGAGGAAGAAAATCTCCTACAAGTCCATAAAGGAGGGATAATGAGTCTACATATATGTCATCATCTACTCTCATTGCTTCCTACTTTATTCATTGTATTATACTTCTAGTTCAACCTTCATATTAGCCATCACAATAGCAATTTATTCTTAAATGATTGTTGTTGCTGACTTTGGTTGGATTGTGGGGTTTATACAATTAAGAGTCTACAACCCACCCTTATATCTCAGATCATAGTCATATAGATACTATTAACCCAATTCCTACCAAGTTCAACGGTTACTCCAACATCCAACCACAACTTTGAATAGTATTACAAATGGGTTGAAAGGTTATATTTGTGTTTGGCACACATGTTGATGTTATATGTTTTCTACATAAAAAACAATTCAAAGATGTCGATAAAAAAATATTTGTTCAAAAAAAATTCAAAAGGTTTCAAAGTTTACTTACAACAAATACCCTAGCTCGACTATGCACAAACTACTACATCTTTTTCGATATATCCTCCTTTCATATATATGTTTTCATTTATAACTCCATCGGAGTTTGCTCGTGTTAAAGTTGTGTTGGTTGTAAAATAAATCATTAATTAAAATTTCTCACAAATTATCATTGACATCTAAAAAAAATACTTATAAATGAAATAGGCTTTTACTAGGCACTTTGCATGGTTAATAAAAGAAAATGATTCACTAGTATGCATACTAATGGAACTGTAAATCCCTTTATTTTTATTCAAGGACTCATTTTGTGACTGCCTCTTAAAACCCTTTAGCTTTAAGAATTCTATATATATCTTCCAATTATTATTAGTAACGGAAGAAGGTTTACAATTCTTTCACATCTCAAAGTCACCTAACTCAATTATTCTCTTAGTATAGACGAGCCTGTCATACCAAAAATCATGCAACTTGGTTCAAAAATTCATTAAACAAAAGAAATATAACAAAAAATATATATAATTTTACAAATACACACACAGACTTTTCATATGTTAGAATTTACATAATTGTGCTATAATTTTCCAAACTTGTCTAACCACCCTAGAGTTTGTAACTTCCCATCAAAATTTTTGCTTATAGTCATTTTCATAAAATAAGCAATTCCTAAATTTAAAAAATATGTATATTTTCTAAAGGTATTGATTACTAACCCTAAACTTTTCCCCTCTATGCCTTAATTATAAGCACTCATTCTAAATAATATCTATGTTAGCTTTATTGAAATGAAGGCACTTTCATTGTTGTTTTCATCATTAGTATTATCATATAGGTAACTTCCATATTTATAAACATGAAATCAATTAATTAATGAAATATATATAAACACGGAATAGAAAGACTATATTTTATACTTTATGATATTGCAATTTAATCACCACTTCTAACTTGTCATAATAATCAACTTTAAACTCATTAAAAGTTGATCTTTTAACACAACTCCTACTATTATAAGTATTCATGCCCTTTTCATACTCTTCAACATGAAAGATATATTCATTGATGAAATATTCATTATAACACTAGACTTTTCTTTTAGAACCTAAAGATAGTAATTTCAAACATCAGCATTACCTTTCATGTTGTACACCTGGTTAAAGGTAATAGTAAATCAACGATCGATGAAAAAAGTAAAGTAAATATATTATTATTAAAGTTACAAATTATTATATACTTCTATTTTAAACCACGTAGTAAATATTTCAACTTGTAATTAAAAAATTTAAACTTTAGTAACATATGGATTTTAAGATAACAAAAATTAACAATATTGCATATAAGAAAATTATTGAGAATTTAGCTCATTTGAGAATATAAGAGAAAATTATTTAAGATTACAAATTTGTAAAATTAACTTATTGAACAAAATATCTATATTCATCGTAGTTAAATAACACATAATTTTATTCTTATCTAAATTCAATGTCTATCAAATATCTTCTCAAAACTATATTCTTCAATAATGGTCATCTAACATAAAAAAAAATATAGATAAATTCTCACTCGGCGTTTCACCATGATCATCATGTCTTGGAATACAGTTGACTCCTTTTCTCATAAGATGCTTAAAATAATACAAGATAAATATTGAAATCCTTTCAATAATATAAAACTTATATATCAAAACTCTAACATGTGCCATGTTTTTAACTTTTTTTTCAATGAACAAGTACTTGTATAAAAGTAGATATAGATTGAATGACTAAATGTTTTAAAAAATATAATAGAAACTTAAGATGTATGTAATTTATAACCTCTTAAATGGATACATTCTTTTATACTACACAAGCCTTCCAACTTTTGCCTTATATGCTAAATGTATAGGCAAATACTTTATTGAGTTGAAGAATGAGGGAAGGAAATCATTTCATGTTTGTATATTGTCTCAATGATGTTTGTTTTATATTGCTCTATATGTTAGGAACATAACTTATCCAAACAATAATATCTAAAAAAGTGATTATTCTCCATGAGTGCATCTCATGTCATTTTTTGTAATAAATTTCTAAGCAATTGAAATGAGTGTTTATATAAACACATGATTGTTATGACTTTTTATTTTATACAATTTGTATTCCTTTAAATTTATTATTTTAGTTATGTTCAATGCTTATTCATTAGGAAATTATAAACTCTCAAGTCATTT
This sequence comes from Populus ilicifolia, assembly GCA_015708895.1. Taxonomy (NCBI): domain Eukaryota; kingdom Viridiplantae; phylum Streptophyta; class Magnoliopsida; order Malpighiales; family Salicaceae; genus Populus; species Populus ilicifolia. Next base: position 629,352 of record SRLM01000049.1, read on the forward strand.
AAAAATAATAATGAATTTTTTATAAAGCAAATATGGCTTTAGACTTCATATTTTAATGGTTATAAAACAAAGTTATATTCATTATAGGTTTTATAATGTCCTTTGTTTTTCTTTTGATGTTTATTAACCTGTTAAAAATGTTCTTAATATCATAGCAACCAAATTATAACAGGTAACATTAGCCTTTTAATAAGAAAAATCATAAAAAAAAACATTATGCTTTATCTAATTATGGGTTCAACTAAAACTAAGAACCTTATAGTTACTAGATTGAAAACAAAATGCAATGTCTTCATATTACGAGACTATATCAGATAATTTTTCACCTAATAGTATCGTTGATACAATATCCTTTTTAGTTTTACCTTTAAAAAGTCTTTTCTATTGTTTTTGTATCAATGATGACTTAGTAATAACCTCTAATGGTAATCAACAAAATAAATTGTATCATTATTCATTATGGTGAAGGTCATATTGTAAGCTAATTTTTCATGTGTGCTCCATCTAAAAACCATATCATATATAGAAAAATTATTTATATTCCACATCATAGTTGTCTTTATCTTAAAATTTTATTTGTTTAAGACATCACAAGTCAAAGTCTTGAATACTTATAATTGATTCAACTTACCAATGAATGGTTAAAGATAAAAATTGATATTTCCACTTAGATTGTAAGGATCAAGTGTAACTATAAATAATAACATGAATGTTGGCCTTATACACATTATCGGAGACAAATTGTAAATTGTTAGTATAATTAGTCAATATGAATAAGGTGTAGAAAAGGATCTAAATAGATTAAACCTATCAATGCACAAACCAAGGTGTATGTTTCGTGGTTCCATTGAAAACTAAAGATACATCTTATTAAACCATTTTCATGTTCTTTTTCAGTCTATTCCTTTTAGGTAAAATGTTTTCACCCATTTGATGATGCTATTATAATCAATCTCACTCAATATATAATCTAACTTGATGTTAAATACTTATGCAATGACTGATAATTTATTGTGACTTGTGCACCTATCCCATAATAATTCATCGAAATCTTTCAAAAGTTCAAAAAACTTAGGTGAATCTATATTTGATTTTTTATTGACATGTAAACCTTCACCTAAATAACTATAATTTATTCTCATTGCATCTATTATCATATTTTTATAATGATTAATAATATCATCTAGAACTTTATGTATGTTTCAAGAACTTGATGTTGAGTCAACAGTCATTTCTAACAGTCTCATAAAGAACATAGGATTCTTTATATATAAGCTAACACAAGTATTTCTCTATGAATTTTTTTATAAGATGCATCATCACAACATCTAATTTACAAAACTTTTTATTTTTACACTTTACATATGGACATCTAATTTCATCTCCACTAATATTCTTTTGATATAGAAGTGAGAAATTAATAAAACCCTCAATCTCTTTTGATGAATCTTGATACATCAAAGAACAATCATCTATTACTTATAAAACCTATACATAATATTGATGATAACATTTATTAATAATTTACATCATTTTAAAATTCAACTTTGGTAATTAAAAATAAACTCACAATCTAATAATAGTTATCATTTGTACAAAAATGCAATTGTTTGAATGTGAACTAGTAATCGGTACCTAACTAATTATCTATCCTTCATTCAATTTAAAGTTATTTAATCTAAATTAACACCATTTAATTGTTATTAATTTAGAAAAAAATCATTTTTTCTTAAATTTCCAATTTAACAATAAAATTTATAAAATATGATTGGTACGCATCCATTGTTCCAATATAACAACCTGAATTACAAAATCAAATATAATTTCATAAATTACAAACAAATCATACTTCAATACGTTAAAACTCTCTATGAAAAAGCTATAAAACACTCAAATATACAAGAAAACTAAAATACTACAAAAAATATCAATAAATTAACCTAAAATATAAATGGATAAGTTTGCTTATTTAGTATGGAGAATATTTAGAAAACAATTAAACTTACAGAGTGATGTTGACACTAAAGATGTTCACTTTCCGGTTTAGTTCGATTCGGGCTAAGAAATATAACCAAACTAGTAATTGGTATTCCTTGGTAGCATGACTAGGACCAAAATGAAAACCAACATAAATAGAACCGATTTGGTTTGAGTCGAGTTGGTTTTTTATATTAAAAACTACAAAAATTGAAAAGCAAAATCAATTATATTGTTCATCCAAACCAAATCCATAACAATATCTAGTTAGATCAAATCATAACAAATAAAAAGTGCAATTGTAAAGCATTATTTATTGCTATACACCAATATTAAACAAGATTGTCAATTTCAAATCTCCTAATTTGACCAAACAATTCAGCATAACAAAATTTTCACATATGTGGAACATGGACATAAGGCATGGAAAATAGAAACCACAACTACATCTAAATGCAAGATGATTGATACTTAAAAGTGTATTTTTATCAAGGTTTTATATCATCATTTTGCACTTGAAGTATCAATAACTTCTTAACTAAAGCATGTTTTATAATAATATATCTAATAATATAAGATACCTTTAATTTATGATAAATGTTCATTTTAAATTAAGGCCTATCACATAAATAAAAGGATTGATTGATGAATTTAAGAACTGAAATTTAAAGGATAAAGAGATGGCCAAACTTAGAAAAGAAATGTCGGTGCAATCCAAACTGGAACACTGTTTGGTAATTAGGTCATATTTGGAGCTATAGATCTCAGATTTAGGTTTACTTTATATAGATGGAAAGGTAAGACATAGGCCTACAACTTTTATATGGAGCCCAATATCTAAAAAGATCATTTTCAAGTTCAAATTATTGTAACAACAAAGAAGCCCAAATCTATACTCCAGCCCGAGCACTGTTCAGTATTTTGGCCATATCTGTAGTTCTAGAAATCGAAATGAGCTGAATGTTTTACACAAGAAAGCTGAGACAATTTCTTACAACTTTCATGTAAGTGGCTCCAATTTTAACATTATCAATGACGTTTTGGGCAAACAAGAAAAGATAAGGATTGTCACCAAGTCAAGAGTTGGTTTTTGGCCATATCTGTAGTTTTACACAAGAAAGCTGAGACAATTTCTTACAACTTTCATGTAAGTGGCTCCAATTTTAACATTATCAATGACGTTTTGGGCAAACAAGAAAAGATAAGGATTGTCACCAAGTCAAAATACTGTTCAGTATTTTGGCCATATCTGTAGTTCTAGAAATCGAAATGAGCTGAATGTTTTACACAAGAAAGCTGAGACAATTTCTTACAACTTTCATGTAAGTGGCTCCAATTTTAACATTATCAATGACGTTTTGGGCAAACAAGAAAAGATAAGGATTGTCACCAAGTCAAGAGTTGGTTACCCACTCATTAATTAGTCATCAAATCAATAGTTCTCAATTTTAGCCTATAAAAGGAGGCATTTGCCATGCATTTAGGCATCTTGGTTTCTATATCAAGATCATGCTCTTACTTTCTCTTCTTGTATTTTTTTTGTATCGCTTATGCTTTGCTTTTACTAATATAAAGTTTATGCCTTTCATTTCCTTTCCTTTACTTAGTTAACTTTTATCTTATTTATGTTTTTATTTTATTTATCTATTTTTCTTTTTTTATTATGTCTAGCTAAGTTTATTATGTCAAGATGAAAAGGTTACACTAATGGTGTAAGAATAAGTATAGTATAAACTTAATATGGACTTTAATGTTTGATACTAACATGTTTTATATTTGTCATCTTGTTCACTCTTTAATACTTTGCTTGTTAAATGACTAATCTTGATTTATGTTATATAACAATTGGTACAACAAATGCTTGGCACTTTCATAGCCCATACTGTATGGTATAACCTACACCTGAGCTATAAAACGAATTTGATTTGTTGTTAACATAAGTTATAATCATGAATGCTTGGCAAGATTTACAAGTATTGGCATTAATTGAATAAGATGACTAATGTAATCATGTTAATAATCTATAATCTGATTGGAACCTCCTTTATGTGTGGTTTCTAATTGAATAATAAGAGTTTATACTATACTTATTTGACATATCATTAGTGGAACCTCTAACCTTGACATTTATTATTATCACTGTTTAATCCTTACATTGATATTTCATTTCAAAGTTCTCATCATCTTCTTCTTCTTCTCCTTCTTTTTCTTTATTATTGTTACTACTAGTAGTAGTAGTATTATTATTAGTATTATTATTGCTATTATTATTGTTGTTGTTGTTGTTGTTATTGTTACTATTGTTGTTGTTTATAATTTGTACAATTAACATCCCCGTGGTTCGACCTCGGTCTTGCCGGGTTATTTATTACTTCAACACTCTTGCACTTAAGAGAAGATATTAATCTTTTAGTCGTGTCACAAGATATCATCAATTAATTAACTCTTCAACAATGCTAAAATAATGAACATCACTAGTCGTATTACTGTGCCTAAAAGATTATGGTTTTTTGTTTATAATTACCTTATAAATAAATAAAAAAGGACATGAGAGAGAAAGAGAGAGAGAAATAGCAAAAGGAGGTAAATAGTGGGCTATTGTCAAAACTCAAAAAGGAGATTTAGGTTAACAAGAGAGGAGAAAACAAGAAATGGGAGTAGATAGGGCCGTTCAAAAAGGGATATAATGATTTAAGGTTAGGTTATGTTTCCTTACCCTACTTATTTTTTAAGATAAATTCAAGTTTGATTGAATCGATCTAGTTTAATCAGTTTTAGCTTTTTAAAACTGAAACCAAAATGGATCAAATGATTTTTCTAATGCTTAAATCAGTTTCTATGGCTTTTCCTCTTACTTTGATTTTTTTTTTGTTAATCAATTGATTAGTTTTTTTAACACCCCTAACTGACACTACTGCATGTTAGGGTGGTTGAAATTATGAGGACAGGGCCTACTTTTATGGCAAAATAAGAGGAGGGGATTATTGTTTTGATTTGTAGTTTAAAAAAAGAGCAAGAAGATGAGGATATTGTTATTGTTAGTATAGGTTAAAGAGCAAAATAGCAGGGCCTAGGTTTTTTCCCCCTTATTAAAAAATAATTTTTAAATTTAAATATTTAAATTAAAGAAATTTTGAGCAATTCCTGAATTAATAAATTTAGTAAATTAAAGATGAAAAAATATTAAATAATATTTATCTAGTTTTATTTATTAAGGGTAGAGTAGTATTTTCAGTTTAACATATTTATAATTTCTTTGTATTGAGTTTAATTCTAAGCACTCATAATAAACAGATTATTGAGAATTCTAGTCTCCTTTTATGTTTGATCTTAATTATGTTAACATGGTATTAGAACTAGTTTTATAGAACAAAGGTTAATTTCAAATACAGCTTTTGCGGATCCAACTGTTAAATAATTTTTTTTAGTGATATTTTGTCTTCCACTTCTGTAAAATCTAGTATTTGGTCTTTTAGTAAAATTTCGTATTTCTTTCCTTCAGCTTCTGTAACTTCATATTTATGTTCATTGTCTGTAATTATTTTGATATTTCATCTTTTATTCAGCTTCTATAATTTGATATTTGCATTTAGTTTTTGCAAATTTATTTTGTGTTTTGGAGTAATCGTACAATTTCAAAAATATATTTGTTTAGTTTCTATAATCTCTGTTCAATTTCTACAATTTGGTATTTTGTTTTCCACTACTTTTGCATTTTGATTTTCTATGATTGTTGATTATGGCTACTAAAAGAGATAATTCGCTTCAGTCAATGAGTATGAGGTTGGATAAGAAGAACTATTCGTATTGGGGCTATGTAATGAGAAATTTTCTTAAAGGTATGAAGATCTGAGGATATGTTAATGGAAGTTATATGGTACCTAAAAATACTAAAGAAGGAGATGCTGCTTTGATAGATACATGGGAAGCAAACAATGCAAAAATCATTACCTGGATCAATAATTCTGTTGAGCATTTTATAAGTATGTAGTTGGCGAAGTATAAGATAACAAAAAAGGTTTGGGATCATCTATAATGGTTATTCATGCAATTAAATTTTACAAAGCAATATCAACTAAAGAATGATATATAAACTCTTCACTAGAAGAATATGAGTATTTAGGAGTTCTATTCTACCATAACTGATCTTTGGGTTCAATTGGCTCTTACAAAATTGGTAAAATTAAAGGCATGTGGTGTTTATATTAAGCATAAAGAGCAATGACAATTAGTACAGTTTTTAACAATACTTTGCAATGACTTTGAAGGACTTAAAGGTTCTGTATTACTCACCACAACTTTTTATTGACTTAGTTGTTAGTGAGTTGTTCGCTAAAGAAATAAGTCTTCAGTTGTATTATAAAAAAGGTATTCTTTCTACTTTGAATCCTTCTGTACTAGCAGTACCTTGTAAGCAATTCTTCAATCATTACCATAAGCCTTATATAAGGGTTGGCTTCGATAAGTGCAGTTTTTATAAGTAATAAAGTCATTGAAAGGCTCAATTTCCTGAGTTAAGACAACAAAATCAAGTTTAGAAGGTTAGTAGCTAGTTACAATCTAATGCTTATAGACCACCTTAGAGTTATAAACCATCACATCATAATACGACAGCAGTAGCTTCCTCGGGCTCTATTTTCAATTATATTATTTTGATTAAGTAATTTTAAAAGTTTCTCTCTTTACAGCCACAAGCAATTTGTGCTTCTTCTTTTATAGGACAGTTGCCTCATAGTTCCTCAAGTATATCACATTCTAAATGGGTTTTGGATTCTGATTTTTTATGATTAGTACTTAAAAGTGCATTTTTATCAAGGTTTTATATCATCATTTTGCACTTGAAGTATATAACTCCTTAACTAGATCATGTTTTATAATAACAAGTCTGATGATATAAGATACCCTTAATTTATGGTAAATGCTCATTTTAAATGTAGATATTCTCATAATTTAAAGGATTGATTATTGTGATTAACTATAGAAAGTGAAAGGACAAGGAAAAGGCTAAGCTTACGAAGGAGATGCCGATTTACTTCAAATTTGAATATTGTTTAGTCATTGGATCATATCTAGAGCTATAGATCTTTAATTTTAGATTAATTTATATAGCTGGAAAGATAAGAAATAGACCTACAACTTTCATTGGTATAAAAAGACTTAAATTTACCATTTTCAAATTTAAAGTTTAGTCATAAAAGAGAAGTTTGAATCTGTCCTACAATCCAACCCAAACACTACTTAGATTTTTACCCATAACTGGAGTTTTAGAAGTTTAAATAATTTGAAATTTGGTGGGTGGAAGAAAAAGATAATTTTCTATAACTTTCATGAGAAGACCAGCTCAAATTTGAATGGTAGAAACGACATTTCATCCAAACAATAGCATAAGGGCTATCCACCACGTCCATCAGCCGCATGGCTCAGTATTTTAGACATATCTTGAGTTGTAATGCTCCAAATATCTGAAATTTAGTGGGTGGAAGGAAAACACAATTTCCAACATTTTTTATTAAGAACATTTTTCCAAACTCTGATTACATTAATGTCAATTCAGCCAGCCAAAATGCTTAACTGCTTTTATCCACCAAGTCCACTAATCATTAGTTGGCTACTACATCAATTATTAATTACCAAATGAATAATTTCAAATTTTAGCCTATAAAAAGAGGCATTTACCATTCATTTAGGCATCTTGTTTTTTATATCAAGATCATATTCTTACTCTTTCTTTATATTTTTATAATGCTTAAGTTTTGTTTTCATTAATATCTTGTTCATGTTTTTTATTTTCTTTACTATACTTAATTAATTTATATCATATTTATGTTCTTATATTATTTATTTAAGTTTTTTTTCTTCATAATAACTAGGTAAGTTAATTATGTCAAGGTGAAAAGGTTTCACTAATGGTGTTAGGATAAGTATAATATAAATTCAATATGCACTTCAATGTTTATATTCTAAACAACTTGTTATTAGCATGTCTTATTATTTTTATCTTATTAATTCTCAATATCATGCTTATTAAATAGTTAATCTAGATTTGTGTTGTATAACACTTGTACATTAAATACTTGATTCTTCATAGTCTTCACTCGACATCGTTATTATGAGAGGAATTTAATTTGTTGTCAACATAAATTAGCATCATGAATACTTAATAAAATTTATAAGTATGGTGTTATGTAGATAAGATGATTAATATGATTATGTTGATAATTTATAAAGAGTTTATACTTTACTTATCTCTGATACTATTAGTGTATCTTCTAATTTTAATATTTGTTTTTATCATTGTATAATCCTCACATTAATCTTACATCTCAAAGTCCTCTTTAACTTATCTTTATCACCATCATCATTATTGTTATTGTTGTTGTTGTTGTTTATAATTTATATAGTTAACTTCCTTGTAGTTCAATCTTGGTCTTATCGTATTATTTATTACATTTGACACTTTTGCACTTGGGATAAGACATCAACTCTTTGATCGTGTCATTTTACATCATATGTCTCTAGATTCTTCATCTTTTAACTTTATTTTCCCTTCACCTTTCATTCCTATTATAACTGTTGATGTCACTCTCATACCCTTAGTAAGTGTTGGTTCTGTTGTCACACATTACTTATTTTTTCCTCATGTTTATCTTATTCCAAACCTCATATTGAATCTTGCTTCTATTAGTCAATTATATAATTCTGGTGATAATTTAGTCATTTTTTCGTCTTCTTTTTGTTGTATATAAGATCTACAGTCTCAAAAGTTGATTAGGACAGATCGTAAGGAGAATGGACTATATATTTTAGATCAGTTAAAAGTGTTCGTTTTTGTTGTTACTACTACAATTGATTTGTATTCTTTTCATTTGAGTCATTCATCTTCTAGTTTTTATTTATGACATTCTCATCTAAAAAATGTTTCATCTTCTCATTTGAGGTTTTTAGCATCCACAAAAGCCTTAGAAAATTTGAAAACTTGTAACATTTTTTATTGTAGTGGATGTAAACTGACAAAAATTTTCACTTTACCTTTTAATCGAAGTATTTATGTTTCTTTTTCACCATTTGATTTGATTCATTCTAATATATAGGGACCTTCTCATGTTGTTATAAAAGAAAAGTCTGAATATTATGTCTCTTTTATTGATAATCATACTTGTTATTGTTGGCTTTATTTAATAAAATATCATTTTGAATTCTTTAAGATATATACACCTTTTCGAGCTCTTTTTAAAACTCAATATTCTGTTGTGATCAAATGCTTTGAGTGTGATTTAGATGAGGAATACACCTCTAATATTTTTTTTCAATTGGTTACCTTAGATGGAACTATCTACCAAACTTCATATACAGATACTCCTAAGCAAAATAGTGTTGCTGAAAGAAAACATAGGTATATTATCAAAAATATTTATTCTCTTTTGTTGTTTGCTTTTGTTCCTAATGAGTTTTGGGGAGAAATTATTTTTACTATTGTAAGATTAATTAATACAATTCTATCTTCTTGTAATTCAGGTTTATCTCCTTTCTAAAAGTTATATGGACATGTCCTTGATTATTCCTCATTTAGAGTTTTTTGTTGTACTTATTTCGTTCTTCATCCTCATGTAGAACGCAGTAAGTTATCCTCTCGATCCATTATTTGTGTCTTTCTAAGTTATGGTCAAGGTGAAAAGAGGTATCATTATTTTGATCCAACAACTCAAAAACTTTATCTGTTTTGTCGTGTTGTCTTTTTTTAGCATATATCTTTCTTTTTCATTCCATCCACCACTCATAGCCTGACTAAACCTAATCTTATTCGTATAGATTCATTTTCTAAGGATTATGATAGACATACCTCTCCTCAAGTACAATCAATTTGTATTCATAACTCTATAGGTATTGATACTTTACTCTCTAACACACCTAAAGTTTCATTCTCATCTACAACCCTTCAAGTTTCATTTGAGATTGTGAATCCACCTCTACATCAGTCCATCCATATTCATAAGTCCTCAAAACTGTCAGATTTTTCTTATTCATGTTATTCTTTATCATTTACTTTCTTTTTAGTTTCTATTTATTGTCTTTTTTAGTCATCTTCTTATAAAGAGGCAATTCTTAATCTGCTTTGACAGCAAGTTATGGATGAGGAACTTTTTGCTTTTCATAAGATAGATACTTGAGATTTGGTTCATTTACATCATGGTAAGAGTGTTGTTAGTTGTCATTAGGTGTATAGATCAAGACTAATTCTTATAGGTCTATTCAGTGATTTAAAGCTAGGCTTGTTACAAAATGATACTCTCAACAATATGGTATGGATTATGAGGAGATATTTGGCCCTGTTACAAAAAATGACTACTATTAGTACTCTTATTGTCGTAGCTTTAATTCATTAGTGGCATATCTCTCAACTTGATGTTAAAAATGCTTTCTTGAATGGAGATCTTCAAGATGTAGTTTATATAACACCCCTTCCTAGTATTTCACATGACTTTAGATATGTTTGTAAGCTTAAGAAAGCATTATATAATTTTAAACAAGCACCCCATGCTTAGTTTAAGAAATTCTTTATTATGATCTCGTATCTTGACTTTGTTTCTAATAGTCATGATTTTGCTCTTTTTGTTAAGTGCACTGATGCAGGTTGTATCATTTTATCTTTATATGTCAATGACATGATTATTACTAATGATGACATTGATAGTATTTCGGTTTTGAAAACAGAGTTGGCTAGACAATTTGAAATGAAGGATCTGGGTTATCTTCAATATTTCCTAGGTATTAAGGTAGCATACTCACCTAGAGGTTACCTTCTTTCTTAGTCGAAATATGTTGCAGATATTCTTGAGTGGGCTAGATTTATCAATAATATGACTGTAGATACTCCTATTAAGATTAACGTAAGGTACTTTTCTTTTGATGGTTTACCTTTGATAAATCTCGCTTTATATAATACTATTGTTAGAAGTTTGGTACATCTCATCATTACTCATCAAGATATTGCATATGTTATTCATGTTGTTAGTTAGTTTGTTCCTACAACTATTCATTAGGCAATTAGATGGTTTGTTGCTTCTACTACTACTATTCATTAGGCAATTGTTCTTTGTATTTCGCGATATCTTCAGGGTATATTTTTTAGAGTCTTTTACTTTCATCCACCTCTTCCTTGAAGCTACGTGAATACTCTGATACTGATTATGGTAATGATCTCACATATCACAAATCTATTACTAGATTCTGTATCTTTCTAGGTGATTCTCTTATTTCTTGGAAGAGTAAGAAACAATCTATTGTTTCTCAATTATCCACCGAAGTAGAATGTTATGCCATGATATATACTATCAAAAAGATTGTTTGATTACATTAGTTACTTGCTGATATAAAAGTTTCATTTTCTCATCCTACTCGTATATATTATGATAACTAGAGTTCTATTCAGATTGCTTACTACCTAGTTTTTCATAAGCAAATTAAACACATTGAGATTGATTGTGATATTACTTGTCATCATCTCAAGAATGACACCATTACTTTATCTTTTGTTTCTTCTTCCTTATAGATTGTAAATTTTTTTATCAAAACACATTTCATTTTTTATATTTGTTTTCTAGTTGGCAAACTCTCGATGCTTATAGTTGTTGCATTGTGAGTTTGAAAGGACATATTAAATATTATTTATTTATCTAGTCTTATTTATTAAGGGTAGAATAGTATTTTTAATTTAACTTATATATAATTATTTTATATTTGAATTATCTCTAAGTACTTATAATAAACAAATAGGTTATTGAGAATTTTATTTTACTTTTTATAAGTTTAATCTTAATTATTTTAAACTGAAAATCCTTTTTTTTGGTAAAGATACAAAAGCAAGGAATGAGAGTACCACGGGGACGAGACAGGCTGCAGGACAACACTAACTTGTGTTTGGTTTGGCGTTTATGACATAATTTTTTGTCTTTATCTCTATTTAATTTTGAGGGACAAGAATTTGTCTTTATCTCCCGTTGAAATAAGGTACAAAAGAAATATCTAATTTTGCTACCGGAGACAAATAAAATTAGGTTTTCTCTTCATCAGCTTCGCATTCAGAGCTTGTCTCGTACCTATCTCCTGCAGCACCCTGTATCTCTATCAAGCCATATATTCTCAAATGATTGGAAGGTCAGCTCTACAGTTTGTGGTTCGATTTAAAATCCAATTGTCATTAATGATAGAGAAGCACAGATGACTAGACCTTCCCCTCATCATGTTCAGAGAGACATAGATATATTGCTTTGCGTAAAGAGTATGGAAAATGGAACATAAACGCTAAGGTGAGAATCATACATCATAAAAACACAGAAGACTTCATTGTATGGAGATCGATGACGACAACCTGATTTGGATGGACATTGTCGGTCTCCACATTCTCTCCACTAAACTTTGTCCCATCTTAATTGCTTTGGTGTTTAAATTTTGTCTTGTGACATTCTGTTTCCAAGCAAGCCACTACTTTCCTTTCGTTTATGTTAAATGTATGAAAAATGATGTGGAATTGGGTTGATTAATAATACCTTAACGAGGGAAAACTATATTGTTTTCGAGTGTATTTAATTTTATATTTCAAAAATATATTAGAAAGTTTTTTTTCTTTTAAGAAATTTGATTTATGTTTTTAAGTTATGTTGATGTATGGATATTAAAATTAAATTAAAAAATATTTTAATATATTTTAAAATAAAAAACACTTAAAAAATAACAATTATTAAATATTATTCAAGTAATACATGAAAAATAACTCAAGTATTTAATTATCACTATGTTTTCCATCCACTGTATAAACCACATGTGTTAATTGATGGAATAATGTGGTATATATTTTTTTCATGAAAGGTCAATAACTTCAAATCAATGGCCCACATTTTACCACTTGTAAATTAACAAACAATTTCTTTGGAAATTTAGTAGAAAAGGTTTGTTTATAAATCATTTTTCCTAATTAATAATCCTAATTGGCATGCATGTCTTGTAAATGAATTGCAGCTAAGAAATGGGTACTCGTTTTTTTTTTCATGAAGTCTTAATTATAATAAAAATATTTATATATGATTTTAAGTAATTTAAAGAAATGAAACAATATATATATATATATATATATGTGTGTGTGTGTGTAACCATAAAATACATAGAGGGACAAAGAATAAAACATTCAAGCCTGAAGGAGACAAACAAAACATTGGGTTGCCCAGGACAATTGCATCTTAACAAAACACAAGAAAAAGAAAACAATAAAAAGAAAAAATTTACCAAGCCATCCAAACACAGAAATCAGTTTCTGTAAGTTTGAATATGTGTTGGTGTGTGATATTCTAACATTTTAGAATATGGTATAAGAAAGAAAACTGAAATATTAGATCGGGTTTTTCCTAGGTGATTCATTGTTAATGTAAAAAGTGAAACAGTTTATTTTTATTTTTTATTTTCAAATTTTTTTTATTACAATTCAATTGTTATATAACCTAATTTAATAGAACCAAGCTTGCAATTAAAACAGTATAAAAAATTTTACAAATATACACAAAAACATTAACAAAAAACATTTATTGGTAAATTAAGGTGAATTTTACCAATGAAATTTTTTATCGCTATATTAACATATAAACACCAATAAAAACATTATATTAGTAAATACCAAGGGAATTATAGTGAGAGAAAAAAGAATAAAAAATCTAGAAAAGTACAATGAAGTTGAGTTAGTTATCAAAACCACCAAAATATAATTATGACTTAACATCACAAACAAAATAAATTTATAGTATGATCATTAAATTCAAGTCAAACCCCAAAGAAATTTTTTTTCATCTTCCTATAATAAAAAAGAATATGGGATTTGAATTAAAATTCAAGAAACAATAATTCCAAAAATAAAAAATTAATATGTTATTAAATTAGTTTAATAGTCCACACGTTCATTCTTATAATTATGTTGATTATCGAGGTAAAACAAATATTCTTTCACGTCAAACAAATAAGTCTAATATCCTTTAAAGATAAGAGAAATAGATGAGATTACAAATATATTAATTAGAAAAAGCTCTCTAATCAATTTCTTGTCATCGAGCAAATGTAATATTGAAAACAATTTTCATGCATTCGGCAGTAGTCTAGGAATAAAATTTATATATTTATTCTAAATAAATGTTTAAAAGCTTAACAATTTAACTTAATTTTTTCTTATCTAATAAATCAAGATGAGAGTTGTAATAATCAAATTAATTCTTTTGCATCTTACTCTAATTCCTGATAAAAATTATGGATTGAAAGATATTAGAAAGCATAAATATCATCTCAAAATAATTTAAGAAGCTTGAATAACAATCAATAACATAATTTTAAACAAGGAAAAATAAATACTTGAATATGAAAGAATTCCAATAATAACATTACTTCTCATAACTTGCTAATGGAAATGATGTGTATCCTTCTTGAACTGAATTTAGAAGTTTAATTCATAATTGCTGGAAAATTGACAAAAACATAGAAGAAATGAATGCTTTTCTAAACCCTATTTCAGGTATTTTATACTTTATTTATCCTTTCTCTTGACTGTCCAATTTCTTTAGAATTATTAGGCTAATTAGAAGTCTTTATGTTACTTTTGTTTTTTTATCTGGCCCTTAAGGTTAGACAAATTTCTTAGAATTTGTGTTAAAAACTAACTTTGCTATAATTTTAACTCTACTACAACTTAAACTTATTTTCTTAGACTCTATTTTTAACTTGGTTTTTTGTAATATCTGATCATCCCAACCGTATTCATTCATTCATTCATGAAATGTTAGATGCTTGATCAACATCTTTCTTTGGTCCCAAGTTGTACCATTTTTATATCAAACTCTCAGCTATAGTAGGATGCTTAGCATTATTAGTTTCTTGATCAGATCAAGAGACCAAGCTCATCATACAGATTGCATCAAGAGTTTGGCCTTCAAAATGATTTTACCTGACTTGGAGTCCTTCATAAAAGTTGTAGTCCTAGATGTGTAGATGAATTTGGGCATTTGAGTTGCATAATTTAGGTATTTAAAGCTCAAGATATTTCATTTTGAATATCTAGTGTGAAAGCAAACAATTTTGCCACTAGAAGGATTCTAACTTGAGTTTGCAAATCTAATTAGAGATCCAAATGAGATCAGATTTTTGCCTATAATACCTTATTAGAAAGATTGACATCCGTACTTCAACTTAGATTAACTCACATTCTCATTTAGGAACTCTAACTTAATGAAAAACCTGTTATAAAAAGTTATGTCCAAAATATAAAATGTAGAATTTCTTATATTTAGCAATTAATTTACAAAGACTCTTAAATATGCCAAACTCATCCAAATAACTTCCAATAAACTCTAAATATATTAAAAAGCATAGTATAAAAGGAGTGTGTGTGTGTGTATTGCATTTACCAACGTGTAACTTTTACTAAGAGTACCAACAAAATTAACTTGTTGATAATGTTTGTCCATAGATATACCAACAAAAATAGTTCTTCGGTATATATCGATAGAATTATAAATAATATTATAGTGGGATTCAAAAAGATGAATTGTACAGTGACATGATACTTTTTACTGATAGAATAATTTTATCGATTAATTCATTAATAATATTTAATTTTATGGTATTATAGTGGGATTCAAAAAGGCAAATTTTATAGTGACATGACACTTTTTACAGACATAATAATTTTATTAATAAATTCATCAGTAATATTTAATTTATGACCTGGTGATTCACCCTCCTCTCACCTCCTCTATTTCTATCTAGCTCTTTTTGTATTTTGTTCAGCAACAAATAGTAGAAACAACCACCCCTCAGTCTTAACACAATTCAACCTCCCATAACAAATCTGGCCTTTGTAATACTTGAATTGTCAGCATCCGTATTTTGATTTAAATTTTAATAAGAATTCTCCACCTTAAGTAAGCAAATATATCATTTTTTTATTTGAACAATTGGATATTTACTTGTTTTATAGTTTTTTTTCTCATACAAATTTGTTATATGAATTTATGATTTTTACATGATAGGATTTGTTTTTTAGATTTTTTAAAATTATATTTGTTTGTAAATTGATGAAACTTATGTCGAATTTTTAACTTGGTGTTTTGTGATGAAATAATGGATTATTTAACGGGTCTATTTTATTTCTTTATCAATTTTATTGATGAGTTGAATTTTTTTATAAATGAAACAGAATTTGAATTTACATAGATAATTAATAATAAATTGAGAGTACTATTAAAATAATTAATTCATTTTTTTTTACCAACAGAAAAGGAACTCCAACATTCTGATAATTAATGCTCTTTTTTATTAAGGCAGACTTTTCCTAACAGAATAGGTATTCCAAAAAGATAAAAATTAATATTTTTTTATATATACTAATGATTGGATACTCTTTTACCAATGAACTTACCAACATAATAAAAAAAATATCAGTAATGTTTGGAGGGTATTTGAGAATTTTCGTTTGAAATGAAAATTTCAACTTGAGTTTATTGATGGAAATTTTAAAGATATTAATATTTAATATTTCATCAATAATTTCATCAAAAAAAACTTATTATAAAAGACCATATACACAATAAGCAGGGCTTCCTCTTCTTTATTCATCTCTTTTCTTACTCTCTTTTCTTCTCTTGTATATTCTCTTCTCTATTCTGTCTTTCAAATGTTATTATTTTTCACTTCTCATCACGCATCATCTTTTTCTCTCATCCCAAGATTTTTTTTTCATTTTTCTTCTTATTTTTCATTTTTTAGGTTTTTTTAATAATCTCCTTCCATTTAATTTTTTTAATTCTCAGCCAAAATTAAGCACACAATAATGGCAAGAATTTTTCTTTCCTATTTCTTCTTTATTTTTGTGTTTTTTTTTTTGCATTATTTTTGTTTTCTTAGGTCATTATTTTTATTCAATTTTGTCTTCATAATTATTATTTGAAATTAATAAT
Source organism: Populus ilicifolia (assembly GCA_015708895.1). Taxonomy (NCBI): domain Eukaryota; kingdom Viridiplantae; phylum Streptophyta; class Magnoliopsida; order Malpighiales; family Salicaceae; genus Populus; species Populus ilicifolia. Next base: position 646,316 of record SRLM01000049.1, read on the forward strand.
TGTGTTGAATATTAGTTGTTATTGATTGTTTTCATTATTTTATGGAATTTTAGTTATTATTTTGTATTTATTTCATTTAGAATATTTTTTTTTTGTAAATTTAGGATCACAAATATTACCACTTATAACTAGTTATATTGAATTTTAGATGTTATTGAAATATTTTATTATTATTATTTTGAATTTTAGTTATTTTTTCCAATTTTATTATTCAATTTCAATTAAATGTGTAGGATTAATTTTAATTATTATTTTTATTTAAAAAAATAGATTAAATTCTTGTAAATTTAAGATTAAATATAGTAATACTTATAAGATGTGACTTTTGAGGGAATTGAATTATTTTACATTTTCATGATTGTATTACAATAATTAGACTTAAATAGATATAATTTTTGAAATTTACAATTTGATTGCAAAACAAGTAAAGTTATTTTCAAATAAAAAAAGATCATTTTTCAAATTTATAAATTCTCGACAACAATGATGCATCTTATGATTGCCCACTAGAATATTGAGTAGTTAGGTAAATTTAGAGGCAATTTTATGAACATTATGATGACTAATGGAAAACATCAAGATTAGTTCAGGGACAATTCAATTTGAACAAATTTATTATAATAAAAAAATGATGATGTATGGGTGTTTTTTTATGATTACTAAAAACATTAGCACAACTAAATCATTGAAGGCAATATTGTTTAAAATAACATATGGTTGTAAATGATTGGATAAACTCATTCAGATAACTAAATCATTGAAGGCAATATTGTTTAAAATAACATATGGTTGTAAATGATTGGATAAACTCATTCAGATCCTAAGAGTAGTGGAGCACTACTTCTTCATCAAAGCAAATGAAGAATGGGTAATGGTGCAAGATACCACACTTGAGGACACCATCTAACTAAAAGGAAACACTATAGCTAATAGATAATTTAGCACTTCTCAAGAAATGATCAATTGAGTAAAGCTTCATGTAAAAAACATAAGAAAGCAATATATGTTATATAAGGTTCGAATTATATGATGAAGAAGTAGTCAAATATATTAATAACACGTGTAAAACTTAAGTAGACTAAAAAGTCTAATGACCTAGAAGACTTATCTCAAGAATAGCAAATTAATGTAGTCAAGTAAAAGAAAGATTTTAAAGAAAAGAGCTTATATTTCAAATAAAGGAACAATATATGCATGTTATCTAACCCTAAAGCATTAAATAATGTTTTTTCATAGAAATTTTATAAGTGAAATACCAATAGAGTCTCTGATGAATCCAAGCCATTAAGAATCTAACTAGGATTTTCCTAATTCAAGATGGTAACAAAAGTCCAACTTTAAAAGCATGGGTAACTAAAGATCATGAGTTAGTCTTTTCTAGACTAAAAGGTAAACTACCTTTTTCAAAACAACTAGATTTTTAAAAATTTTAAAAATCTTTGAATTTTTTACAAACTAGGTAAGTCACCTAGAGAATGTGATCATTTTGAAAACAATTTGAAATTTTTTTCAAAACAAACAGGTAGGTCACCTATAAAATAAGATCATTTAAAAAAATCTTTTAAGTTTTTTATATAAAAAAAGGTAGGACACCTGCAAAATGAGAGTATTTTGATAAATCTTTAAATTTTTCATAAAATATGTAAATCACCTTGAGAATGAAACCATTTGAAGAATCTTTGAATTTTTCATTAACGAGGTAGGTCATCTTTTAAATGCTCAATTTTGAAGTTTTGCAAGGTTAACCAACTTCTAATTTGATAAAATTAAAAAAGATTCCTAATAAATTTATTTCTTAACTTTGATGATTTAAGAAATCATTATTTCTTCTTGTCAGACTTATAATATAATGCCTTTTACATGACTTTATATCATAATTGTTATTAAGAGACTACATTTATTATAACTTAGATTTAACATCATTTCCTTTTAATTTAATTTTTAAAAAGGTTTAAATTAAAATTAAAATATCAAGGATTGATTTTGATAGAGGGAGCACTTTGATAATGAATGGAAAAATCAAAAACTACTATGAATGTTTGTTTCTCATGATACTCAATTGTAACAAATCATCATAATGTCTTTAGTTAATTTTTTTTATCTAGATTTTAATCAAATTTAAATTTTAATAGAGGATGAGTTTATTTGATATGAGATTCTAAATTTGATGTCATTGAGGACTCTTATATTGTATATACAAATCCTAGTGAAAAAAAAAAGAGAGGATAAGGGGATAACAAATAAAATACAAGGCAACAAGATTTCTTAAAAAAAATGGCAACCATCACAACCTAAAAGGAAGGTTGTTGTTTCAAGCCTCCACCTTGCATAGGAGAACCCAAGAGAAAAAAGAAATCATTTAGCTTTCAAACCCTAAAATTTTATGAAAAAAACATAAAGATCTAGTCTTTCTATAAGGTCTTAAAACCACTCATTTCTTTCTTTATAAAAATATAAACCTCTACCTAAACACTAAATGTCAACTCTCTTCCTCAATGTGGTTTAATATTGAAATAAGTTTATAAAGATTCGCTTTTATTCCAAAAAGAAGAGGCTTGGATCTTGTGATCTAGTTCACTAGTTTATTCTTGATATTACAGCAATGAGGTTGCTAAAGCTATCAACTTTTACCCAAGGAAGAAGCTTGATGCTACTTTGAGACCAAACTCAATAGGGTTTTTATGCCATTATAGGTATAAATCTCTTTTTTTCATGTGATGTAGTTATTTTAGTCTATGAAAATTTTCTTATTACATATGTATTTCTTTTTTATATATAATGTTAAGCATGCAAATCCTTTTCACCCCCACCATGTATACTTGTTGATGAACATAAGATGACATATGTCTTTTTTAATTTTAAAAGATATATTTTGTCTATTTTTATGACCACAAGTTGCATACTTTCTTTATATTTTATTTGTATGTCTACAATCATTTTTTATGTTAAGTCACCATTCAATTGCAAATAGGATAGGACAATTAGGCAAAAGAGAAAACTTTAGTTTGGGTATGATTTGTCTTACATATAATAATTTCAATAAGAAAAAAAAATATCTAATACACTCTTCATGCAAACTCGTGACCTTTGGCTTGAAAAGTAACATGATTTTTTGCAACAACCTACTTACCATCTGGTTTTATGAAAAAACGAGTACTATTCTAGGAAAAAAAGATTGGTGTTTAAAGGATTGATAAAACTAGAAAGGTTTTCCCTTTTATCTATTTGCTTATATGAAAGGAGGTAAACCTTTATTATTATTATTAATAATAATGCTTAGGCCCAAAGTTTATATATATATTATAGGAGAAAAAGGAGTTGAGATAATGTAGAAAGGAAGATATTATTTGATCTTATATTGTTTTTTAATTTCTTTATTTATATGTTGAGTATGTTGATTTCAACATATGGAAGGAATATTTATATTTTACTTGACAATAACAAGTCTTTACATGTAATGAAAAAGGAAGTATAGGCTTTTATTTGTTTGTTAAATATGGATTATAGGATGGTTGTAAGACTTGTTCTAATCAACTATAATTCTTAAAAAAAAAAATTGGTTTATGGTTTGGGTTTTTAAGCTCTATTTGATTGGCTTTATTCCTTTTAGTAGGAATATCATCATTACACTTTCAAGTACATTTTACCCCATTATGTTATCTTTTTTATATATAAAAAAAGAAATAAAATTAAACTTGTCCTTTCTATAAAATAAAAAATAAAAAATAGAGTATTTAAACTTGTCCTTTCTATAAAAAAAAAATTACAGAGCCAAATTTCTTAAAGAAAAAACTCAAAAAAAATATTGCATTTGTAAATGTTTTGATGATTACTTATTTTTTTTAGTATTTCTATAAAAAAAATACCAAAAATAGTTGGCTTGTTTTAGCATTTTTATAAGAAAAAATATATAAAAAATATTTTGTATATATTTTTGGACTTTGTAACACGTTTTAGTCCATTAAAACTTGGCCATTATTAAAAGGCCTATTAAGCCTACATATCTAAAATTCTAAAAAGCTAACTTTGATTTTTAAAAGCACATTTAGAAAATTATTTTGTTATTCAATTTTAATATTTGGGTATATAAACTCATAATGAGTCAATACTTTGTACATTAAAAGGAATAACCTCTTATTATAATTTTCCTATAACAAAATGGTGATGAAAATTTTGGTTAAAGGTAAAAATGAATTTTTTTTAAAAGACTCTACAAATAGGGTATTTTTAATTCAATATTTTATAAGACCAGAGTTAAAAATATTTGACATACCATAGTATAGGTGAACCTATTTAAAGCACCTTTCTTATGATCTAAACTGGGTTTTATGGACCCAACATAAACCCACAACTAGGAGCGGCCAAAACCAACCAGATTTTTAGAACATAGTTATGTTGAAATTTTGATCATGGTTTAAATCATTAGAGTAAATACACATTCACCTAATAGATAGATCACCAGTAGTTTTGAGCACAATAGACCATTAGCAATTAAGATAAAATCATTAATGCAATCTATTTTAGGTAAGATGCTTCAGGATTGGTAGTATCTTTCCTATAGTGTAATCAATCCTTTACAATAGAATTTATGTTGACCAAATAAAGTTTTCTAGTAACTATAATATTAGATGATAATTTCTTAAATAAGATGTTTTTCATCTAAGAACAATATGCCAGATATTTGATTTTTTTCTTATTTTTCAAGTTCATTGCGATATACGGTGCAACAATCTCACATGTCTATTTGGGTTAGTATATGTGCCTTTTGACACCGAAATAAGTTTGGTTTTAGTTGAGATATTTTTATGCATGTAATTTTTTTTATGAAATCTATTTTTTCCATAAGAAACATATAATTTTAAAGATCTTGAAGCCCTTACAAGGAAGTTTAAGTAAATTTTTTCATTCTTCTCATTGGTTTATATCCCAAATCACTTTTCTTAAAAAACACACGTTTAATTACCTAGAAGTCAATCTAGGTTCTTTTTACCTTTAGTGAATTTAGTTAAAGTAAAGTTTAAATCAACAATTTATGTTTTTAAAATTTATTTTCTTTAATTAATTTCTCATTGAAAATAGATAAATTAGATAATCTTTCAAAGAGCCTAATTGCCTTTTAAACCAATATTTATAGTTAATAAGGCATCCTTTTATTTTTGTAAAAAATCAAAATCTTTTGAAATAGTATCGAGTTTGGTTTTCAGCAAAATCCTTTTCTTATGCACTTTTTTATAATCATGATACAATTCTTCAAAATCATTTTGTAATTCATCGAAAGTAATTTAAAATTCAAGTTCATTTATCTCATCAATTTCGATAAAGCTTTTAACCATTAAACAAGCTTTGTCTTTGGTGACATCAATATCACTATTACACATAAATTGTTAATTCTTTAAAGTCAAAGTTGTCATCTTTTAAAGAAGATGTATATCATTCTTATCATCCTAATTAGTTACCTTTATTGTTTTTTTCTTTTTTGTCAAACTTAACTTTATTTTGAAATTAGAGCAATCATACTTCATGTGACTTGGTTTCTTTTATTCATAATGTATGATACTATCTATATTACTTTATTCTCTTTTATCATATTTTTTTTTCTTATAAAGTTCCTTCAATTGTTGACCTTTTGCTTTCAAAAAAATGTTATGAATCTTTTAGCAATCATAGCTATGTCATCACCAACATCTTTGGTATTGTATCTACCTTTTCTTTTATGTTTAGTCACCGACTTTAACGCTAAAGACAATGCTAAAGATTTCCTTTTGGTTTCATTTTCTTTAATCTTAAGCTCCTTAATTTTTACTTTATGACCAATTAATGAATCAATAACTCATCAAAGTTAAGAGTTTTAAGATTGTTAACCTCCTCTTTAGTCGTAACTTAATTTTTAATCTCCTAAAGACCTCAAGATTTTACCAATCATTTCCTCATTTATGTTTTTTTTTTACCTAAGCTAACAATTTCACTAATAAAGATAATAATAGTATGCATTTCATGTATATTTTTGTTGCTCTTTATTTTGAACAATTAATATTCTTTAGTGAGGCTAGTCAATATATAATCAGTAACTTGACTTGTTTTTTTTATGGGTGACTTCCATAACTTTTCAAATTTCAAAGACCATTTTATAATTTTTAACCCTCATGAACTCCACATGATTAAGCATATAAAAGAAAGCAATCATGATCTTAACATTATAATTGTTGTATCCTAATTTTGGCCAATTAGTGTTTAATTTAATTTTACAGGGTTTAAAATATAAAATTAAATATCATAGATTTATTTCGATAAAAAAATATAATTTTTCAACTTGCACGGAAATTAGGGATTATAATGTGCTTTTGTCATTCTGTTCTTATCTTCAAGATAATGATAATTGTCTACTTTTAAATTTTATTCTTAATCAAATTCAAAAAGAGAATGAATTTGGTTGAAACTTTATTTCTTACAAGTGATGAGATTCCTATACTATAAATAAATATCTTAGTGTATGAAAAAAAAAAGGGGACAATCAGAAAAAACCTAAAGAGAAACCATTATTAAAAAAAAAACCTAAGAGGATGCCATTAAAAGAAACTTTGAGAGGAGATCATTATGAGAAATATACAATATATATATATATATATATATATATAAATGTTTAAAAAAAAAAGGTGCGGCCAAATCCTAGACTAGCCTCACTGCCCCCTCCTCTTAGCTTTTTCCTTCTTTTATTCCCCAGTCTCAGTCTCTTCACTATAAGACTAACTTTTTTGCTATTTTCAATCAGCCCAAGCCACAACTCCTTGTTATCAGGAGGAAGCTAATAAAGTTTAGAGCCCACATTTCTCTTCCCCTAATCTCTAGGCTAGGCAGATTACATCGTGAACAACTCCTCTCACTAGCAGCTGTAAAGCCGTCATTCTTAGTCATGGTAACAATAAAGCTTCGTCACCGTAGTTGCAATAGTATCATTATTCCCTTTTCTGTAGCCTAGCCACGACGTGCACCTCTTTTAAGTAGCAGTACCATTCGCCAACTCCATCTTGCAAGTCTTTTATATTTGAGGATTTTTTTTTTGTATGCTCTATTACAACAGCATACAACTATAAGCAACCAATTATCCTCCTTCAGCAACATGAATAACCATCACTACTCATCTTTTTTATATTGGTTATGATTTCTAATAGCTAATGACCATAACCACAATATTAGGTCAACTCTTTTTGGTTCAACACTTGGACAACACCAGCATTGCAAGGTAGTAATGGTGATGGATGATGCATAAGAAACAACATCTTTTTTTCCATGTTATTGATATTTACATTATCATCATCTCAACCGACGACTAGAAAGAAGGAATGAGACAGAAACATGGAAGGGAAAACATTAACCAACCTATGTATGAGCACTAACTTTGCCTCCAGTCACACCAGCTCTTCCATTCCTTGAACAACAAATAAAAAAAACACAAGAAAAATAAGAAAGGGTAGACATAAAAAGAACAAAAGAAGCAATCAAGCAAAGAAAAGCAAAACCAGAAAAGAAGCACACAAAAAACAGAAACAAAAAATGAGAGAAGGTAGTTTTGGCAAGTCAGCACACTTTGCCATTATCTTTGTCATCAAGCTCCAGCATCAAGCAAACTCTAAAAGATTAGAAAGTTAATAACAACAAGAAGCAGAGTAGAAAGTGTCTATTCGACTAGCAACCTAACACCTTCATCACTATTGTCTTCGACTTCACCTCCTTGCATAGTTAAGTTCTTTATTTCCCTCTCTTTTGCAATTATAATTACATGGATATTATATATAGGCAAATTTAATTCACTACTTACTGCTCAGCCAACTTATCATTCATTGCTTGCTGCATGTATGTGTGAGGTGCTTGTTTAGTCACTAGGCTAGACTAATGACTAAGCCTTGGTTAGTTGGATTAAGCTTACCCATACATCTAGGGTAGATCCAGTCTAAAAAAAACAGTTTCCCTTTCTCTCAATCCAAATTTTACAGATTTATTCACTGACATTAGAGTCAGAAATATTATACTCTTGGGTTACACAATATTTACCAATGCTAAAGTCAAGAATATTCTTAGGCAAATATTTACTGACGTTAGAGTCACTAATATTATAGAAATAACATAAGAGCATAACAAAAAAACAAACAAATAAACCTTTAGTAATTTAAGACAAAACTAGTAATCTAATCTGTCTTAGGTAAGATGTTTAAAGGGTGATAATAACTTCTCTTTTATGTAACCAATTCTATACCATAGAATCATTGTTGGCCAGTTAGGGTTCCTAGTGACTATAATACTAGGTAGTGACTCCTTAAACAAGATATTTTTTCCTAAAAAGAACAAGATGTCAGATATGTGTTTTTTTTTTCATATAAAGAATTTTTAACTAGTCACCACAATGTTAGGATATGACAATAATCATATCTTCTTTTTTTTATCATCATATTCACTTATGGGTTTTAGATAAACTTCTCCATCTAAACTTACCTTACTAGGATGAGCATAATCACTCTCAATAATATCTTATAACTCAATATCAATGTATTTAAGAAAAAATTGCATTATAACTTTCCAATAAACATAATTTTTTTCATTTAAAGTAGGAAACCCTAGTTTTTAATTAACCTTTTAGTGTCATGATCTTTTCTCCTAGGTAATTAAACCTTGAACAAGGAGTCCAAGCTCTTAATAACTATATCACCAATTTTGGATGGAAAAAAGTTATTTACAAAAGCTTGAGTGTAAAATAAGTTAATCATCGAGTGTAAAACAAGTTCATTTTTTAGTGTAAAATATGTTTGTACAACTATTTTAAATTACAAGTTTACCACTTATTTAAAAATGGTTAAGAAACCTTTTAGTATTATAAAAAAGAAATACAAGAACTCATTTGATCCCGTTTATGCAATCCATTGAATATAATTTGAGTGATATTACCAAAATATATGATTTTTTTTTTCATAAGGTATCTTTTACCATGTATTAATTTTGGCAATAAAATTATTTTTGATTAATACATTTGGCAACAAAAAACAATTTAGGTGAAAATTATTTTTTTGATATCAAATTAAATTATATGAAGAATTGATTACATTAAATTAAGCTTGAGTATCTTTAAGTCAAGTTTGCAATCAAGGAGTAGATATTACTTCAATTTGATATAATTAAACTCCCACAACATTAAAACTTTTGACATACATATTAAATTCAATAATTATTGTTATTGTCAAAATCATTATTCGATAGACGTATGAGCTAATAGTTTACATTTGAGTCTATAAGTTTGAGAGATGATAGAGAAAGTTGTTAAAAAATAGTGAATGAAAGAGAAAATAGTTGATTGCCTAGATTTCATTAACAAAAAACCAACCCCAATTAATGTTCATCTCTTCTTTAACAATATACCATATTATTAGCATTATAAATAACTACAATTAATAAATTTGCTTTGTACATACCATACAAGTGAGTGTCTTCAATATTAATTTGGAGGATGACAAGGTTAAAAGCCATCAATTGAAGACCAAATGCCTAAAATATTCTCTAAAATATTGCCTTATTACTATAAACTATTTTATGATATTAAAGGACAATCGTTTCATGATTTAAATCTTTGATGGCTAGTAGTGTTTTAAGCAAATTTTGAAATAACTTTTCATGTGTAATAAACAATTGCTCAAATATTTTCAATTTAATCATCCATGACTTCTAATATGAGATGTCTTATCCATAATCCATATCCATTATAGCTTGAATTGTTGCAATATTTGTACTTATATCTATTTTTATAATTATCAACTTCTCCTCGATAATGAGATCTAATATGATGATGACGTTGCTAAATAAATGGGTTTTGATATATGTATAACCCTTTCAATTTTGAGATCTTTCATGAATTAGACCTCTAGTGATATCCACACGCATATACTATTTACTTATGGTTCTTGAATGCATTGCAACTAAACATAAGTTTTAGTTGAATAATAGACCTTGTATTATAATGAATTCTTGATATACCACTCTTAAATGCAATAACGTGTTCAAACTTATCTCAAAATTTTTGTTCAACCTATAATTTATTAATTGTTGAGCCCAAATGCATATAACTACTAGTCTGATCACTATATATGTATTGGCTATACATGCCTATAAACTGAAATTAGGGAGTAGAAGGTGTCATGTATTGATTTATGGGCTCAACTAATGCAATATTGCAATATTCTCATATTTCCTATCTTCCTCAACTTTATTAATGTGACACTTATCTTCATCATCAATTGGTTTGGATTCTCTATAGCAATATAGAACACATATCATATCCAATTAAGGTTCCAAATTAATAATTTCTTGTGCTAATGTTTGTCTCCTTACATTACCACTAAATCTAAATGGATTAGCTGTTTGTATGTCCTCTAAATGTTACTTAGCACCCGAGTGAACCCCATTCTAGAGGAGTTTTTTTATTTAGATTTATTATTCAAGTAGAGCTCTTATATTTTAATCTAATTAATAATAGCAAACCCAAACATGGATTTCATATTTTTATCACTATAAATGGGCATACCAATACAATAACTTAACCAACCCTAATTTGCAACATCTTTCAAATAATACTAACTTGTATTTTAAGCATATTCTATTCATTGTAAGTAATTTCATTGTCAATATTGATAATAATATCATCATAGAAGCATAGTATTCTAAAATTACTAGACATTCTATCAAATAACATAATAAAATATAAGTCTAATTTATCAATGTTGTGGAGTTAATCAAAGTAAATAATTTATCAATAAAACCATAACAATAATATCATTAATGAAAACATGAACTCATAAGGTTTCACCATCACAACAAAATAATAAACTCAATTTATGTATTTCACAATTAACTAACTTATTTTATACCTGATTCCAAAAATCTCTAATTTAACCTAAAAAACCTTAATTGCAACCTTAATTCACAATTTACATCAACTCAAAATCATTTATTATCTTAAAAATAACATAATTAACAACTTAAATTAATGTGTTTTATATATAATGAACCTAATTAAAAAAATCCTAATTTTTTCTAAAAATCTTTAATTTTGAACCTTACATTTTCAAAATCAACAATTAAGATAAATTAATATAAATTATATTGAATGATAGAGGGGAAGTGTTGGAATACACATCTTAATGTTGAATATGGATGGTGACCAGTGCTGATGGTGGCGATCGAAAGTAGAAGGTGACCTGCAAGTTGAGAGAGAGAGAGAGAAAATGAAGCGACAGTGAAGAGTGGGAGGGTGAGCTTGTGGTGGATGCGGGCATGTTTAGAGCGAGGAATAGAGAGAGAGAGCGGACATTGGAAGTTGATGTAGAGAAGGGTGAGATTGTGCTGTGATGAGAGAGGTCAAGAAAATAGAGGTATAGAGAAAAATAAAAAAGATCTAAAATTTAAAATTGCTGGACGTCCCAAACATTATTTACGGCTCGCATGTCTGGGTACGACATGCCAGTTATAGATAATATTTAATACTAAATTATGAATGCTATATTTTTAAATATTTTTTTTGTTTGCGTTATTTTATTAAATTTTTTTACTAAAAAAAAACACTATGTTTTCCTGTGGTCTTTCATGTCCACGGCTACGAGGTTCTCACCTTTTAAGTTTGACTTCAAAGGAGTACATCTGTTGTTACTGTTGTTGAGATTGAATTTTGGCCTAGATGTTGCCACGTCATCACAATTTTGACTTCTCCGAGCCTGCAACCACCTTCCCGGCGCGTGCAGACCTCTGTGCCCATTAAGTCTCCCCACCTTCCCTACAAATTCAGCGCTTACATTCCACGCCCCAGTCCCTGCGTGAACGAACCTTTTAAAATTCCACAACCAAAACTCCGCGCCACTAAACTCTCTACTGTTACCACTATCACGTGAATACCACGAGAGCGCCTCTCCCCTCCCTGATTCGCTCGTGTAGTACACGTCGTTGGATACCACGTGGGTCTAACTTTCTTGAAAGTAGCTCTTAATTACACGAATGCACACGCACCGTACACCTGTCAGATAAAGATAGTGAAGCAAAGTGAGGACCTCTAGAGAGAGAAACAGTCTTCTAGAGAGAGAAAGCCTCGCATTTTTTTGCCCTTAAAGTTTTAGAGAGAGAAAGCGAAAGCCAAAAGAAATCGAAGATCTCCACAAAATCAGAGCTCGAAACCCTAACCTTAACTCTATCCCTCTATCTAGAAATCCTTCTCTCTATCTCTCTGTGTATATGGCGCTGTATAGATGTATGTTTCTGTATGTATAGGTCTTTGGATCGAGAAAAAGATTCGATAAAAGGTTCGTGCTTTAACCTAATTTCTTGTACTTTAGTTTTTTTTTTTGGCCCGTATTGAATTTCTATGTGTGTTGGGTTGATTTGGGAATGAAATTATGGTTTTTCTCTGGGGGTTGTGGTTATATAGGAAACCCTATTTTGGGGTTTGAGGGGAATTTTGAGGGGATTAGGGTTTTGAAAGGGGGAATTTTGAGGAAATTAGGGCTTTAAAGAGGGACTGGGAGAAACTTAGGGTTTTAAAGGGGAAAGTTAGGGTTTTTGGGTGGTACATGTATGGCTTCTGGGAGTGTAGTAGAAGCAGGAAATGAAGGAGGAGAAGTTAGGGAGAAACAAAGGTATACGGAGAGTAAGGTTTACACTCGAAAAGCCTTTAAAGGACCCAAAAGGAACAGCCTCACCAGCACCAGCACCAACAATAACACCGCCGCCACCACCGCTGATAACAATAACAGCAGCGCAAACCTAACCACCACTAGCACCGCAGCTGCTGGCAACAACAACGTCAACACCACAACAATCACTGCCCCTTCTGCAACTGAAACCGCTACTGTTCCCACCACCACCTCCACTGCTGCAACTGAAACTGCAGCTGCTCCAGCCACTCTCTCCACCACTGCAACGAAAACTGGAACTGCAGCAGCAACTACGACTGCAACTGCAAATGAAACAAGGGACAGGGACAACAACGAGGAGGACTTGGTTGAAGTGCGAGAATCAGAATCTGTAGTGGTAGACAACAGGAACACTGCCCAGCAAGTGCAACAGCCTGTTTCTATCTCAATTGTAGCTTCTGATGATTCCCTCAACCTAAATCGGCAGGAAGTTCAGGAGGTGGTGCCTAGTGTGAGAGAGAAAGTTGTGGAGAGGGGACAAGCTGTGGGCAATGGGGTGTTTCTGAAGGAAGGGCTGGATAACAAGGTGAAGGTGGATTTGTTGTCACGGTCAAAGCAGGAGAAGAGGGAGCTCAAAAAGAAGTTGGAGAGTGAGCTTGCTTTGGTTAGGGATTTGGTGAAGAGGATCGAGGCTAAAGAAACGCAGCTTGGTGTTGGTAGGTTGAGTAATTCGCGGGTGGTGTTGGTGAATGATAGGGTTGACAATAGATTGACAAGGGTTAATTCAGAAGTGGGATCAGTGGGTGTTCCCCGTGAGAGTACTGCTATTCTTACTCCTACTCCTAGGCAGTCTAGGCCCTTGAATCAGCTTAGTATATCAGTGCTAGAGAATAGCCTGGGTGTGGGTGAGTTTGTGGAGAAAGAGAAGAGGACACCAAAAGCAAATCAGTTTTATATGAATTCAGAGTTCTTGCTTGCAAAAGACAAGTTTCCACCAGCTGAGAGTAACAAGAAGTCAAAATTGATTGGGAAGAAGCAGGGGGCAGGGGATTCTGGATATGGGTTTGGGACAAGCACTAAGATTTTCAAGAATTGCAGTACGTTGCTTGACAAACTGATGAAGCATAAGCATGGTTGGGTGTTTAATACTCCTGTTGATGCGAAGGGTCTTGGTTTGCATGATTACTTTACCATTATCAAGCATCCAATGGACTTGGGCACGGTGAAGTCCAGGCTGACCAAGAATTGGTACAAGTCCCCAGAAGAGTTCGCAGAGGATGTGAGACTTACATTTCACAATGCTATGAAGTATAACCCAAAAGGGCAAGATGTTCATGTAATGGCAGAGCAGTTATTGGATATATTTGAGACCAAGTGGGCTGTTATAAAGTCGGATTATGATCTTGAGATGAGGTTTGCTGCCGGTTATGAGGTGAGCATTCCTACACCCACATCAAGAAAGGCTCCTCCACTTGTACCGCCCCCACTTGATATGAGGAGGATTTTGGATAGATCAGAATCAATGACTTATCCTATTATTGATACCAGATCCAGACCCAAACCCATAACCACTACACCTTCCAGTAGAACCCCTGTTCCAAAGAAGCCTAAGGCAAAAGATCCACATAAGAGAGACATGACTTATGACGAGAAACAGAAGCTTAGTACAAACCTCCAGAGCTTACCTTCAGAGAAACTGGATAACATTGTGCAGATAATAAAGAAGAGGAGTTCAGCACTGTCCCAACATGATGATGAAATTGAAGTGGATATTGATAGTGTTGATGTGGAGACTCTGTGGGAGCTGGATAGGTTTGTCACCAACTACAAGAAGAGTTTAAGCAAGAATAAGAGAAAAGCTGAACTTGCCATTCAAGCTAGAACAGAGGCTCAGCAGAATGTGCAGCAGAAGGTAAAGCCTCTGACCATGTTTCTTAACCAGAAGCATTATTTTCTAACAAAAATATGTGGTTTTTAAAATTTCATCTGATGATGTTTCTTTGCAGATCCCAGCATCAGTTCTGGTGGAGGCACCAAAAGAAACAAAAGCAGGTAAAGTTTTCTGTTTGTTAGTATTTCATTTTGGTTAATTATAGTTTGGTTGTATTGTTTATTTGAAACATTGTATCTTCTGCTGGCAGATGAAAGAAACGCCTCCACTTTGTCACCTGTTCAAGCGGAGAAACAGGGAGACAATGGAAGTAGGTCAAGTAGTTCAAGCAGCTCCAGCAGTGATTCTGGATCTTCTTCAAGTGGTACTCCACATTTCTAATTTTGTAATTTCTGTCACTGTTATGTCTTGTATGTTTGTCCTGATGTTTGGTGAAGCCTTCTATTTATTTTTCTTTATCTGCATGATTATTGCAGACTCTGACAGTGACAACTCCTCAGCGTCTGGATCAGATGTAGGGAATTAATTGAGTGCTTGAGTAGTTCTGGTGGGTAAATATTCTCCTTTGGCTGGCTTCAAATGTTTGTATTACTTTTGTTTGCTAATAACCTGTGCATTTTTTTACCCGCTGTTGATTGTACAATATTTTACTCGACTTCTGCTATGTCACCTTATTGTCATATTAGCCCATGTCTTTAGTCTGGTCTGCAAGCGTTGCCTGCAATCTAGTAACAATATTGATGCTGATAGTGTGGTTGTAAATGGAAAGAATGTGTGGTTGCTTAGGACTTGCAGGATGTGTAGGGACAACAGTCCTTATCGGTGATTTTCTTGTGAAAAGCTGAAAACATAATTCTCTGCACGTTATAACATTATTTGATTGCCCTTTGAGGGTCTCTTAGTGAACAAGAATGTGATTGCTTAAGTCAGGGTAGTTTGGTGATTAACCGTTTCTTGCTTAAAGTGTAGTCTAGTCATCTGGGTTCTGAATTCTGATACATGCTTGTGGGGTTCCACTCATGGCTATGATTTTCTTATAGGCTGGACATGTATTAATGAGTAAAAAAGAATTGATGTAAAAGGACTCTGGGGCCTGGGAGAAGAAATGGGTTCAGATGACTATGCATCTGCTCCATTATTGGCTGCCTAATGTAATGACTTGGCAGTAGAAATTGGTTTCTAAACAGTAGAGCACCTTTAATGCATAAACTCCAGCTCACCATGACAATTTGGGTTGGAGTTGATCGTTAGTCATTAGTGAATTTAAAATGCATTTTGTTTTAGATTGTTAGTTGGTTATAAGACTAGTATGACCTGCTTGTGGATCAGCTATGCCTCAATTCCTTTTTGCTTTTGTTGAGGATTTATATGAAACTTTGAAGCTTTTCCCTGATGCAATAAGTAGAGAAATCTTGATGGTGGTGTGGTATTTTCTGGATGGCTCTGCGCTTGTGCAATGTTATGCCCACAAAACACTGGAGAGGAGGCTGGGGAATATATTAGCTTGTCCTTGCCCCCATCCCTTCCTAGGCTAGATTGTGTGTTTTGTTTAGGAACTTGATCTACCTATGTGGAACCGTTGCTGAACAGTTCTGAAATTCTGAAGCTGGAATCCTGGTATGTAAACTGGTTTGGAATCAGTTGTGGGATTATCTTGGCAAAGAAGAAACTTGCTAATTTGTGGGATAATTGAAGCCTGGTTAGTTTTTGAGAGTAGTTTTCCTGTTGTGTATTGCCATCTCTGTGTCCCCCCCTACTAAACTTGTGGTAGAAATGCTTATATGCTTTCTGAATGAGTAAAAGTGAACCTGTAATTTTAAAGGATGTTTGTACACAGATTGGTATTAGTTTTTGTGGATTGTTGATGCTTGTATGAAACTGTAAATAAACACGCTGTTATCAGTTGAAGTTTGGTCCATGGTTTTATGCAGAACTTTCCTCTCCATTCTGCATTAGCTAGTTGATGAGAAGTATTAACTTGTTATTGACAATTTCTAAAGTTTGTTTATTAAATACAGAGGCACCAGTGGCTAATCTTGGATTTCCATTTTTCTGTGACAGATCTCAGAAATTTAGGGTAGCGGCTATCCCCATGTTGGTGATATCATGAATTCCAGATTGAATAGGAATCTGCCTTTGGTGTACAGTGAAGTTCTCAAGGCGACTGATTGTCCTGCCAGTGCAAAGTGGAGTCTCTCTTATTGGAACTGGTTTCTTGAATCTCCATGTGGCTTATTTGTGTAGTCTTGAATTTGTATAATACGCCTTAGAATGTGATGATGATTAGATAAAGAGTGGTGATTAGATAGTGGTTTGTTTCCCTCAGCATGTGTACATGGCTAACTACTTCTAGTCATTTTAGTTTTAGCTACCGCCCCGTTGATTTTGTGTTAGCAGATGCAGGATTCATTGGTGTTATAGAAGAGATACTCTGATTCATGCTTATGAAGTTATAATGGCCAATAATTTTTCTGAAGATTGTATGTTTGTGGTCGCGCGCAGATCATATGGCTCCACCACTCGTGCTCTCCTCAAACGTTAACTGATGTCTTGAATCAAAATTGGAATTCTTGTCCCTCATGGGCTCCAAAATTTTACTGGCTGTGGTGGGTGAGAGTCGAACTCTCAGACCGCCACCCCGCTGCAGGTGGTTGCGTGAACCTCACAACTCCGTGATTTCCAACTTAAAACATCGAGACCAGTCACTCCATACTCGAGCAGTAACCTTCACCCATAAAGTCAACAAATGCGAACTCACTAGCTCAAGCTCATGCGCTATTCAGCTCTTACAAGATGCTCCTCTTCTCTCTCACCTCTTATTTCATCAAAACCAAATCTTTCTCGTCTTCTTTAGAATTTTCACCATGGTCTGGTCTGCAATCATGGAGAGACAGCCCGTTAAACAAGAACCGGATGGGCCACAAACACCTCCCTCGTCAATTGACACCAAATGGACCTCATTGGACTGTGCTTCATCTCATGCTTAACTCGATGCTCTTCTTGTTTCTACTGGTGACCCTCTCTCAAAATCCACAATTGAACATCTTTATTTTAGTGCTCACGAGTTTTGTGTTAGTATGGTTTATTTATCAGTTACTTCCGTTGAACTATTTTCTAGCATCACGAAGAAGAGATATTTTTATGGTGTACATTAGTGCAGGCATAGCTTTGACATTATCAAGTTCATGTCAGTGGGACTGGGATTTGTTGCTTACAATTTCAACAAGAGTTGGAAAGTTGAGAATTCACTTCCATCTATGCTGTTTTTTAAAATGCATTTAGCTTAATTTTCTCGCAAAAGAAAAATGCTATTACCTTTGGATGTTCCAGAAGTAATTTGGGCAGGGACTTGATGATTTATTGATTTGGATATTACTCGTTCATCGAATTGGTATCCAATTATTGTATGTGAAACGTCATTGTTTGAGTTGTTGAATTTGTGGTTGGATTCTCATGGTGATTTCTAGGTATCCCTGAAGGAAATTCCAGCTTCTAAACATCCATGCTTCCCTCCTAATGATATTTTTCACATTAAAAATAAAATAAAATAAAAGATTTCAGTATTTTACCATGAAATAATATTTATTACATTGCAAATTACTAATCTAATGATATTTTAGCAATTCACATTAACAATCAATAAAATAAAAAATAAATAACAAAATAATCTTTCCACGAGCTTCATATGATGTTATCAAATTAGTTGAGGGTAATAGTAAAATAGCTTTGGTACCCTTAAAAAAATCAAACTAACATGCAAGAGCTTTTCAATCTTTTTATTTTTTTCAAAACATTAAAATGACAAAAGCACCTTTAAAAACAAAAATTACTATCACCTCCAAGGTTTTTTTAAAAAAATATTTTTTTATGATTTTTTTTGTTATAATCAAGAGTGTTGAGGGAAAAATCAATATTTTAATAAATGTAAATATTATTAGAAAAAATAATTGATGCGTGCATTACATGCATCAGCAAATGGCTTGTATTCATGAATTTTGAGCAATGTATGCGACATCTTCTAGCAGCCAAAATCTAGTTTTTGAGGTGACGTTTGAATCTACTTGACAACCTTTTTTTGCTTAAGAGGGCATGTGAGGAACAAACCTTTAGTTTGGCTCTAGTGGCCTTTTCCTTTCTTTTTCTCTCTCCTTAATTCTATTGTGAAACCCTCCAATTATTCAAATGAGCCATTCAATTTCGTTTTTCTGCAACTTTGATTTATGTCCTTTAGCTTACTATTGAAAATAATTTTTTATTTTTTTTTTAAATAATTTGTAACCATGTTTCGACTAATGGCTTGATATAAGTTTTTAACAAGACCTTATGCAATATTCTCAAGAAAGTGGTGAGTCCTTGAAGAGGAAGTGACATGATAGAATTAGAAAAGTAATTTGAGCTTATCATACTATATTTTAAACGTCAATTCAAGCTACTTTATATTCCTTGGTATATGAGATTGAAGTTGTTCTTTCAATAGAATGTTTAATTTTGTCTTTGAGAATTGTGATCCAAGGACTTTCTAACAAAGACAATGTTCGTTTACACTTCAAAGAGTTTAAAGTTTTAGATTAAAAGCATCTTGAAGTACAACAACATTTAGAATGTTATCAAGCATGACTTTGTAAAGCTTTTAACAAGAAGATACAACCATGTTCATTCCAAGTTGGAGATCTTGTCTTCGCAGTATAACACTTGATAATCACATTGAAACACAAAGGCAACAAGTTTCACCCCAAATAGGATGACGCTTATATGGTGTGAGAAGTTTAAACCAATGGAGCTTATAAAATTATTGATGAAAATGGATTGAGGATTTGACCTATTAACAATAAATTCTTAAAGAGATATTATGCTTGAAATTTGATGTATCTTCTTACTTGCATGAGCTAAAATTACAATGACTTTAGCTAGTATGCCAAACTTCAAGCTTGTTTGTGAGGTCAGGATAACTCTATATAAAAGAAAATGAATAAAACAAAGGAGGTTAACTCTTAACTAAACTAAATAATGAAAAATAAAACTAAAAACAAATAGATTAAAAAAACATTAAAAAAAACCTACGTCAACCGAGACTAACTTGACTAACCTATTACTTAAGATATTATATTATGATAACCCTATAAAAAAAATGAAAAAGATCATGAACTGAAGGCCTAATAACCTATATCCAAGGATAAAATTAAAAAAATAAATCCAAACAAGCCATTCTTTAAAATTCATGACCTAGATCATGAGATTAGGTTGCTTCATCGAAGCCAAACTTATAAAAATTAGCAAGCAAAATTTCCAATTATCTAAAATTAAAAAAAATAGTAATCAAAAGAATGAGGATCGAATCTAGCATAAAAATTAAATGTAATAATATAATAAGAGATGAAATTAAAAAATAAAATATATCAAGAAAATAAAAAAATCAATAAAAAGAATGGGGGCTATATTTGATAGATGAAAAATGAAATCAAATTATGCACACAACTTATTCATGGTTTTATTGTAGAATTTCTTTTTTTATCAGTTATGATATATCTTAGTATCCTATAACAATAGATGATGTTTGTTTGAATAGAGTTTACAACTGTCTCTATCTTGATCTCTTTTAATGTTGCAGTTTGTGCCCACTTTGAGAAGTAATATGTTGCGGTTAATATGTAAAGATACCCCTAATATTTTTTTAATAATGGTCTTACCACATCAAGTTCCCAAGCACCAAAGGACTGAGAAGCAATTGTCGAGTGTAAAGGCTTAAGTGGTTGGTGGATCAAATAAGAATGCAATTGACAACTTTGACATTTTCTAGTATAATCTATGCAATTTTTCAACATTATAGGCCAATAGTACCCTATTCTTTTGATTTGGAAGTGAAGTTTAGGACTTGATTGGTGTACTTTATAGATCCTTGATTGTGTTTCTTTCATTTATTTTTTTTTATAGTTTTTTCTTCTTTAAGACAACACAAAAAGACCCCATAAAAAAATATCAATAAAGAGTGTTTTAAAAGTATACGAAACATGAAGCTCTTTGCCTCACCTATCTTATGACATAAGTTTCTAGTTAGCTTACCATGTCTTAAATAGTTAATAAGCTATTGACGTCAATCTTCTTTTTCAATCTCATAAACAAAAATTATACTCATTTGTTCCTTTTCTTCTTTGTCATGAATTATTGGTGGAACGACCCATGTTTGACATATGAGGATTTTTGTTTCTTCACTAAATGATGCTAATATTGATATCAGTTTGCTTATTCTCTTTTCCTATCATTAGTTTTAGTTCATACTTGTAATATGGAATGAATTCTAGCTTCTTAACTTCATAAAATGAGAGAAGTTATATGATGACTTATTAAGTATTCCATGTGTCCCATTTGATTTTTACAGTGAAGTTACTTATAACTTCAGTTTTAGAGCTAGCTCTTGTACTCTTTTTGCATTTGAAGTTGATGTCAGCTTAAGAATCAGTTTAGTTTATGCATACAACTCGATGATGAATTTTGTTTTCAATGGTGAGGTAAACAAATCTTCAATGGTATGTTAGTGAATTGAATTAGTAGTCTTGTTGCTTTTGGAAGCTATAATGATGCTTTCTAGTTTCCATTAAGAATTTGTTGAAAGTTCTTTCATAAAGGGAAGAGATGAGATGTAGAGAAATTCTCAATAGAGTCACTAGAAATTTGTATACATAATTTTAAACACCTGAAATTAAACAAGCATACGTATACAAATATATAATTTTATTACATATATAACCAAGTACAATCTATATTAAATATTCTTTCAAAAGTATAAGATGATACTCTAATTCTTCCGTTAAATTTGATATATGGTGACTTGATTTATTTGTTAAATCAAGCCAAGATTTGTGCTTTACAAGAATTTGAATTTAGGTGTATATTGCAAAGCAAGATTTGATAATTTGAAACTTTAAAAAGTACCTTTGATTTTTCTTTAAAGTGTTATTGAAGAACTTTTATAGAAAGTTTAGACTTGATTTAATAGAACTCTGTTCTTTGTAGACTTCGAGCATAAATAAAGAAAGTTTACGAGCTTTTGAGAGAGATTCATTACTTGAAGAATTTGTTTTAAATAAAATTTTTATCTTTAAGAATTTTTTTTTTATTTTCTAGGTTTAGGCCCTCTATTTACAGAGGTAGGTTTGCAAGGACTCTTATGTTTTTTATTGGTTGATATTTATTAATGAGATCTTGTATTTATGATAAAATATTTGGAATATCTTATTCTAAATATCAACTTTTTATTAGTCAAGAAATATATAAATGCTCATTTATTTTTTATATAATTTATTTATATTTTATTTTATCTTTTCATGTAAAAATAAAATAAAATAAAAACACATGATGAAATTTAATTGGTAGAAAATTTTTGTTTCTACATTGAGATTTCTTGATTCTATTTCAGCCTGTAGAAAATTTATGTTATGTAATGTTGTATTGTACATTTGTATTTGAGAATTTAGGTCTATCCTGTGGTGTCCATGTTGTTTGTGCATGACAGGGATGGTGGTGGAACTGGCTCCGGAATTGATCAAGGCCCCCATTCATGTCATGGAGTGGTTCACTTCTCAGATACCTTGTTGATTTTCGGATTCTATTGAACATACCTTTGTCATGTAGTTTTCTTGGTTAATATTATTCTCAGTACTCAGTTGTGGTTTCTGTTTGTAGATTTGGATTCTTCATCTCTCTCTCTTTTATGTGTTTTCTTGTTAGATATTGAGTGGAGAGTGAGGAAATTTTTAAGGTATGATTCATGAGATGATACATGTGCAGATCTGATATATTGATTTTCCTGTTATTTTGGACTGTTTGTGAATCTGAGCTCGAAGAATATTTTTGATGTTATCTTTTTGTCTCCCATAATTTCTAGGAACTGGTGCTGATTATCATCTGTGGATAACAATTATTGGTGTCGAAATGTATCTGCAACTTAAGGGCTACAAGCAGAGTAGTTTTATTGATAGATTTAAAGCAGAAACTTGCCTATGAGGTGTCTAATATGTTCTGCTTTTCTAGGAGAGCATCAAGGCATGATTTAAAGCTTTAGAACATCAAGGCCTTTCTCATCTTTCTTGTGATCATCAAGCCTCCAAGAACTATTTTATTGCGAAACCATCCCCTTGTGTTCTTCACACCACCAAGAACTAGCCACTAAATATTCATCCTCCAAAGCTTTTAAAGATGAGGACAGCAATTTTTTTCTTTGGAAAATAGGGCAGAAAATTAAATTATTAATTGAAACAATAGGCAAACTCGAACTCCAAATTTATTGCTAGAATATGTTAGACATCAATACTATATGTTAGTATTGAACACTAGATCTGACAAAGCAACAAAATTATTGATGGAGCTCCCATTTGGTCCAATGGCTTTCTTTGCGAGTTTTTGAAGTGTTCTTATGTTCTCCCTCATTTCCTCCCCCGAGTCTTGTGAAAGAACTTTATCCAAGCTATTTAACACTCCATGCTTTCTAAAGACTCCATCCTCAACCTGGAGACCAATCTTCCACGCATCCTCTACCATGCGTCCATTGAGCCTTTGATCGCCAAAAAATGGCCTACAAATCATGGGCACCCCTCCTGCTATGCTCTCAAGCAATGAGTTCCATCCACAGTGAGTTATGAACACCCCTACTGCTTTGTGAGCCAAGACTTCCAATTGAGGAGTCCATGGTACCAGAAGTCCCTGTGATGTGGTTCTGTCCAAGAATCCAGTGGGCAAATGTACCTTCGAGTTGTCCTTCAGTGACCATATAAATGGCACCCCACTTGTCTCTAAGGCCTCAGCTAGTGCCACAAGTTCATGTGGTGGTGGTGTTGTGACGGATCCAAAGCTAAGATATGCCACAGAAGCAAGCTTCTGCCTGTCAAGCCATGTTATGCAACCATGTGTGTCTTCCGCTGGTGGTGCTGGTGAAATCATATTGAAGGGTCCAATGTTGAGAAATTCTTTGAATCTAGACTTCAAGTCCCTTGTTATTCTAGGGTCTAGCTCTTCAAATGAGTTAATGAACACTGCAGCTGCTTGCGGCAACGCTCTTCCCATTTTAAGCAGCATGTTTGGAAAGAACGCTTCTAAGTTTCCGAAGAGTACCCCTTCTGGCAAATCACGGATTCGAATTTTGGACATTCCTGGAATCAAACTTAGCAGTTCATCTTCATGCCCTGCCACACCTGTATATACACAATTAGATTGTTAATTTCTCTCCAAGAAACTAGGATCAATATTAACCAATGCGTAAGTTAATCTGATTGGCAAGGTCCTGGAACATGGTTTTATATTGATGTCTAACATATTCTACCACTAAAATTTGATTTAATTGGAAGTAGGTACCTCCGACTCCAAAAGTGTCCCTGATGAGATCAGTGTAGACATGAGCAGAAAGTGAGGTAGGTCCTGCAGTCCAAAAGGGCAGCCAAATCACCCCTATCTCTTCCACCATCTCACCAGCGAACCAAAAGAAGGCATCACTCACCAAACAACTCACCTTTCTCCCTGTATCTGATACAGCTACCTCCATGGCCTTCTTAAAGCTATTAGGAGCTGACTTCATGAACAGCTCAATGTGCTCTTGAGGCTTCCCAGAGAACACGTAGCCCTCAGGGACACCATCCCACACGTCGTATGCTTTGATGTTCGTGCTTTGCTTGTAAATGGAGAAGATGGAGTTGTTGGACTGTTGGGTGCTGAAGAAGGAGAAGTGTGTGTTTGGGGAGGAAGTGGCGAGGCGGTGGATTATGGCAAGTAACGGAGCCGCATGGGAGGAGAATGGGAAGGCAAGGACTGCAACATGACCAGGGCCGGCGGCGGTTTGAGGCATTTTTAGGATTAGTTGAGGCATGAGTAACCATGTGCAATGCATGCATTTATAAAGAACGAAGGACGGAGAAGGTTGTCCAAATTGTTACCTGTACTGTATGTGCACAAAACGTAGCAGGAAAGACTGCTCTACACAGGGAAAAGTTTGGCTAACAACATGTTGTCCACTGACAACAAATCACCACCACATGCCTGCATCCCCCAGGTAGTTAGATTATCATTGCTGACCAGTGGTTGGTTGACTAATTAGTGAGTGCACAACACGCGCTAACCCCCAAGACAGGGCCGCCATTGCTACAACGAGTTGTTAAATTTAGCATGACTCGGTGAGCTTATTTGAAGGAATGACTGGGTCAATAATGGATGAAAAATAAATGTACCAAAACAATTCTAGTATTCAGCTACTTGTAAAAGTTGAGTTGTATCTATGAATATCTTTAGTATATTAATTATAATGTTTTTATCATTATATTATATTTTTCTTTGTTCAATTTGATCGTAGTAATCCTCGTTTTCAATTCAATTCCATGTTGTTTAATTCATGAAGATTTTTGTATTCACATCAACAATGTTATCCAGTTAAATATGTAATCATTTGAAATGATTTTTTGATAGAATAATTATTTGGAATGATGAGTGAAGTAGAGTGGCTTAAATAAATTGTATTATGTTCATATAAATATTCGTTATCTAGTTTTAATTAATATAATTCGGATATTTGGTAAAGTTTTATTTTTAGACTAAAGATTAATTACTCTAAATTAAAATATAAAAATCATCAATGCTATCCTACCACGACAAAGCTGCTATATGTTTATTTTTTTATAAAAAAATATTGTAACTCATGCTTTATATCATTTCATTAGCAAAAAGAACTTATAGTATAATGGAATGGTAATATAGAAATGCCTTGATAGATTGTAGATCTAACCAATAAAATTATTATTTTATCTATTATTTATTTTAAAATTGATTATGGTGTCTCGGTCTTTTTTTATATATTTTTTTCATAATATAATTATTTAATTTTATTTAAAAGCAAACAATTATTAAAATTAAAATTATAAGCTTTTTCAAAATTTCACTTTTCACAACATAGTTAAATAATTTTATTGTTTTTAAAATAAAAATTTATTTAACTTGTTTTCAAGGGTTTATTTATATATTTATCTTGATTTTTTTTATGATGATCATGTAATATAAAAAGTAATACGGTATTTTAACAAATATTAAAAATAATAAAATAGTTGGTGTGTATTATACGCTCTAGCAAGTTGTCGTCGTGTTCAATTGGTGAAAATGACATTCCTTGGTGTTTTTTAAATGTTCATAATAGGGTGTATATTTTTGGGTCATGTGTGTAGCAAAAAAAATTTTATTAATTTTTTTATTTTCTCTCTCTTCCTTAATTTTCTCTCACGATCTTCTAAAATTTTACAGTAACATCTTGAATTTAAAAAAGAAATTGGAGATCGGTGATTGGGCAATCAGAGATTAGGCTTTATTTTTTTATAAAAAAAAATCTACATGATATTTCACTATTTTTTTAAAAAAAAAACTTAGGTTATCTTTGTAACTTTGTATTTTCCAATAAAGCTTTCTCATCCAGCAAATCATTTCATTTGCTAAAAGTTGAGTCTATTTATGTTTGCTTATATGCTTCAACCTTTCTTGATTGAGAAAGCGATTTAGTCTAAATTCATAATTGAAAAATAAAAAATAAAAAAGTACTTCAACATGCATTGGCTTATTCATTAGATCATTTGATATAACTGGCTCCAACACTTTTGTTCCCAACACAAAACAGGTCAACTTTGTCTTCTGCTATAATGAACTTGCATTCTTCCATGTAATCGCCACCCAAAATTATGATGCTTGAATTTAATTTTTTTTTCCTACTTATATGCTTAAAACTCTCTCTCTCTCTCTCTTTGATGCAAACTAGAATGGAACTCACACACATTCCAACACACAAGGGTTTTTTTAATCTATAATTCCATAAAAAAATAGAAAAAAGGGAGATATTTGAGTTAACTACTCAAAGAATTTATTTTATTCAATAAACACTTATCTATTAACACAACCCAAAGATTAATGTCTCCTTCCAAGTGTAGCAGTGTCGAAGTAATAATAACCCGGCAAGACTAAGGTCGAACCACAAAGAAGTTAATTGTATAAGTTATAAACAACAATAATAGTAATAACAACAATAATAATGACAATACTATTATTATTATTATTATTATTAGTAGTAGTAGTAGCAGCGGTAAAGAAGAACAAGAAAAAGAAGAAGTTGATTAGAACTTTGAGATGGAAGATCAATATAAAGGTTAAACAATGATAACAACAAATATTAAGGTTAGAAGATCCACTAATGATATTTCAAACAAGAGTATAATGATTAGTACTCAAAAGTGTATTTTTATCATGTTTTTATATCATCATTTTGCACTTGAAGTATCAATAACTTCTTAACTAAAGTATGTTTTATAATAATCTATCTAATAATATAAAATACCTTTAACTTATGGTAAATATCCATTTTAAATGCAAACCTATCACATGAATGAAAGGATTGATTGATAACTTTAAGAACTTCAATTGCAAAGGCAAAAAGATGATCAAACTTAGAAAAGAGATGTTAGTGCAATCTAAATCGGAACACTGTTTGGTAATTAGGTCATATCTAGAGCTATAGATCTTAGATTTAGGTATACTTTATATGGATGGAAAGGTAAGACATAGGCCTACAACTTTCATATGGAGCCCAAGATCTAAAAAGGTCATTTTCAAGTTCAAATTGTTGTAACAACAAAAAAGCCCGAATCTATCCTCCAACCCAAGTACTGTTCAGTATTTTGGCCATATCTAGAGTTCTAGAAGTCCAAATAAGTTGCATTTTTTACACAGGAAAGCTGAGATAATTTTTTAGAACTTTCATGTTTCAAGTGGCTCTAATTTTGATGTCATAAATGATGTTTTGGGTAGACAAGAGAAGATAAAGATTGTCACCAAGTCAAGGGTTGGCCACCTACTCATCAATTAGTCATCAAATCAATAGTTCCTAACTTTAGCCTCTAAAAGGAGGCATTTGTCATGCATTTAGGCATCTTGATGTCCAGATCAAAATCATGCTCTTGTTTTCTCTTTTTGTATTTTTTGTAATGTTTATACTTTTCTTTTATTAATATCAAGTTTATGTCTTTCAATTCCTTTACTTTGCTTTGTTAACTCTTATCTTATTTATATTCTTATTTTATTTATCTATTTTTCTTTCTTTCATTATGTCTAGCTAAGTTAATCATGTCAAGGTGAAAAGGTTACACTAATGGTGTAAGAATAAGTATGGTATAAACTTAATATGGACTTTAATGTTTAATACTAACATGTTTTATATTTGTTATCTTGTTCACTCTTTAATACTTTGCTTGTTAAATGACTAATCTTGATTTATATTGTATAACGCTTGGTATAACAAATGTTTGGCACTTTCATAGCTCATACTGTATGGTATAACCGACACCTGAGTTATGAAAGGAACTTGATTTGTTTTTAACATAAGTTATAATCATGAATGCTTGATGAAATTTACAAGTATTATCATTAATTGAATAAGATAATTAATGTAATCATGTTAACAATCTATAATATGATTGGAACCTCCTTTGTGTGTGGTTTCCAATTGAATAATAAGAGTTTATACTATACTTGTTTGACATACCATTAGTGGATCCTCTAACCTTGACATTGTTTGTTATTATTGTTTAATCCTTACTTTAATTTTTCATTTCAAAGTTCTCATCAATTTTTCTTCTTCTTCTACTTTATTGTTGTTGTTGTTGTTATTATAACTACTACTACTATTATTACTAGTATTATTATTAGTATTACTACTAATATTATTATTGTTGTTGTTGTTGTTACTATTGTTGTTATTTATAATTGTTGTTTATAGTTTGTACAATTAACCCCCTGTGGTTCGACCTCGGTCTTGTCAGGTTATTTATTACTTCGACACTCCTGCACTTGGAAGAAAACATTAATTTTTTCGTCATGTCGTATAAACTCTTATTATTCAATTGGAAACCATACACAAAGGAGGTTCCAATCAAATTATAAATTATTAACATGATTACATTAGTTATTTTATTCAATTAATGTTAATACTTATAAATATTATTAGACATTCATGATTATAACTTATGTTAACAACAAATCAAGTTTGTTTTATAGCTCAGGTGTCAATTATACCATACAGTATGGGCTATGAGAGTATCAAGTATTTGTTGTATCAAGTGTTATACAACATAAATTTAGATTAATCATTTAACAAGCAAAGTATTAAAAAGTGAACAAGATAACAAATACAAAACATTTTAGCATCAAACATTAAAGTCTATATTAAGTTTACACTATACTTATTCTTACACCATTAGTATAACCTTTTCACTTTGACATGATAAATTTAGCTAAACATAATGAAAGAAAAAAAATAAATAAGATAAAAGTTAACTAAGGAAAGGAATTAAAATGTATAAATTTGATAATAATGAAAGCAAAACTTAAGCATTACAAAAATACAAAAGAGAAAATAAAAGCATGATCTTGATCTAGAACTAAGATGTCTAAATGCATGGCAAATGTCTTTTTTTATAAGCCAAAATTAGAAACTATTGATTTGATGACTAATTGTTGAGTGGGTGGCCAACTCTTGACTTGATAACAATCCTTATTTTCTCTTGTTTACCCAAAACATTGTTAATAACATCAGAATTGGAACCACTTGAAAACATGAAAGTTGTAGGAAATTGTTTTAGTTTTCTAGAAAAAAAAATAAAGGTCATTTGAATTTCTAGAACTCCAAGTATGGACCAAACACTGGACAATCTTTAGACTACAGGACAGATTCAGACTTCTTTGTTATTGTTATAATTTAGACTTGAAAATGGTCTTTTTTAAATCTTGGTCTCCATATGAAAGTTGTAGGTCTATATCTTACTTTTCTATCCATATAAAGTAGACCTAAATCCAAGAACTATAAGTTCAGATATGACCCAATTACCAAACAATATTCTAATTTGAACTGTACCAATATCTATTTTTTAAGTTTGGTCATATCTTTATCCTTTCAATTTCAGTTCTTAAACTCATCAATCAATCATTTTATTTATGTGATAAACCTGCATTTAAAATGAACATTTATCACAAATTAAAGGTATCTTATATTATTAGATATGTTATTATAAAACATGTTTTAGTTAAGGAGTTATTGATACCTCATGTGCAAAATAAAAATATAAAACATTGATAAAAATATATTTTTAAGTGTTAATCACCTATCATAAAATGATTAAAACCAAATAAAAAGAAAAACTAAACTCTTAGACTCCTAAAATAACTCCATTAAATCAAGAAACAGCCTTGAATTAATTGCGAAAATAAAAGTTAAATGAAGAAACAAAAAGAAAACTCCAACTATCACATAAGAAACTTAAAGTGCTTGAATGACGAACTAAATGACCTTTTTTCAAGCCTAATCCAAAAAATGGCCTATCAAACACATCATGCGCTTTTCAAAAACATGTTATAATAGACATTTAGAGCCAGTATATAAAATTTATAACCTAACAAAGTCAAGCCATTTTTTTTATGGGTGCTCTAAGCGATCCAAATATGAGCTTAACACCTTGTTCGCATCATCATCCTCATACTGAGAAGAATTCGACCATGAATTCGATAGATCTTCATCCTCTAATGATGATTCTATATGGAAAGGAACCAGGTGCTTTACATTAAATACATCTGCTGTATGAATATGACTAAGCAGCTTGAGGTAATAAGAATTTGAATTAATTTTCTCAATAATCTCCATTGTACTAGTTTTTCATATGGATAGTTTATCATACTTATCTATAGAAAAATGATCATTTGTAAGCACAGCCCAAACAAAGTCACCTACCTCAAAATCAATAAAACATCGCTTTTGATTCGTATTTATTGGAATTAGGCAGTAGAGTCCAACAAGTTCTGTTGAGTAAGGTTGTAAATGTCCTACAATTAGGTGATAAAATCCTCTGCTTTGTGATTAACTAGGTTAAGTGGGCATCGTGGGAGAAACTCGTGCACAATTTCAAAGGGGTTAAACTTGGTGCTACGATTGATTGCATGGTTATGAGCAAACTTTATCTAGCCAAACTTCTTATCCTGAGATTTTAATTGAACATCAAACTATGAAAGAGGTTACCCAACAACCTGTTCACCACCTCGATTTGCCCATCTAACTAAGGGTGATAAGCATTGCTGAAGTTTAGGTAAGTCTTAACCATCTTCCAAAGGCTCCGCCAAAAATATCTTAGGAAACGAGTATCCTTATTAGACACAATTGACTCTAGCAGCCCATACAGCCGATAAACTTCTCGAAATAACAACTCAACCACGTTAACAATATCTATCATTTTCTTGCACAGGATAAAATGAATTTTTTTTTAAAACATGCCTACCACCACAAAAATGGAGTCGAATCCTTATTATGTACGCAAGAAGCCTAGAACAAAATCCATACTGATGTTAGAACACGGTCGTATTGGAACAGAAAGTGGCATGCACAAACCGATATTAGTGGCTTTTCCCTTGGCAACTTGACGAACCCGACATTGGTCAACAAAATGACAAACCTCCTTCTACATTGATGGCCAGAAGTAAGGCGCGGCTACCAGTAAGTAAATCTAATCTCTACCCAAATGTCCCTCTCCATTCAGCTCTTATATGATTTTGGCTCAAAGACTACACTCAGGTATACATAATTGGGTGCCTTTGAAAACAAACTCGTCTTAAAGAACGAAGTCAATTTGCTGGTTATTTTGAATTTTCTCTATCACAACAGCAAAAAAACATTCAAATGCATATAACTTTTGAAAGGAGTAGAAACCCAATACCTTGACACACATGTTAACTAATAAAATTTTTCAACAACCGATGGTGTCAGACCACTCAGTTCAATGTACCCATCTTGAATGTGATGACAAAAATGAATTGTACAAGTACATAGCCCAAGATGCATGTTGAGATGAAATCTTATCTTGATTCCCCATATGTTTGAAGGCATCATGATAAGTAAATAGGACAAACTCCTAAAGAAACAGATAATGTCATCAATGCCATACTACTTAAACTATTGTATAAAATTCAATGTCATAAGTGTTATACTATAATTTTTCCCCAGGAAGTTTCTCATTGAACAAGCCGACAGGCCTGCCATTTTGGCTCAAAACCAATCTGATTACTAACTTTAATACGTCACAGTGTAGCTCAAATGGATTTGAAAAGTCTGGTAAGACAAGTATTAGGGTAGTGGTCAATCGTTCCTTAATTTTTTGAAATGTTATTTCAGCCTCAGGTGTATATGCAAGCTTGTTATTGCTTTCTAATACAATCAGTCATTGGGCCATTATACCACTAAAGTAGGGAATGAAGCGTCAGTAAAACGATGCCAAACCATGGAAACTTCAAACATTAGTCACGATTTGCTACTATGGCCACTGCTTGATGGCTTTAATTTTTGAATTGTCTATTAGAAGACCCTTAGACAAAACGATGTAACCTAAGAATAAGACCCGATCAGTTAAGAACTCATATTTTTTTGTTACTGCGAAGAACTTCTTCCCAAGTAACACGGTCAAAACTTCTTGAAGATGTTGTAAATGCATTCTAAGATCACTCGCATGAATGTGTTTATGCCATTAAATAGCCCAAATGGCATAACAAATCGTTTGAAAAGTCCTTCCCATGTTTTGAAGGTCGTTTTCCATTCATCTCCTAGTCAGATACGGATCTGGTGATACCTATTTTTCAAGTCCAGCTTTGTGAATATTGTGGCACCATTTAACTAATCTTTTTTTTAGGGTTAAAAGGGCAGGCACCATGCATGAGCTAAGACTCTTTCGAATATGCCCTTTTGTTAGCAATTCCTCTATTTGGCGCCATAACTCTTCTACTGCTTTGGACTCATCCGATAATGAGGCTTGTTGGGTAAGTTGGCATCTGAAACTAGATCAGTTTGATGTTGAATGTCCTTTTACCAGAGGTAGGTTCTTAGGAAGCTCAGCCAAAAATATATCTCAAATTCCTACGTAATGGCTTCATACTGCGTGGAATAGTACCAACCTCAGCTTTCATTCTTCCGATCAGAACATAAACCATTTAAAATTCTTTAATTTCCATTTTGAACTTAGCCATTGTTAACAAATTATTCTCACTTGTCAAAATGTCACCTGTAATTTCCCTATTTGGTAATAACATAACCTTGATTGAATTAATCATGAAAATGCACATATTCAAGAACCCATTGTACATCATATGTCGATCGCATAACCATGTTCTGCTCAATAATAGATGACAGACGTTCATGGAAACCATGTCACACCTAAGCTTATCTTTATATATTGCGCTGACTGAAAAAGATACCAAACTGTGTTTGGATATTGTAACATCATTCCTCTTATCTAGCCATGTCAATTTATAAGGTTGAGGATGTGATTTTATTGCCATGTGTAGTTTACAGACCATCTCATTTGACACTATATTCTCACATTTACTTGAATCCATGATGAATCGACATACTTTCCCACTAATTGTGTAGAGGGACTGGAATACATTAATACGTAACTAGTCATCCTCTGCCCCATGTGGTGCTCAATAGCTGCATCGGATCATTAATATTGGTCATGTATCCCCTTTTAAACGCTCCTGGATTACCACTATATTGCTATAAATATCTCAGTTTCGACACCAACATCTTCACCTGGGCAATATCCCAAACACCTCTTGTGAATCATCAATAATAGACCATCGTTCCCTTTAGACACTCCTTCTCATCATAAACTAGTTCTACCTCAACATCGCCCTCTTGTTCCCTGACAATTTCTTTGACATCCGTAAATAATCCCCTTCGTTGTCCTTTCTTACACTATGAATATGTGTCCTCCTTCTCCATAATTAAAACAATGAAAACCTGAGGTTGGTATTGTTATGTGTGTAGGTACAATAGGCTTTGTGATAGTAGATGGTGGAACGATTGCTCGTCCGTTGCTACTGCTATTTGCACCACCTGTACCGAAACCCCTGAAATTCATACCCTATGTTCGTCTGCTGTTGTTACTTGTACCCACACCAGAACCCCTAAAATTCACACCCTTCATATTTCTATGCACCAGTTGTTTCTCTAGCTGCACTGCTCTCTAGTGGGCATCCGACACACTTAACACATCAAACATATTAAAGACATCTTGGAATTGAATCTGTAACCCTCCAATATACTACACAAACCACGACTCCCTGTCCTTTACAATTGCATCCCATGACACTAACTAATAGAACTCAGTTGTGTAATCATCAATTGAGCGATTTTCCTGCCTTAGATTTTGTAACCGTTGGTAGAGTGTTCGTGTGTAGTTGTACGGTAGAAACACAAAATGCATGTGTTTTTTCATCTTGTCTTAGAATGTGATCTTGCTTTTCCCTTGTAGAGTCCTCTTTTTTTTTCCTATTGCCACTAAGCCCATGCCCGACCTCTGAGCTTTATTGTAACCAGTGTTACCTGTCTGTCTTTAGAAACCTGTTTAAACTCTAAAACTTCATCTACTGTATTGATCCAGTCGAGGTACTCATCCGCTTGCAAACCACCATGGAACTTTGGTATGTCGACCTTGAGGCCTGACTCCCAGCACCTCAATTCATCAATCGACTGTCTCATCTGTGCTAGTTAAGGGGCGAATGGATTTTCATCACCTTCAGACTCCTTTTCCACATCTTGGGAATTCAAATCCTGATGATGAACCATCGATGCTGCCAACTACTGTGTTAATGTCTTGACTTTCTATTGTAGTCATGCAATCTCATCGCGCTCGTAGACTTCATCCAAAAATTGTTTATGAAGGTTTAGTAGGTTTGTGCATCTCTTTAGTGCCATAATGACGATAACTGATTGAGATCTGATACCAACTTGATGCAGACCAGAATGGAATTCACATGCGTTCTAACACACAAGGGTTTATTCGATCTATAATTCCGCTGAAAAAAAAAGAGAGATATTTGAGTTAACTACTCAAAGGAGTTTTTTTTTTTCATTAAAATCTGCCCATCGCAAAGTTATTACAACTAAATAAATAGAAAAACTAAACTCTTAGACTTCTAAAACAACTCTATTAAATCGTAACAATATCCCAAATTAATTACAAAAATAAAAGCTAAATGAAAAAACAGAAAACTCCAATTATCGTGAAAGAAACTTAAAGTGCCCACATGACAAATGACAAGCTAAATGACCCTTCTGGCCTAATCCAAATACAAGCATGCAGAACACATCTTGGGCTTTCCGAAAACATGTTATAATACATATTTGGAGTCCGTATGTGAAAGTTACGACCCAACAAAGTCAGCCCTTTTGTTTTGGATGCTCCAAGCGATCCAAATATGAGCTTGCCACCTGGTCCGCATCTTCTACTTGCTTTCCATTCTTGCAGTGGCTTGTCTCGTATCCACCAGCATTCTTCCCCGCCAGGGTGGTGTTGCCCAATAACAAGATCTTTGGTTGCTTGAGCAATCTCCACTATAGTTTGGCCAACGGCGCCCTGTATGCTGCCTTCCTTCCTGTCGCTGTTGCTGCTGCCAATCCTGTTGTTCTTGTTAATCGCCTTCAGGGGAGACTCGCTCGCTGAATTTCTTAGTGATGCTCGTTTCTTCTGGCCCTTGACCTCCTGTTGCATGAACTTGTGGTTCTTCTTTGTATTCTCTTCCTTAGAAACTCCTCTAATCATCATCAATCAGGCAACATATATTCAATTTATATTTCAAGTACTACAAATGTAATAAACTAGTCCACATTTTTCATTTTCAATTAGAAAGACAGTTTAATCCATCAATTTCCATATTGGCCTGTAGTGGTATTCCTTGCATTGAAGCCAACGATGTCGAAATAGAACATCTATTCAAGATATTCAAGAAAATTTTGCATTACAGGAAATTGCAGTTAAAAGAGCATCGTAAACTTCACAATGTGAATCCAACCCCTGCTAAAACAACTCCTAGACACGCTATTTCTCTAACTGTACCTCTCCTTCAGCTGCTTTTCGGGCCTCAAGCTCTCTCTCGGCCTCCTCTTTTTTCCAAGCTGTATACTCCTTCATACTCTCACCACTTTCCGTAGCAGTCTGTTTAGCAGCACCCAACGGCTTGCCTACAAGCTCTGCAGTCTTTTGACCAGCATACTCTGCTGCCCTTGCGGCTGCCTTGCTCCCCTCCACTGCTTTCTCAGTTGTGTAATGAGCAGCAGTCCATCCAGCTGCAGTGGCCCTGTCTTTCACATCCACAGCCACTTTATCTACATAATTAACAGCTTCTTTGCCACTTTCCACTGTCACATCATTAGCTCTCACTTCCTTCTCTGCAACATGCTCTGACGTTTGCTTGGCCCCTTCAAAAATGGTGTCTTTTGCTTGCGCTCCCTTCTCTGTTACATACTGGGTAAATTTCTTAGCCCCTTCAACTAGAGTGTCCTTTATCTGTGCTCCTTTCTCTGCAAGAAAATGGGTAGTTTTTTGAGTCTCTTCAACAACAGTGTCCTTTGCTTGTACTCCCGTCTCTGCTATGAACTGAGTAGTTTTTCTACCCCCTTCGGCTGCAGTGTCCTTTGCCTGTGCTCCCTTCTCTGCAGCATACTGGGTGGATTTTTGAGACCCTTCAACTACAGTGTCCTTTGCCTGTGCTCCCTTCTCTGCAAATTTCTGAGCTCCTTCAAGGACAGTGCTCTTCGCTTGAGACGCCTTCTCTTCAATCTGTTGACATGATTTTTTAGCCCATTCCCAAACAGAATCTTCGGTTTGTGAAGTCTTCTCCGCTGCAGTATCTTTGGCTCGAGAGCCCTTTTCTGCCAGATTACGGGAAGTTTTTTGAGCCCCTCCAAGAACAGTATCTTTTGCTTGTTCAACCTTATCCGAAACAGCGTCTTTGGCTCGTGCAGTTCTCTCTGCGACAATGTCTTTGGCTTGTGTAGCCTTCTCCTTCTCCACAGCAATGTCTTTGGCTTGTGTAGCCTTCTCTGAGATAATGTCTTTTGCTTGTCCAGCCTTATCTCCAGAAGTTTCTTTCGCTCGCGCAGCCTTCTCCGCAGCAGTGTTTTTGGCTTGCATAGCCTTCTCTTCGCAACCCACAACTTGGCCAGCCTTCTCTTTTTCTTTCTCATATCTTTCTTCAGGTGCCTTTAAAGCCTCCAATGAATTCTGTGGTGCCGTTCCTCTTAACTTCGTAATTTCATCTAGAGAAAGTTCTTGCTCATTATTTTGTTCACCATTCTTTTCTTTTCTACCACCTCTCTCATCTTCACCTTTCACTTCAAATTTCCCAACAGAATATCCCTCTCTTGCTTTCCTTTCTTGTTCTTCTTCCCTTCTTTCCCTTTCTTTATCACTAGAAACATTTGTCCTAGCTCTCACTTTATCAGCAAGAGACTCAAACTGCGCTCCCATTTTATTGCCACCTTCAGTACTCAAGTTTTCCATGACACCAAGGACAACTGACTCTTTTGGTTTCTCAATCAAAGACACAAAATGGTTAGCTATTTTTGGGACTCTCTCTCTCTCCACAGAAAACTCTTTCTCACTAGTAGTATTCTCTCTCCTTGCTTGCTCAGATGCCATAGTTGCTAGTGTTTCAAGAAAGTAACTAAGAAACTTGATCTCTCCGTGTTTTCTTTTGTGGATTTTTATGTAATATTCTTGGTTTGCTGTTGGTATAGGAATGAAGGGCAAAGAGAAGATTGGCGTTAAAAAGGAAGAAGGAATGGCCAATAGCGGCTTGAGGAAATGGAAGAGGTGTGTGTGCATGGACTGGACATGTGTTGGTGCAACGTGTTGGAACAGTACAATGAAGAAGGTGACTCAGCTAGACAAATGATTGGTGCGTTGGCACACGTAAGAGGATGTAGCTTAGGTTAGCCATTTCAGGGTGATGGATTCGTGTCTCTTTGCCATGTGCCTATGTAGGATTTAACAGAATAAAAAGCAGAGGCTAGCGATTAACACCTTTATTCTAAACTTAGCTAAATTTATTGTTGTTCCGTAGCACAATCTAAAAACATCATAACAAAATAAAAAAATTTATGTTAATCCTAACAGATTTTAATAATTTTAAAGTAATAAATATTTTATTAAATCTAAAATTTTTATTAACATATAAGTAACTTCTAAGACATCAATTCAACATTTTTTTTTTCTTTCGAGTTGTAGACTCCAAATCTTTGTCTCAGGAACTTATGTTTAGTTTTAGAAAATGATTTAATTAGGATATCAATATTTTGATTTTCTATTTTGTAGTAAATCAGTTATATTTCACCTTCTTTTTGTACTTCTTTTAAAAAATAAAATTTTAATTAGAAATATTTCATTTTGCCATGAAACACAAGATTTTTTACAATTAAAATTATAACTTGGTTGTTTACAAGAATTTGTGCTTTTTTTTTTGCACAATCTATAGATGAGCCATCAATTTTATAATCCAAATGGCTTAATTAACGATAACAATAACAGCTACATACTATATTTATACTATGGATTGAGCTATAACTTCTTACTTCTTAAAGCTCCATGAAAAAATAGCAAAACCAAAGCTATACAAAAACCTGAAATGCTCTTCATTTCATTAACACAACTAAGCAATCACTATCAGAATAACCATAGAGCGTAAAGTTTTTAACTTGACAAAACATCAATCCATAGTCAATTGTTCCCTTAATACATTTGACAATTATTTTTCCTACTTGAAAATGAATTTCACTTGCACAATGCATATACCTTGAAAGTACACCTATAACATTCATAATATCTAGTCTTGTTGCAAATAAGTTATATTAAAAACCCTATTAAGGTTTTGTAGAGCTTTTCATCAATCTTCGCAGCTCCATCTTCTTTATAAAATTTCTCCTTTTGATTCATTAGTATTATTGTTAGGCTGCTCTCTTTTATATTGAACTTCTTTGAAATCTCTTTAGCATATTTTTGTTGACATATAAAGATTTCATTATGTTTTTTTTAACTTCCATGTCGAGGAAGAATGTCATCTTTTCCAGGTTAGTCATCTAAAAAACATCCTTCATTTCTCTTTTGAACACATCAACTGCTTCATGTTATTTCTTGTCACAAGTAAGTCATCCATATAAAAAGAAACTGCAATTAATTCATTATTAACTTCTTTAAGATACAGTGTAAATTCATTTAGACTTTTTATAAAGCTAAGTCTAACAAATATGCATCAATCATGTTATATCAAGCCCTTAGTACTTGCTTTAAACCATAAAGAGTCATTTTTAGTAAATATACTTTTTCCTCTTCTCTTTAAACAACAAAACCTTCAAGTTACTTTACAAATATTTCCTCCTCCAACTATCCATTTAAAAAAGCAAATTTGACGTTCATTTGGTGTATAATCTAACAATTTTGAGTAGCAAGAGAAAATAGCATTCTTATGTTATCAAACCTAGCAATTGGAGTAAAAGTTTTTGAGAAATTCACCCCAAACATCTAAGCATATCCTTTGACAACAAGCTTCGCTTTGTATTTGTTTATCGAACCATCAGCGCTGAACTTGGTTTTATAAACCCATTTGACTCCTATGACCTTTTTATATACAGATATGTTTACTAGCACCCAAGTCTAATTTTTCTCAATCAAAAGCTCTTCCTTCATTACAGCCATGTTGATCTATAATAGCTTCTTCATATCTTGCAGACTCAATCATTACAACACTATAACTTTAATAGATGTTAAAGAGTGATATGGTTTTTGCAACAAATTCATCATCAACGTTAGCATTCTCCTCTTGGAATTTAAGCTTCTTATCATTCTCCCAACTCTAGCTTTCTGATTTAAATAATTGGATATCGCTGCTAACAATTATTTTATTGT
This sequence comes from Populus ilicifolia, assembly GCA_015708895.1. Lineage (NCBI taxonomy): Eukaryota > Viridiplantae > Streptophyta > Magnoliopsida > Malpighiales > Salicaceae > Populus > Populus ilicifolia. The sequence goes on from SRLM01000049.1 coordinate 685,651, forward strand.
CTTGTAAAAAATAAATCTTATAGGCTTTTAAAACTAAGTTGTAACCTACAAAGATCTCAAATTCTTTCCTTTTTATCAAGTTTGTCTCTTTTAACCTGTGGAATATAAGAGAAACAAAGACAACCAAAATTTTTTAAATTATACAACTTTTGTTTATAGTCATACCATGCTTTAAATGAAGTCTTTTTGTTGCAAAGCTTTTGTTGGCAAACTGTTTAATAGGAAAACTATTGCGTTTATAGCCTTAGACCATAAATTCCTTAGTAGCCCTTTGTTATGGAATAAACATCTTGTCATCTCTATAAGTGTTTTGTTTTTCCTCTCAACCACCCCATTTTGTTGAGGGGTATGGGGGCTATCAACTAATGCTGAATGCCTTCTTTTTCACAAAACTTGTTAAATTTCTCTAAGGTATCTTCTGTTCTATTATCTGATCTGATTACTTGTATTTTGTTTGTACTTTTTTTTCCATCGAAGCTTCAAACTTCCATAAGATATCAATAACTTCATACTTATACTTCATGAAATAAATCGAACACATTCTTGTATCATTAATGAAAGCAATATAATGACATTTAATGACGGTGTTTTCACAGGTGCTCCCACATTAGTATACACGAACTATAGTTTTTGTGCAGCTCTCTAGGTTTTATTTTGTGGAAAATAAAGTCTTATCTACTTCTTATACTGGCAGGCTGCATATGAAGAAAATTCTTTTTCTAAATCAAGTAAGTCTTTCACAAGATTGTTCTTCTTCATAAAAAGTAGAGTTGTATGATGAAAATGCCCCATTCTTCTATGTCAAAGCATTGCACCACTATTTTTGTTATATGTTGTAGCTTGCTCTTCTTCCATAAAATCAAGCAAAACTTGTCTTCAAATAGCATCTTATATCCTTTCTTTAGCAACTAACCAATAGTCAAAATATTTTGATTAATTTTAGAAACATATAAGATATCATAAATTAATTTTAAACTTGTGTTGCCTATAATTGCCACTATTTTTTTACCTTTTATTACTAGAGATACTCTATTTCCAATTCTTACTTTAGAAATGGCAATTTTATCAAGCTTTTTGAAAAGCTCTTGATCATAAGTCATATTGCTTTTACAATCATTGTATATAAACCAACTCTCTTTCACGTTACTGGTAACAAAGCATGATGCCATAAACAATTCCTTTTTTTCAGGTTGTTCAGCAACAATCTTGACATCTCTTTATTGTTGTTGTTGTTATTGAGATTTGCATACCCTTTCAATATGTCCTAATTGATCACACTTGTGACATTTTATTTCCAGCCTTCACCAGCATATACTCTGTGGATGATAGGATTTTTTGTAGTAAAGACATGATGGAAATGTTATGTTGTTGTTGTTTCTTTGTTATGTATTGTTATGTGTTTAGCAAAAAAACCATCTTCCATAAAACTTGTTTATCTTATAAAACTTGTTTGTCTCATAAGTCTTCTTTATTCTTAAACCTTGAATGCATATAGTAGTTTTACTAAAGTGATTCTTGATACATCTTTGGGTTTTTTATTAATGATGTTATAGCTTTAAATTTTTTAAGAATTGTGATAAGAATTTTTTAAACAATTTTAGAATAAAAAAAATCAATACCAAAAAGCCTTACATTGTTTACAATGTCAAAAAGTTTGTTAAAGTAATCCTTGATGATTTCTGATTCCTTTACTCGTTTATTTTTTGCATCTCATATTATTTTTATTAGATTTAGAACTTGCATGTCTTTCACTCATTCATTTTTTTCATACTTTTTTTTCAAGAAGTTTTAAATTTCATTTGTTATTTTCAATGTCATAATTCTAGTGAAGATTAAAGATTAAATAACTGCAAATAAGCTAGCTTTTGCCTTTGATTTCCTTTGCCTACTCTCCTTGTGATTTTTTATTTGAGTTATAGTTGGATTGTCAAATAAAGAAAGAACCTTATATGTATTTTCAATCACTTCCCACTCATCATTAGCATCAAGGTAAGCTTCCATTAAAACAACCCACACTTGATAATTTATTCCATCAAACACTAGTGATACCATCACATTCAAAGAGGCTTCTGAACTCATTTTACATTGGTTAGGTTTTTTAGAAAAGATAATAAGTGTTTAAGCTTTCTCAACCTCACAGGTCTCTCAAAAAAGGAATAGGTTCTAATATCAATTTGTAAAATTTTGACAGAATAAAATATAGGGGCTAGCAATTAACATATTTATTCTAAAACTTCATAACTTTATTGATCACTAAACAACTCAAAAAAAAATGCAAGTAACAAGCAACTAAATCTAATGCTATTACATAACAGAATCTAAGAATATTGTAACAAAATAAAGAAGATTTATGTCATTCCTAACAAATTTTGATAATTTAAAATCAACAAGTGTTTTATTAAATCTAAAACTTTTATCAGCTCCATATCAGCAGGCTCTAAATCAATAACCTTCGAGGTAGTAATTTGAAAGTCTCTTTTCTTCTTCTTGCCAAAGACTTTCAAGACTCACTTTGCTTTTTTAAGCTTTAGATCAATTTTGTCTCTTATCACGTCTCTCTCTCTCTCTTCTTCTTCTTCTTAGATTAGTTTAGTATATTAAGTACTTTTTCTATACATTCTTAAATTTATTTTTATATTATTTTCTATTTAAATGGAAATATTTTCAAAGTATAAATCTAAGACTTCAAGTAATAAGAAAGTGTTGATTACAAAAAATTAGCTAGCTATTTTTTTTTTTATAAGAGATTTTAAATTTAAGCCTCTCTTCTCGATTTTAGCTAAAAGAGACAATTGATTTCGTGATGTTATTATTGAGAATATTTTGCTTAAGGTTATTTTAAAAAACAATATATTTATTTTTCATATATACATATTAAAACCATCTAAAATATTCTATAAAAATATTAATATAATATTTTTAGGTAAAAATAATTTAAAAAATAGATAAAGAAAAACCTTCACTAATAACAATCATAGGATAAGTTATGGGATACATTTCATTTATATAAAGCATATTAATACTTATTACATTTCACAAAAATCATGAAAATACACTACCAATCATATTTATTAGACTCAGCCCAGCCTCATAGGTCAACTCAAGACTCAGATGACCCAAGGCATTGGTCCAGTCTATTTCATTCAAAACCTGGATCTATATTTGATTCGGAGAAAACTAGTCGACCCACTAGGCCAACTTGAAACTTGGGTAACCTAGCAAACTTGGTAAAGAATTTTTTTTTCTTTAAAAGTGTTTTTTCTCCTAGCTAAAAACCCCCTTTTTTCATATTTTTTTAATTGGTTACAATCTCATTTTAAAGTTTATTATATAAATACTAAAAAAATATTTTATTTTTTCAATATGGGATTTGAAACTCTTTAGTATATATTCTATATTCACATATAAAAATTATTTTTTTTAATGGAAGATAAAAAAAATTTGATTTAAATACTTCAACTTAAAAAAAAAAGATAATATCTTTTCAATGTGGGATAAAAATATTTTGAGATAATCTTTTAAACTTCATTATTTACATGTATAACTTAGATCCACATGGATTATTTCTTAATTTTTTCATATGAAATGTTAAAACTTCAAATATATATTTTTAATTTTTTCAGGGTTGACCTGGGTTAACTTGTAAACCTACAACTCAGCTTTTTAACCATGTCAAATCCCAAATTAGGTTTGATAAATATGCCACTAATCAGGTTTTTTTACCACCCCTAGATATTATAATATTTGGCCTTTGAATGGATCTTTTCTATAACTATCTAATTATAATTTCTCTTTAGTATTAAATTTTCTGGTTGCTACTATTTAACTAATCCTAAATTTAAAAAGAGTCAAGTCCTCATTTTGAATCCATAAAGCTAGCAGGATAAATTATAAATTAATCTTAATCAACATGATTGATTTATAATAGATAGAACTTTCAAATTAATCATTTTAAGAGAGTTTAGAAGTGTATGGTATATTAAGATATTATTTCTACATTTTGGTTTTAATTTTGTATATTGCCTAGAAAGCATAAAATTGAGTTTTGTAATATTAAAAAAAAATATGAAACATTATAGCCCATGGACAAGCTATCAAATATATTTGATTTGTACAGTAAACTAATATTAATTACGTAAATTATACAGACCAATCACAAAATTGAGCTCTACAATTTCACTGCTTTTGCACCTCACTTGATCATTTTGGACTTCGGATAGTGGGCTTTTCTGTCAGTCCGTATGTGCACCAATTCTTTGTCACTGGGCTTTCCCGTTGCAAGCGATTAACTAAGCCCAAGCCTTAGGATTAGTCGACCGTCGAGTCCTGATTTCGGGCCCTGACATGGCTAGCTCAACGAATTACCTCATTCCCGTTTTCATTCAGAATTACTTAATTTTATCGACACCCCATATTTATTAAGAACTAGTTTTTTAAAGCGTGAATCTCACGTGTATTATTAAATTATTTTAGAGCATGCTCTCTTATAATCTTTGATTGATTTCGTTGGATAATTTATTTCTAACATTCTTAATTTCATTTGAAAGAGTTGTTTTTATTTAAATTGGTGTGAATAGAACGTATGTGCAAGAATAAATAAATAAAATTGTAAATCATTATTGTAAAAGATATTTTTTAATTAGAAAATTTTCTCAAAATAAATTATTCAAATTTTGTGGATCATTCTGTCCAAAAGAGTAAAAATTAATATAAAACACTAGCAAAAACTTTCCTATAAAAAAAAAAGAGGATTCAATTTAATAATTTGATGAAGTTTTATTATTATTTTTTTAATTTTATTTTTATTGGTTTTTTTGAGTTTATTTCCAAGCATTTTTTAGAGTTTTTAAAGACAAAATAAAGTGCTTATAGTATACTATACAGGTTAAGAGTGATTTATAGGTCTTTTTTTATGTTAATAATAAAAAAAAGGATTAGCCTAGTTTTTTAAGTTTTAATAATTTATTTTTAAAAAATTCTTATATTTTTGTTTTTTTAAATTAGAGCTGAGATGAGATTCTCATGTCAAGAATATATAATAATAATAATAATAGTAATAATATATTAAAAATATTATAATAAATCAATTTTCTTAAGCAATTCGTGTTCTATTTGTAAATATAAATTAGTCAACGTTAACCTTTCATATCTAAAAATTAAAAAGTTCATCCGTTATTTATTGGATAAAGGTATAATATTATCTAATTTGAAATATAGTATTTTGAATGAAAGATATAACAGTATTTAAAAGTATGATATTGGTAATTTTTTAAAGTATTTTGAACATAAAGATACATAAAAATAAAAATATGTTTTTATTTAAAAAATTATTTTTGATATTAAAGTAATAAAATAACCTAAAAATACAAAAAAAATTAATTTAAAGCTTTGAAAAATAAAATAAAACAAAACTTAATTTGTTTAGAAAATATTTTTTTTAAAAAATAATATTAATCGTGGTGGGTTGAAATTTAGAATTAAGGGATACATTAGGGAAGGAAATGAGGTTTTCCTTTCCTTGCATCTATTATATATGCTATAATTACTTCCACGAATGTCAAGAGGTGATCATCGGGGCTTGGCCTCACTTCCCCTCTTGAATATTTATTAGTAAAAATATATAT
>SRLM01000049.1:693295-837777 GCA_015708895.1 Populus ilicifolia
AAAAAAAAAAACAGAGAGACAAATTTATTTGAGTAATAATTATTTAGTTAGGAGGCTTTACTCAAAAGAAAGATAATCATCCTGCTTGTAATTAATTTTCAAATAGAGTTTTAATAAAATTAAAAAAAAATTTTTGTTATTATTTTAATATGCTGATATAAAAAATTATTTTTAAAATAAAAAAAATAGAATTTTAATATATTTTTAAATAAAAAAATATTACTACAGTATGAAACAATATAATTAGAGATTGCTATCATTTTTACTTAGCTTTTACAAAAACAGTTTGAAAGGTTTTAGGGCATTTCTATATTGGGTAGGAGACAACATTCCATTCCAAAAGGCGAAGAACACAATGATCCATTGGTTAATCAAGCACTTTAAGGTTACTGCTAAAAGAGTTAACTTTCTGCGCTCACAAGTATTGACTGGAAAATTTTAAAAATAAAAAAATAAAAGAGAAAGAAATCTATCAATCAAGTTCAGATGCTTGGTTTAATCTAAAAAATATTATATTGACTTTTCTGCCATCGTGGACGCCAATTTCTGCAAAAGAATATTGTGTTTTTTAAAAAAAAATTGAAAATAATTTTTTTTATTTTTAACATTAAATCATTAAAAAAATACTAAAAAATATAAATTTAATATATTTTTTAAAATTAAAACACACCCCGAAAACAAAACAAAATCCTAGATACTTTCAAACCCGCTCGGTAGATCTAGCTAGCCCTTTAAAATTTGAAGCATTTATTAAAGCACAAGGATCACATGTAACCGGCAAATTCACAGAAAAAGCCTACCACCGCCACCAATCACGTTCCTGTTTCAACGCTGAAAACGCCACGCACGCAGACCAACTAAAAATAAAGTAGCAAAAACTGGGACTGGAAATAGAAGAATTTAAATGAAGCAATAAAAACTTTACCTTCTCAAAAAGGCATGGAGAAAAGGACAAGACATGCATACAACTGAAGTGTAATTGATTTTTGAAAATTTAAAGCAAATCTTACTCCTTGCTTACCTCAAATGTAACGGAAGACAGCCCATCTGTCCTAAACACTCTATACTTCGAGTTCGGTACCCATGAGTGAATCAAACACGTTAGAGATATCCATTGGTTCAAACTCAGTGAGTCGCCCACGAACATTATCTTCTTCCCTCTCCATTTCTCCAGGAAATACAGCCCATTAAACCTGGACACATGACGCGTTGCATATTTTTCCACCATTAGTGAACATGGGGTGGGCACAAAAGGAGAAAAAAAACATGGTACCTGGGCAAATCACATGCAAAAGGTTGCCATCTGTACTTGAGATAGTAGCTGTCACGGCGGCCATACTTTTGACAGTTGAATTGTGGATCTATGAACGGACAATTTGAGTCATAGAGAGGATATTTTGGATCGAAAACCCATTTTCCTCTGAACCAGTTGCACTTGCCTGCCAGTTCTCTAGCATTACTGGTACCATTGCTGAAGCCGAAGCTCTGGGCACTTGGTTTTGAAGCTTCTGTTGTTGTGCGGTAAGACATGAACAAAAACAGGGAGAGAAACATGGGTTTGAAGAACAAGAAAGCCATCTTGATTTATTTTGTTTTTCAATAATTAGAAAACCTGTCGAGAGACAAAGAAGGGGAGTGAAGAAAAAGGTGTCCCAGACAAGCGTTTATATAATGTATGAGAGAGAAGGGGCGAGAGAGGTCGGGGAGGGGGATCTGAGTGGGGAGGGCGTCACATGGAATGTGGCACATTATACTGTAAATATTTTATTTGATTTCTGACAAGAAAAATAAGAAATCTTTGGATGAATTATTTCCACCGTCGCATGTGGGGATGGATACCATTCGATCCCTTGGCTTTGAAAAATAGGAATCATAACGAGTTTGATTCTGAAATAATGGGAAAAACGAAGAATTTCTTTTCTGGTAGGATGACTCAGTGAGCTTTTTCATTGTCCCTTTCTAGCTAATTTCCTGGGGTACAAGGTTTTATTTTAAGAAAATAAATATTTTCTAAATTATAATTTTTATTCCCATATTTTCTTCTCTTTTTCTACTATTTGAATATAATATTTTTTAATTTATTTATTTTATTTAATATTATTAAGGTTTTTTAATTTATTTTCTATATAAAAATTTTAATAACTCTTTGGCAAGTACTAAAGATATAAAAGAATAAAATTGAAAGTCTTTGTATATTTATAACGCTATTAAAATTTGACAATTTTAACTTGTAGCATATATTTTATCATTCACTTCAGGACGTCTCATTTGTTTATATATGTATATATATATATATATATTGTTTTTCCTCTGTATTTTTATAAATTATATTTTACATACTAAATCAAATAAAAATTTTTTAAAAAAATGCATTATTGAGGACATAAACTGTCCTTGAATATATAAGCTAGGATGAGAGGTGTAATTCGAGAAAATAAAATTTAAATTAAATAATAAAAATGTTTTTATTATTATTAAAAAAATTCATCTGTCACAAATTTAGAAAATATATATAAGAACCCTCTGACAACCTCGTCCGCTGCATGCACACAAACCAATTTGCCATGACATGAAATTATTATAACTTGATATAAGAAATCAATTAAGAAAGCAAAACACCTTAAGAAACCCCATTTATTTATTTATTTTAGAGTGTTAGGATAACATGTCACAGCTCATAGAAAATTGGAGTTTAGTTTGGCATTGATGTGATGATAAAGTAGATCTTTAAATTTACAAGTTTCATTGTAATGTCAGATCTGTCTAACTTTTGTCCTAATTAAGACATCATGGATGACCTCCCGGTATCCTATACTATTTGATTGGCATACGATTTTGCAACTGCTACCGGATTTTGTACTTTCATTATTTCTCTATTTATTTATTTATTTTTCAAAAAAGTTCACCAATTGAAACGGAATGGAATGGACAAGCGTGCTGCACGCTGCTGTAGAGTGAAAATCTGTTTTCTTTTTTTAAAAAAAAAAATTATTATTATTGTTTTAAAAACTTTATTTTTGTTATTTTAAATTAATATTTTCATATTATTTTGATGTGTTAATATTAAAATAATTTTTAAAAATAAAAAAAAATATTTTAATGTATTTTTGAATAAAAAACATTTTAAAAAATAATTATTACTATATTTCTAAACATCTTTTTAATAATAAATGAAGCTTCACATGATATTAATTATTATAACACCATGCATTGTCCATTGATTAAAAGTAAAACTACATTTGTTTTTTCAATCAATCTCACCCCATTAAAAAATGATATATATTTTTTTCCCATCAAGTTTTTTCTGTAGTTTATTATTAGTAAAATCAAATTATTTTTATTTTTAACATACATTTATTAAAACCATTCAAAAACATCTAAAAAAGCCATCAATTTAATATTTTTCAAGTAAAAATTATATTAAAAAAAAGGCACTTTCACTTAGTGCCCTTTGAGGTGCGTCAAAGCTTGTCTTTGCGGCCATGAATCCACCTCTGGTTTGCCAAGGAGTTCATGAACAAAGCAGAATTTGAATTACAGTTTTCCAAGTCAATAAAACCGTCCAAGTCCCTTCATGGAGGAGGTCCTATCGCCTTAGTCAGTGTACCCTACCATACCAATGCAAGGATTTCTTTTTGCAGCTTTTTGGAATCGTACTCAAACACCCCCCCCCCCCCAGCTCCCACTATCCAGTCAAAGTCTCCAATCAGTGTAAAATGTATTGGTAGGGCTCATAATTGGTGCAATATATTGCGGCGATTTAGCGTATAAAGAAACTTAAGGATCTTAAATTTAGAGTACACATACGTGTAAAATGATGTAAAGGGTGGTCCCAAATTACACGCATGGTATTTTTTTTTTGTAAATTAATGTTTTTTTTAATAATGTTGGCATGCATGTATGAAGACTAAATAAATAAAAATCTAAAAAATATATTTTTGACTGAATTTTTTTTGAAAAAAAAGAGAGACTAAATGTGCTGGTAACAGGCTTGAACCAGTTCAATTAGGACTCACAGCTTTTGAAAAGCTAGTGCTGTAGGGCCACTAAAATGGTCTTGAGTGAGTTGTAGGCCATCGGCTGTGCCCCAAAAAGGGTTTTCTTTTGTTTTTACTGACCAAGTTCCGTTTTCCCCCCTTCTGATTTTCAGGTATTTTTTTTTTAAATAAGTTATGTATACACTGAAAATAAATTGTTTTCAAAGCAATCTTAAATGCAGATCTAAGATTTGAATTTAAGAAATTAAAGACAGAACAAGCTTTCTTAATCATTTGACTTATCTCTTGGAATTATTAACTAAATCGCGAGGAAAATCTTGTCGAATAAGTCGTGATTCTAGAAAAAGGTGTCCACATCTCCAAAATAAATTACTTTTTTTCTACATAATCTTTTGAAATGAGTTGTTTGATAAAGATAATACTTCTCACAAATTGTCTAGAATGGAATACACTCCTTTACTCAATAGTTTCATTTTAAAAGAATATATATATATATATATTTCAATTTTCGGTTTTAATTTATACAAAGAAGGATATTAAATGGAATGTTCAAAGTGGTTAAAGTACATTCAACTCCAGATAAGTTGAATTCATTTAGTGTATGATGTCACGGTAATATTATTTTTTAAAATTTATTTTTTATATCATCACATTAAAATAATATAAAAATATTAAAAAAAATATTTAAAAAAACACAAGTCATGCCACAAATAATAACTTAACATTAACAGGGATGATTTTTTTATTAAAATAAATATTCAAATTAGTTTATATGTATCTTGATTAATTTCATAAATTTTGATATTAAATGTTGGAATTAAAAGTATTGGCAAGGGCTTCAGTCCCAATCCCTGGAGGGAATTTATTCCTAGTTTTTTTTTTATAAATATTTTAAAAATAATTAAAAATTTAACTTGGTTATTTTAATTTTTAATTTGACCCTTTTAATTTTTCTTTCTTGTTTTGTCCTTACTAATGTTAACAATCATATAAATCACTAATAATTCTAAAAAGAATTGACTTATAACTATTAAAAAATAAATTTAAAATTTAATAAATTAAGTTACCCTTAAAATTAATATTGTGATAATTGATATTAGGTGGTCGTGGATTTTATTAATAAGGTCGAGATGTCAACTATATTATTTTCATATGTATAGAATATAGCGGCTAGCTGGCTTGCAGAAAGATCGTGCTTGACCGGAAAGGAAGGGAGAAATAGTTTTCACTAACACTATGGATTGCAATTAGAAATATCATGCATGGATCGGTGAGTGTTTAACAGCTTTTTATTTATTTATTTATTTATTATTCAAATACATTAACATCTGGAAAAGAAAAGAAAAGGAAAGAAGATAGTTTCACCAACCGATACAATATTATTAATTTAACATGTAATTTATTTTTAATGGTTTCGGATGAGGTGACTTATCTTAACATTCAAGCTTAATTATTTTGGTAGGGTTCTAATTAAGGAATGACGTGTGCCCATATAAAAATAGAACATTTCCACTGTTGAGAATTGAGATTAACCAAATTTGGTGTCTTAATTGTAAAATGCAATCCAGGAATTATGGATCACACAACATAGAAATGCAATTAGGAAGTCATCTATTTATTTGAGATATTTTAAAATACTCAATATTTAATTACCAATGACATTATCAGAAAATTAAAAAATACCTACATAATTTTTTTCAATATCTAGAGATGATTTTGTTGGTATTGCAAAAAAAAAAATGAAAATAGTGATGAAATACTACTATAAAAAGATAACTCATAAGGTTTTTTTTTTATTACATCAATAATTTTGTCAATATTTTTTAGCACCAACAGGATCATCAATGGAATATTCGCTCCTAAAAATAAGCTTTTATTACATATTTTTTATTTTTCATTGCTGTTTATTTTTTTATAGAAAATTCAGTCGGTGATTCCATCACCAAGTTGCTATAATTTTTATAAGTTTTACCAAATGTTTTGGGTTAAATTATCCCAATGAATAATCCAATAAAAATGTCAACAAAATATTAATTATGCTGGAAGATTTTTTTTTCTAAGCAAGTTCTTGCTTACAATAAACCCTCAATCATAAATAATGTAAAATTATATATAATAAACATGTAACAAAAGGCATAGGAGGTGATATATATCCACAACAATTTTAAACCATAAATAGTGCAAACTCATCTCTAAAAATTTATTTATATAAATTTCATAATAAACAATACTAGATAACCATACATATGAGTGTTCACAATAGCAAATTCATATAAATAATGAATAATAATGAGATAGGTAGAATTCTATACCAAAAATTTAAGGGAAAAAATAAAAATGAATAATAAAAGATACTAGTAGAAAACTACTTAAATTTCAATTGAAGTACACTAAAATCAATAAGACGAAGGATGCTTAGAATATCATCGGAGGTTTTGAAGGTAGGGGAGGGGAAGAGGAAGAAAAGGATACATTATAGTTTTACTTAGTTGAACCTAATATATTTTATTTTGTTTTAGGAGTTGTATACTCATTTTCTCAATCTCAACAGTCATCTGTTCTCGAATCTTTTTCTGCACTATCTTATTAAATTCTTGTGATGAATAACTTGGCTTGGAATATGGAGTGTTTAAAATTGAGACAGTGAAGCCCTTTCACAATTCTCGAACCAGTACTTTAGACAAATCATATACTCAATTTCTATTGAGTCCATCACTTATGGCAGTATTCAAGCACACATATATATTTTACTCGTTATTTATCTCTTAGTTTTTTTATATGTCTATCTCTTTTTTAATGAGTAAATATTTATACTTAATTTTTTGAATTTCATAAAATCTCTCAACTCTTTAAGATATTAATAACTAGCAACTCTTCATAGATTTATTGTTAAAGCCAATAATCAATGTTTTTCAAGTTAAAACATACCTTTATGGTCTGTTTTTAAAAACTTTGTGACGTGCAATGCTAATTATCAAAATCTACTTATTGAAAACAAATACTAATCATAATTTTGGATTGTATTCATAACTCTTATAAATATAGTTTATATTTTTTGATAAGTGAAATTGGTATTAAAATAACATGAACTGTAATTCACATATACTTTCATACTTGATTTGTAATTTTATTAATTTATACTCTAAGAAAACCTACTAAAATATTTTTAAATATGACATTATTAAGAAATAATCAATTAATTATACCTTTAGTTTGTTCTTAGAAATAAACGGTCTGGGTAATATGTAATCATTTTAAATAGAATTTATATAAAAAAATTTAAATCAATAAGAATATCTTTTTAACTAGAAAAAAGAAAAGAAGGGTTCATGTTCCTTACATGTGTGTTTATTTTATTAATTTAAAGGAGTATTTTTATGAATTTATATTGAAATCTCGGTGCTCATATTGCATATGTGATCATCAATTTTAATGAATCATTGTCTCCATGTATATCTTACTCACATAATGATAGCGACGAGTCACTACGCCCCATACACTATTGATCCATTCGCATTTACAACTAATTTATATAAGTTAATTATATTTAATTTACATAGCCATTTGGTCAGAGAGAGCTTAAAGCCATGTGGAAATACAGAGCTTCAAGTACTAGTTGATATCCAAGAATAAGTAATTATTTAAGATTCTGATAGCATAAAGTTAAAATAATATTTTTTATTTTTAAAATATTATTATAAATATCAACATATTAAAACTATTTAAAAATATAAAAAATAATTTTTAATAAAAAAAATATAATTAAAAAAATATAATTTACACAGTATTTTCAAAAAGTATATAAAGCAAGCAGGCAACACGGTGCTGATGTTGACAAATCGACACTCCCCATGTGCTCTCTATTTCACTTCTTGTTTTTAGGGTTTAGTACATTTCAAAGTCATGCTGGAGGAATCCACGCATATACGTGGGTTTAGATCCAGGTCGTTCGGATATCAGGAATGAGAACGACTTGACGTTTTCTATTTTGATGCGATCCTTCCATGAATAATGGATGATTCGTTGATATTTCATACTACTCATAAAAAACTTAGTGCTAAAAAACCCAAAATTGTTCTGCTAAAGGTCACTTGAAATGAAATTTCAGGTTAGAACGCAATGTCAAATGTCCCCTACTAGAAAAGGAGTCTATTAATAACTAGCTAGCTAATTCGTTATAAATAAAATTAAAATTTATTATTAATAAAACTCAATAATAAAATTAGCAACTAATAATTTTATATACAAATAATAAATATTAATTTTTAGTAATGAATTATCAATTACTGATTTTTTTATCAACAACTTATTCATTGCTAAAATTTAATTGCAGATTATATAAATTAACAATAAATATTCTATTGTTAATCACTATTACTGATAAGCAATAAATGTTTGGTTATGAATCCGTTGTTAATTAGCAATGAAAATTTTATTACTAATTCATTGCTGATTTGTCAAATAATTATTTTTTAAAGCATGAAATTTATAAATTATTTTTTTCATTTATTGATTTTTTAAATTATTAGTGGATATTTCAAAAATTATAGATAAATATATAAAGAACATAAATTAATACTAGACATTATTTTACCAACATTAATAAGTCAAATAAAAATAAATTTCCTTGTTAAATTTACCTCAAAATAAAGAAATTACAATTTAATAAATATGTTTTCTCATAAAGGTGGTAGTGTAAATGAACCAAAACAATATAAACCATCATAAAATAGATAGATATACAGTGATTGAGGCCTGGATTGATATATTGAATTAGACAAGGAATGCATCGGTGTTATCATTTTCAAAGCTATATGTTATGGCAAGTGAGGTTCTAGCCCAGCGGTGGGAGGGGCTTGTCCTCTTCTTCAGCACATGGATTCGAACCTTACCACGCACGTCTGTCACCCCCGCGGTGCCTTACCTGTTCACTGGGCTTGCAGGATGTTCAGTGGGCCGTGTGGATTAGTCGTGATGTGCGTAAGCTGGCCTAGACACCACACGTAAAAAAAAAAAAAAGCTATATGTTATGGAATAGATAAAATTATAGGTGCTAATATACTTTAATCCATATTTGATATTTAAGCTTGATATCCCACACTACTAAGAAAATTTTTTATAGAAGTCATCTCCTATTGTAATAATAAAATATAACCATTTCTTTTCTTTATTTGCTCTTTCAATGCTTGAATTGCAAAATAAAAATAAAAATTATATTAATTTATGTTTTTAATCAATGAAATGATGAAACAAACTTAATGCCTTAACTAGAAATTCCTTCCTTTCGGTCCTCACTTTGTTAAAAAAACTATTCTTTACATTAATTATATTTAAAAGATTTGTTCTTTATTTTGATCTTTACTGCTATAAAAAACTATTTTTTACTATATTAATACTCCTTGCATCTAATTAAGTTATGATGAGCATAAAGAGAAAGAAAGAAACTGTGAGTTTTATCTCACAATAGTTTAATAATGTTAAATTTATTATTATAAGTGAAAAACAACAAAACACAATCTAAAAAAACACCAAGAATCTCACTCAAAACCATGAAATTCTATTTTTCACAAAATCCATCTATGAAAAGAGAAGTCTCCTATAATTTCATCAAATTTTCATTATATATTGATTTTTGCATCCTCCAGCCAAAATATTTAACTACCCATTACATACATCTAATTTTACAATGCTAGTTGATTTCATCAACATATAATTATGTCTAAAATAAAAATGTATAATCTAATACCTTAAACTTTTTAAAAAGTTCACCTCTATTATACTATTATACTAGTGTTAATAAATTAAAAAAGTAAATAAGCCTATAATGAGCAAGAATAGCATTGCAAGGAGACTGATAAGTAGAATTTTCCAAGTTAAAGTTTCATATTTATCATAGGCATTAATTATTTTGATGCTGCATAGATTAAATTGATGAAACACTAATATAAATGTAGTAAAAATATCATTTTATTATTTCCCACCATCATTTTTTTTCTTTTAGTAATCTAGACTTTTCTATTAAAAAAATAATCATTTACATTGTCAAATAATATTGTAAACATGAAGTTTTCACGCAAACATATGCCATAATTATTTTTTTAACCAACTATTAAATATTTATTTGATCAATAATTTGTTACTTAAGATTGACACATTAAATGAAGAAATACTAATAAACTAAAACAAGATTATGCCTATCTAATCTATGGTCATTGAATTGCACAACATAAATATTACAACTTCTCTTTCAAATAGGTGCAGTACAAAAAAAAACTTTAAAGATAAATTACACTATTATCAGCAAACAGAGGCTAGGATTTAATGACCATGTAATTTTGCTATAAACCAAGTTATCTTATGAAATTAATAAAAAGTTTTAAGTTACATTGACTAACCTAAAGGACCTAACATGCACAACTCAAAAACTTGGCAACTTCATATGAAAATAAGTAATGTGATATGATAATGGGTTCAACACTCTAAAATTAGAAAAATTAAAAAGTAAAAACGAGCAAGAATATTATTATTAAGATATTAAAAAAGTAAATCAGTTTATAATAAGTAAGAATAGGATTGCAAGGAGATTACTAAGTTGATTTTTTTAAGATAAAGTTCCATATTTATCATAAGAATTAATTATTTTGATGCCATATGGATTGAATTGATGAAACACTAATATAAATGTAGTAAGAATTTTTCAATTCATTGTTCTCTTATTGTTTTGGTCAAATTTCTGTTTATAGTAAAACAATAGTACCAATATGTGTTTTACTCTAATCATTCATTTACCCCTCAAAAAATAAATCACCTTTTTTCCAGCTTGGTGATGTGAGGTGTATGAGATATAAAGGGCTAAGGGCTAATTCTAAGAGAAATGTCATGACATGAAGATGACCTTCCAATGCCTTTTTCGGAAGTATGTTTATGCAAATAACATAGGCGATTGGTTAATTCATGGATAAATAGGTGAAAATAACAATCACAAGGATTTTTGTTAAAAAAAGGAACAAAAGTAGTCGTAAAGGAGAAAAAAAGGTTTGACTTTATTTATTTATAAAGTGAAGAGTCAAGAGTGCAAATTTTCTGTTCAAAATAAGATGAGAAATGTAAAAAATTAATGATGAACAATTTCACTAGGGAGATGTTGATGCTGAAAAAGATGAGTGGAAATGATGTATCATGCAAAAAATTATTAACCAACCAAACACCTTTTAGAGCATGTGAGTAAAATCCAAGACCTAACCTTTACTTATAGACCTTGTCATACATTACCCATATTTATTTTATGAAAAACTACGCACATACACCTAGCAAAGCAAAAAATAAAAAGAAAAAGAAAAAGAAACCCAAACCCTACAAATATAAAATGAAATCATCACATAACCATGAAGATAAAGAACATTAAACTAAGAATTAGAAACATTAGCATGTGATGACATCCATATTTAACAAATTATTTGCAATAGATTTACAAAATTATTCTATAAAATTAGTTAATAAAATAATAAATATTCTCTTTAAATTACAAATACAATCTCTTAAATATTGGTTTTTAATTATACTATTATCTTAATTTGTCGCACCATATTTGTTTCTTGCAAGATAGAATCTTTGTAAGCATAGATTAACTAGAAAAGAAGTTAAGAAAGTGACAAATGATGTTTTTAAAAAACAAAGCCTTAGGAGCATATATTCATAGAGAAGAATTTGCAAAAGTGAGTGATGAGTTTTTGGAGAAGGAATAAAAATGGACATATAGGCTAGGATTCTTTCGAAGAATGGAAGGAATTTTTCTCTTAAGATTGGTATTGGTCAGTTATGTGAGGTGTTTTTTTTTTTTGCAAGGTATACATGGACCAATTAATTATCAACACATCATTATTGTTTATTTTTTTGGTATAAAAGTCAAAATATAATCTTTTGTTTTTAACATCAATGAACTTTTCCAGTGTAAATTTTGTGTAACCATATTAGCAATGAAAAATTCATTACTGATTTTTAACATATTAATTTATTTTTTAGTATCAAATTTTATGTTGCTAAATCTATTGCTAATATTAAAAAAATTAATATATATGTAATCCGTTACTAAAGTTACATCTGAATTATTATGTTGCTAACATCTAATGCTAATAATCATCATTTTTAGTGGTGGATGAAGGACTTATATTCAAATTAACAAACAACATATAACAAAAAAAAAAACTAAAGACTTAAAAATTCTAAAAATTATAGAAGTTAATAACAACCTTTCAATAACATATAAAACTATTTAAATATTATGTTAACAAATCTAACTAATAAAGCTTAAATTAAATAAATACCTCAAACATAATTAAAAAAGTATTCAAAAAATAATTGGAAAAAATAATTTCTAGAAGTAATTTAGGGATTAAAGCAATCTCAGCAAATTTATAGTGAGTTGACTATTTATAAAAATAATTTTATAGAACACGCTTATAAAATAGTGATCATGTATAATGGCTAAATTTAAAGTTACGCTCTTGCCTTTTTTTTTTTTAAATTTAAACCTGTCCATCTAGTTTATCAATACATACACTAGATATTATGTATGAAATTAATAATAACAAGGAAAAAAAATATGTACACAATATAACAAATGAAAATTATAAGAAAATTCTCATGCCTCTAACTACAAATAATTAAGCATTTTATCGCAATATATTTAACTTAAGAGAACTATGGCATTATAATCCTTTATTTTACTATCAATTCATAAAATCCTTTTTTCCTTAAACTCTTAAAATAATTTGATGATCAAATTTGTTATAAATAATGGTGCATAATTTATAAAAAAAAATAATCTCTTCACAGCATTTGGGCACGTTCAATAATCACCCCATGGTATTTGGATTCAACCTAAACAACATGGTTAACATCTCAAGTCATTTATGGTAATCATAAACACTTTTGCCTAAGTGACTATACCTTGCCATTTAAGTCTAGTCCAAACGGCTATATTTTTTATCTTCGTTTATAATTTTTTTCCTCTTTAATATGCATACCTTGAACATTCTTTGAAGTCTCGAGGAGTTAAAATACAATGTTATACATCGCTAGCACCCACAAACCTTTTTACTAATAGACTATTTACATGTTCAAACTTTTATTCAAGGTTAGCACCATATTTTCTAATCAATTGTGACAATATAGACACGCCCTACATTCTATGTAAATTAGTCATCTCCTTTCTTAATCAAAAGCTATTTCCACCCAACATGTTACTAACGTTCACTAACCTTTCCACTAATTACATTGATAGACACTACAATGAAGGGTGGGCACTAACTTTTCCATCAATCAATTATAACACTACTCTCTATATCCCAAGAAGAGATTACACGAGTAAGATCTATAAATTCCTTGAGTCATTAGGTTATAAGTTACGATACTTAATAATTTCACTCTTTAACAATTATTGTTTATATTTTCTCTTAATTCTCTCGTGTATTTAATGACTTAAGCATCAGATAGTTTTTCATTCCATAAGCAACTTGTTTTTCATGAAAACTTCTACTCATTTTTCAAGCCTATCCAATAAGCTTAGACATAAAACACATATTAAACCTACATTTCTAGGCCTAGATTATAGCATATGGAAAATCCTTTTTCTTTTTTATGTGAAGTTTTCTTATGACTTCATCAATGCTACTATCAATGAGAAACTAAAAAAAGACAAGCTCTCACATTTCACCTTTCACTAAAAAATTGTTTCTACGACTAATGAAACTCTAGGATAAAGGAGAGTGATTGTTCTCCCCCAAGTCTTCAATAATTCTTTGACTGAGTATAGGTGTTTAATGATGTTATATAAGCGATGCAACTATATCTTCACACTCTTTCTCTTACACAACAATAAGCTCCTATATATGCATCGTTAAATGTGCAATAATGACTCTAATTCTCTAAAAAGGTAGGGCAGAATAACATGTGAGTGAGTACCGCTTATACTTTTATGCTTAAAAAGAATTACACCTATTATTCTCATATAAGACATTCCAAACAAGAATTTTATCACCATCAATCTCTATCCAAGTCTTACTCATGCAGCTTTCATAGAAAAACTCAAGCATGAAATGAGATCTATAAATTTATAAGATCGTGAACACAATCCCTGCTACATAGAAAAATCTTCACTTTATCATAGAATATTGCACACTTGACTCTCTAAATATCGTGTCTCTATAAAGGCTAACCTATACATATACAAACCCCTGAGAGAACATATAAAATATAAAAAGAGTCTTAAAGCTTATCACACAATATAATAATGTAATGTGCAAAGTTCTTCCAAAAATTCTATGAAGATCTACATGTACATGGTATCATATTCTATATCCTCTATTTTCATGATCTTAGCTCTAAAATTATCTCCCGCTTTAGCATAAGCATTCTAACTAAAAAAAAAAGTTATCAAGCTTTTTATCATCATACAACAAAAAGTTATTACTATAAGAGTTTATCTTTGAAACTTTGTTGAGAAAATGATCAATGTTATAGGACTATTAGAACTCATTACCATCAAAGCCTTGATTAATGAAGTTTATAATTATTTTTTATGGAAAAGATTGTATACTCTATCTAATAGAAATCTCTTTAGTATTAATTAGGTAATAAAAAATTATATTAAAATGAAAAAAATAGCCTAACTTAACAAGGTCATCCATCTTTCCACTCAGTAAAGCTTCCTTACTATAACACAAAACAGAACACCAAAAAGCATATATATGATCACTTGACATTCTCTGACCTCTTGATCACACATCTTTCACCACCACATATCTTATGGTATATGTAGTCATCACAAGCTCTGTTTCTTTATTATTACATTGAGTATAACACTTGAAGAATACCATGTCTTTAAAAAGAAGATAGAAAAATTGATTACGTATACTTATTAACTTAAATATTAAAGAGCCTCTTATTTTACAAGAAACTTGTTTTTTTTTAACAAAATCTCTACCAGTTAAGTCCAACAACTAATAAACTCAATAACCAATAAGCCGAGACATAAAATTCATATTAAATTTACATGTCTTGGTTTAGGATCACAACCTATAAAAAATTAATTTTTATGAAAAAAAATTTCATCATTTCATCGTCAAACTCACAAAAATATCATTGTTTATATAATTAATTAATTAGCATAACTGAAAAAATTAAGGATTTTTTTTCCATCCTTATTCCTCATCTTGCCTGCGGGAAAGCTTCCAAAGCAAATTTCAATCGAATTTAGTGATAAGACGCACATAATACAGTAGAAAAAACAAGCTTCCATAGTTTTCACCCTTTTTAACATACTTTAATGTAATTTATTTTATATCACTATTCATCACATTCGATAAGTAGCACTCTACCTTGCTATGCCGATTAAGCCGGAAGGAAACTGTGATTTGTTTTACCCTCCTATAAAAATAAAGCCACATTCACAAATAATTAATTAATCGGTCGATCTACAGATAATTTATAAGCAATTGTTCTAAGTTATTCCATTGAGGTGGCACGAGAAGACGCCGGTTTTGTTTCATTTCTTAGCACGGTGTTAACTCAAAGAATGAAAAAAAGGTTTGGAATTACACACACAGAATATATATATATATATATATATATATGTAAAGAAAAAGAAAAGGAAGAAGAAAATGCAATATTCGAACACAAACAAAGTAACTTGAAAGCAACAATGTCTTTTGTGTTGGCTTTGAAGTATTGCCATAGGCCTGCTAAAAAAACAAAAAACAAAATTATTAGTAAACAATATGGTAAAATCATAAACATGGCTTTTTGTTCTTTGTTTCGATGTCCATGGGATGACAATTCTTTAAGATCGTGATTGGCGCAGCAGTTGTGTCATTGTTTATTAATTTTTATTTTTTCAATTATTTTAAAATAGTTTTAATACGTTGAAATAAAAAATAAAATAAAATATTATTTTAATATATTCCTAAAAAAAACATCTTAAAAAACAATAATATTGTAGCAACAAACAACGTTACTCTATGAGTCTGTTTAAAAATATAGTTATGATTATTTTTAAAGTGATTTTTACTTAAAATTATATTAAAATAATATATTTTTTTATTTTTTAAAAATTATTTTTTATATTAGATTATTAAAATAATTTAAAAAAATTAATTTAAAATAAAAATAAATAAACTTTACTGTGAATGGGCATAGGGCCCAATTCCATAAAGTTTCTTTCATTCTTGCCTGTAATCACAAATGATTGCTCACATCAAATTTGAGAGCTAGCCGCTCTAGATTTGGGTTTGTTTTATTTTTTATTAGGGCGTAGCAATTCATCTCAAGGGAGGGGCCTGAAAAATTGACCTTGTTAGTGGTGGAATGGAATTTTGCTGATTAAGAAACTTTCCTAAAGCATGGCTTCTTTTTAAATCAACTAATTAATTTAATTAAAAAGAATTATATCTCCTAAAACATCTTCATGATGCATGTAGGACCCAACTGCTAAGAAAAACATGTCTTGTTGGGTGTCAATAATGCCGCACCGAAAAGTAATTAGTAATTAGTAATTAGCAACCACTGATCATCTGCTTTATGTGAAGGCACCAAATAGGCCATTGACTGGCCGCCGGGAGGAATGTATGGAACCCTTTTTTGGTAATTATAACTTGAGAAATAGCTGTGTAAAATCAGCTGCCGAGTCAATAGTAAACCAAGTTGATCAAGCCATTTATGCATCATCATGAAAATGTTTGTATTTTTTTTAATGTGGTCGGAAATATTTTTAAAAAGAAAAGAATATATAAAAATGAATTAATTATGTATTTAGTATTGCGATTCAGAATACTTTTTAAAAATATTTTTTATTTTGAATATACTAAAATATTTTTATTTTTAATATTATCATGTCAAGATGATCATAAAACACTAAAAATAAAATTAATTTAATATGTTTTTTTAAATAAATATAATTTTAAAATACATCCA
Organism: Populus ilicifolia; assembly: GCA_015708895.1. Taxonomy (NCBI): domain Eukaryota; kingdom Viridiplantae; phylum Streptophyta; class Magnoliopsida; order Malpighiales; family Salicaceae; genus Populus; species Populus ilicifolia. Next base: position 710,263 of record SRLM01000049.1, read on the forward strand.
CATACTCAATAGCAAACAAGCAAGAACTAAGCTTAGCTAGAGGATGGCTTGACTAGGAAGGTTTTTTTCCCTGTAAATTAACAATATAAACATCTAAGCAAGAACTAAGCTTAGAGGATGGCTTCAAGTGGAGCTATAAGGGGGTCATAGTGTATGATGCTGCAAATGGCTGGTCCGGCCACTTGAGTGGCATTTAATAAAACTTATAAAATGCGTATTTTTTTTTTATTTCCTTAATTTATAGGGCAAGATATAACTATGAAACTTGCTGTGTTGTCTTGTATTGTCCTCTTTAGCAGCCCTTGTAATAATTGGTTCTGCCCAACTCTGTTCTTGAATGTCACGATGCCATGCGTTTTTAGGAAGCCAATTGATTAATATACTACCCCTTTTTATGATAAATTATTTAATCTTATTTGCCAGTGAATTTAATATTCATATTATTATTTAGATTTTTTTAAAATAATTATAAAAAGATAATATTTATGAATTTACTTTCTATATATAAATATAACATTTTTAATATTGGATATATAAATGGTTATAGTGATTGTTTTTTAAAATATTTTTTATTTAAAAATAATTTTTTTAATCGTTAAAATTTATTTTTAATATTAACACATTAAAAAAATCTAAAAATACTAAAATTTTAATTTGAAATGAAAAAATTAAAAAAATTCAACCCCTTTTAAAGAAATCTTTTAAAATGAAAAAACAATGCAAAAAAATTACGTCATATGAATTACACCATGACATCAATGGGCTTGAGCCCACCTATTAAATAAAGGCCAGTTTCTAACTGGACCTTTGTGCTAGTTTATTCCTGTTTTCAAGCGGTGATGGATTTTGAAATTTGAACTTTCATAATGCAATGATGTGATCTTGAAAGTCAAACAACTTTGCGACGCTGAAAGGACAAAGCCCCCTCACGCTCAATCGGGTTGGTAAATGACATCCGGGTCCAGAAGAATGCAGCTGAACCTGCCGTGAAATGGTGGCACGTGGCTGAAAGTGGAAGCTCTGTAGCCGGAAAGCTTCTTCTGGGTTCATTTTGATAAACAGGCTTCCTCCATGCCTTTCAAGTTTCAACAGAGAGCAGTTAAGCATATTGGTCTGGGCCTTGTGAGAAGGCCAGGCCTCCTTCAGAAGAGTAACATGGGTTGTATAAAGTCCATCTTAAAAATCTTGGTTTGAAATAACATATGAGGAATTATTCTTCTCCTCTTCCGCATAAATGAAAATGGATCGTCAATAATTTTATATATATAAAGAAGCACAACTTAGGATACACTTCATATATATATATATATATATAACAAACATTAATCATAACAGAATTCATAAATTCACACTCCAAGAGAGATTTTTACAAAGCTTTTTTACTCATGAAAATACATATACATGGGACAAGGATTATGCCTCAGAAACCATGGGTATATGCTTGACCCCTAAGCAGTTGGATAAGAGGAGTCCATGGCTATGCCACATAGACCTTCCTCGGCATCTACATCTCTCTGCATCCTTATGTATCCTTCCTCGCCCCAGCTAGTGCCCCATGAATTCTTGACAAGCCAATATTTGGTACCGTCACTAGTTTCGCCAAAGCCAACTGCTGTAACGCCATGGTCCAGCTCAGTTCCACACTGTCCTGTGAAAACACCACTTGAATAGAATTGAAAGTCAGATCCTCCCGCATCAATGGAAACAGAAATTGGCTGATTGGCCACGGCCTTCAACAATGCTGCCTCACTGTTAGCCGGAACACTTTCATAGCCAGTTATTTTGGCTATGTGGGATGCCTCCTTTTTTGGGTTGCAAGTCCCATCAGCTGCCTTGTAAGGGTAGTTAGCTTCAGATGTGATGCCATGGTTCTTGATTATGAATTCGAAACCATCTTCCATGAGACCGCCCTCACATCCTTGATCCTCACCTTGGGTGTCGCAGTCTACAAGCTCTTGCTCAGATAGGGAGACCAATTTACCTGTGGTTAGTTGATTGATGCCCTCGGTCGCTGCTACGGTGGAAAAGGCCCAGCAGCTGCCTGTTTTTGTTCCAAAAACAATCAGCATCAATGATAACATTTATACATATGCAAGCAAGATCTAGTATTTAGCATAAAATCAGAGGTGAGGGGGGGATGCTTTGAGCAATAATAGAGCTTACCACACTGTCCTTGGTCCTTGATAGGAGTAACGGCACCTTTCTTTCTCCAGTCCATGGTAGCAGGAACAGCAGTAACATTTTCATACTTGAATGACGTTACTTTCATTGGCCTTGTCTGAAGTGGCCTCCTATAACCATTACGAGCGACCTTGAGCTCTTCATTGGTTAGGTCTGCAAATTTATTAACACTTAGCTTATACGGTTTGTTTCCAGCAGCATTGAATGATTCTATGTATTCAACATTGTCCTTGAATATCTCGAACCGTCTTTCTTTCTCTGCCATCTGCATAGACCTTTCCAAAAGTTGCCATCCATTGCTCATGCCTGGCAGACATGGATGGCTCTTGGAGCTCACGAGGAGTAACTTGGCATGCCCACGTTCCCAAAATAAGGAAGATTGCAAAGAAACATTGCCTTTTGCATATCGAAACCATGGTTTATCTATATTATGTATAAAACTTGTATTAATTTGAAATGAATGATGTGCGCATACGCAGCCGATCTCTATATATAGCATGCCAATGTTCCTATTTGATTGCGTTATCCACCTGTTTTGGAAAATGAAGACTTCTCTGATGCCTGGACTAACCGGCAAATTGCAAATTGCATATGATTTAGAAGGCCAGGCAGCGTTCCGTGCAATATACTCTGTTTTTTATGATACGAAACAAGACGAACTTGGAGAAAATGTTTTGCGGTGATGTATTTATTCATTACTCAATTATAGTTGAGTCTCCAGTTTTGGCAGGATCTTGGAATCTTCATTAACTGTGTTTAAACTAGCAGTAAAATCTCATATTTTTTCTAAAGATCTCGTGTTCTAGCCTTCAATAAGATTAAAAAAGAAGAACCGTGTTCAAATTGTTAGGCAGCTTATTGTTTTTTGCGGTGATGTATTGATTTGAAAGTTCAAGAAGGGCACCTACATTGAATTGAATAGTTGATTAATGAAATGAAGAGGCTGTTTGTGATTTAGTAGTCTTTATTGTATATTTTAAGATATAATTTATATAATTTTTTAATATATTAACATATTGATATTTTAAAAAATAGACACTTTTGCCAAGTGAATATTTTCTATGGTGACTAATTTGTATTTTGTTTATATCTCAACATTATTAAAAACCTTGATTACTAATAACACTTATATAATGAATTTAACTTTTAATTAAATATTAATACTGATACTAATTTAATCATTATCGACATAAAAATTACAAATATACATAAAAAAGATAAAATAATTACTCCATTAGAGTACTGTTACTGCAGCTGCTACTTTGTTTTGGTCTCGCCGCAGTAGAATAACAAAAATTTATGTGAATTTTCACTCCTTTGCTGACTTCCTATCAAGAATCCATCTCTTGCTTTAAAGAAAAAGGAAAAAAAATGAAGAATCATACTAAAATATTAATAAGATAAGGAAATTGAATAGATCAAATTAATACTTAGAGAGAGAGAGAGAGAGAGAGATCTTTATTATGAACATGCTTATGGTAGATCAATTCATGAAAATTATATGAAAATCCCTTTTTCTACCTATAGAATTAAATCCATCTCTAAAGTGTATTAAAACATATCACCAGCATTTCTTTTCCAATACGTTTTAATACACATTAGAGATGAATTTGATTGTGTGTGTTTGTAAGTAATATTTTTTAGTAGTACAACTCTATAACATACCATCTTAGTTAACAATGACTTAGTTTAAATCAGATTCGTTTTTAAAACATATAACTAGGATATTAGATCAAGTTAATTTATAAAAAGCAAACTTAAAAAAATTATAAAAAAATTAAGTGAAATAATATAATAAGAAATGAAGTTGATAAATTAAAAAAAATAAAGAATAGGATAAAAAGACAAAAAAAATACAATTAAAAGAATAAGAACTAATTATAATAGATGAAAAAATTAAAGGATTAAATAAAAATTAACTTTAATTTTATAAATTATTTTAAATAAAATAAATAATTAAAAAATTAGACTAAATCTTAAAAAAAAAACGAATTGAAAAGGTGATATGAAAATATAGATAATTTGGTGTGAGAATTGAAGAGTCATAAGCATTAAATTAGAAATATACCATCCACACTAATCGATTAGATATAAAAAGGACACCAATAAGATTTCAATATCATTCTAGAAGCTGGTATTTGAGTGTTGGGGAACACCACGCTAGTCACTTAGAGTTGATGGACGTCACCCATGCGTTGAGATATGAAATACATAGATTAGTACCAAGCAGCTTGTAGCTCAGTGGCGTCAGGCGTTGCTCGTCTTCTTTTAAATTTCGGTTCAAGTCTCCGTGGGAGTGGGGTTGGCGAGTGGTGTCCTTCCTCGTTCTGCTGGCTCCTTACTGTGTGGTATGCCTGTCACCCCCGCGGTGCCTAACCTGTTCANGATGTCCTTCCTCGTTCTGCTGGCTCCTTGCTGTGTGGTACGCCTGTCACTCCCGCGGTGCCTAACCTGTTCACTGAGGCTTGCAGGATGTCCAATGGTGCGCGTAAGCTGGGCCGGACACCCACGTTAATCCAAAAAAAAAATACATAGATTAGCAATTTTTATAATAATATTTATCTTTATTAAAACACTATATTGTCTTTCAATGCAATTGATTATAAAAGGAAAAACTATAATTAATATAAGAAATAGCTTATTAGCTTATGAAATCTAGTTTTAGTAAATTTTGTTTTAAGGATGCTTTATTCATTTTATAATTTTTTTCAAAAGATAGAAAAGACGATGCCGATTTATTTTTTAGTATAATTAAGTCATTTTAACATGTTATAATAATAATAATTAAAAAAAATTACTCCTAGTAAATTTGATAATGCCAAATTAACAGTATGAAAAGACAACCCCCAATTTTCACTTAATTGGCTGCGCTGTAATAATCTACATTGCAGTGAATCTTAATACAAAGTAAAGCGCTAATCCCTTCTTCTTCTTTTTAATTATATGAATACGAATGGCACCAGAAAATATTGGTAAACGTATTCATTCACACATCATAGATTTTACAGGGAATTTTTGCACGCTATAAGATAAACATATTGACAAGGAGCGTGCCGTAGATCTAGACCATGGCTATATATTTAGGCAGTTGGATAAGAAGAGTCCATGGCTATGCCACAGAGACCTTCCTCGGCATCTACGTCTCTCTGCATCCTGATGTATCCTTCCTCGCCCCAGCTAGTGCCCCATGAATTCTTGACAAGCCAATATTTGGTACCGTCACTAGTTTCGCCATAACCAACTGCTGTAACGCCATGGTCCAACTCCGTTCCACACTGTCCTGTGAAAACACCACTTGAATAGAATTGAAAGTCAGATCCTCCCGCATCAATGGAAACAGAAATTGGCTGATTGGCCACGGCCTTCAACAGTGCTGCCTCACTGTTAGCCGGAACACTTTCATAGCCAGTTATTTTGGCTATGTGGGATGCCTCCTTTTTTGGGTTGCAAGTCCCATCAGCTGCCTGGTAAGGGTAGTTAGCTTCAGATGTGATGCCATGTTTCTTGATTATGAATTCGAAACCATCTTCCATGAGACCGCCCTCACATCCTTGATCCTCACCTTGGGTGTCGCAGTCTACAAGCTCTTGCTCAGATAGGGAGACCAATTTACCTGTGGTTAGTTGATTGATGCCCTCGGTCGCTGCTACGGTGGAAAAGGCCCAGCAGCTGCCTGTTTTTGTTCCAAAAACAATCAGCATCAATGATAACATTTATACATATGCAAGCAAGATCTAGTATTTAGCATAAAATCAGAGGTGAGGGGGGGATGCTTTGAGCAATAATAGAGCTTACCACACTGTCCTTGGTCCTTGATAGGAGTAACGGCACCTTTCTTTCTCCAGTCCATGGTAGCAGGAACAGCAGTAACATTTTCATACTTGAATGATGTTACTTTCAGTGGCCTTGTCTGAAGTGGCCTCCTATAACCATTACGGGCGAACTTGAGCTCTTCATTGGTTAGGTCTGCAAATTTATTAACACCTAGCTTATACGGTTTGTTTCCAGCAGTATTGAATGATTCTATGTATTCAACATTGTCCTTGAATATCTCGAACCGTCTTTCTTTCTCTGCAGCATTTGTATAGACCTTTCCAAAAGTTGCCATCCATTGCTCATGCCTGGCAGACATGGATGGCTCTTGGAGCTCCCGAGATGCTACTTCATAAGCCCACGTTCCCAAGATGAGGATAAATGCGATGATACATTGCCTTTTGCATATCGAAACCATGGTTTATCTAGATGACGTAGTTAATCTGCTTGAACTAGAAATGAATGAGCTGCACATACACAGAAAACCTCTATATATAGTATGTTAATGTTCCTGTTAATCTGATTGCTTTATGAATCTATACGCACTTTTTTAGGAAGATGAAGACACCTCCCGTGCTTAGATCAACCGGCAAATTGCATTTGATTTAGATGGCCTGGTAGTGGTGTACCGTGCAGTCTGCTCTGATATATGGCTAAATATTTTCTCAACTATCTAAATGTGTTTTTATGGTACAAGACAAAACAAAATAACATAAAAGAAATGATTTTTTAGTATTTAATAATTGAGTTGAAAGTAATTGTGGTCTTTTAGTCTTGGCAGGATCATGCTGCCTCTAACATTGTTAATTTTTCGATAATAAATCCAATCAAAATACTAATTTCTTCCTTTTCTTGGCCATCATAGAGGACAGATGACTCGCCTTAAGAGTTGTAATTTCTTTCATAGGGTAGCATTAAAAAAAAAAAATTCGTACTTTGAAAATAAATCCCTTAATAAGATAGTTTTAGAATAAATTTCTATATTTTTTTTTAAAATGAAATGTAAAGATGCCTCATTTGTCCCTGTTCTTTTTATTTCCAAACACTAATCAAATGCTATCCTAGGAGTATTGGAAGTGTTGTGAGTTTAGAGCATTAAAAGTTTGGGGTATCAGTTGTAATTTATCTCTTCAACCAACCAAACATATTAATGTTCATTGCCGTTTTCTTGTCCTCTGAAATCCCGTGTTAAACACTATACTAAAAAGATTTAATTTATCATTTAGATGTGTTTATAATTTGGTTAATTGTTTACTGCAATCTGATGCTAATTTATCTAGAAGCATAGGTATGCTTTCTTTTTGTTTTATGCTTCAGGTCTCCTTTTCACTCTAATTTTTCTCCTTGATAGGTGTTTGAAGCCAATTTTCTGGCTTATTAAAAACAAGTGTTTTCAGCCCTTCAACTTATATATATATATATATATATNTTAAAGGGCTGAAAACACTTGTTTTTAATAAGCCAGAAAATTATAAACAAGTGCATTTTTAGTGTTCTTTTTAACAAAGATTTGTATTCAATGTTTAATGGCATGGACATGTTGGAGGGGCTTTAAGATGAAAGATGGTGATAATAGTTGGAGATTCCCTCAACAGAAACCAATGGGAACCTCTACCTTACCTTCTTCATTCTGCCATATCTTCTTCTTGAGCTCATATTGATGGAAGCAGTGTCTATAAGGTCTTCAAAGCAAAGGTAAGATTACAATATTTTACTCTGTTTCAAATCCTCTGGTGATTCTTAGTAGTAGATTAGTTGAATTATAACCATTTATCAACTTGGGAAACACTCGAAACGTAGGATTTTACTCCTGTTACCGGAGTTTTGTTGAGCCCATTTTAGGGAAACACGAGTAAGAAACGGGAGCAGAGTTCTAAGGCTTCTTGACAAACTGTCGCCCTTAGCCCAAAAGTCGCGGGGAGACGATGCCATGGTTTTCAACAGTGGCCATGACTTGGTGGGTTTATAGTGGGAAGCTCAAGCCGTAAGTTTCTAGTAAACTATAATGAATTTGCAAGACAAATAATGTCAAAGTGGATGTCAACTTTTGCAGGTGGGGTTTGTTCCATCAACAAGGAAAATTAGCAGAGGAGATGACTGAATCTGCATTCAATGAAGGCATTAGGACTTGGCCTCACTGGATCAATCGCCACCTTGATGCGACCAAAACAACCATCGTTTTCTGTGGCATATCACCACAACACCAGTGTTACAATAAAACACGAACCATCATGGTTGAATCATATGTGTGAATTTCCTGACCCAGCAAAAGAAACTATTGAGAAAACAATTGGAAGCAAGATGATCTCAGTGAGATACCTGAACAATACCAAGCTATCAAGAGTACAGAAGAGATGCACATCCAGCTTTGTATGCAAGAAAGCAACACGGCCCTTTGAAAACTGATCTGCAACAGCAAAAACAAAGGCTCATCGTGATACATGGAACAAGCTCTTGCATGTATCCGTGGTCTTGGACACTGCAATTTCCTCACATTTGGCTGTTTGACATTCAGCAAGACTTGGGATGTGTCTAGGTTTATTATTATCAGATCATTTAACTTGTTATTAGTCTGCACTATCTTCATCAGTTGCCTACAATCTAGGTATCCTCCAGAGCTGTATTGTGCCTTGGTTTTAGAATTACTAACAACAAATTTCAAGAAATTCAAATGTAGCAAATCTTGCAGCTCTTAAAACAACTGAAACTTCGTGGAGGAAGGAACTAATCAATTCCTTCAAGTGGTTTGGCTTGGAACTCAAGGCATTCACAATACTCACAGGCCATACAAGGTAAATACTAGTGTCCCCATGATGCGAGGATATCATAAAATAACTAAATATAACTTCACAAATTTCTCCATTATAGATCAGGGTTTTTTTTTTTTTTTAATCTCTGCCATTTACCGACTTCAGCACTCGGGAAGAAAAGAAAGCATTCAGAGGGGAATAAGGGTTGAGAGAAACAAGGCAATCATTATTAACATCTGGCACAACATCCTAATCACCCCATTCAACATTTATATACACGTACGGATGCGTTACTAATACTAAACACTACTGGTATCTAGACAAGCTCCCATTCTGATTCAGAGGGATCATGAGAAGAGGATCTGTTTGCTTCCTCTATAGGCAGAGTTGCCCTTAAACTTGTTTTACCCTCTTCTTGATTGGATTTTGGATCCCTTCTGAACTGTACAGCAAGCTGCTCATATTCCTTCCTCACTGACCTCTTTCTTGAACCAAAAACATCCCGAATCTTCTTCTAAACAAGAATGTTTAGAGAAATATTTTACAAGGAGAGAGAAAGCAAGAATGTTCATGATCGATCAAGTAAATGGAGTAGAGAGGTTACCTTGTAAGGCTTGTTTTTGCCTTCACGAGGAGCATCAAGTTCAACTCCATTCATCAAAACACAGGTTTCCTCGAGCTGAGCCTTGTCTATTTGTTGGATGATTTCCATATCCTCTTCAATGAGGGCACTGTCTTTGTCTGAATCTATGCCCCATTCATCTGAACTTCCAGCAAGTTTAGACCAACATCAGTGAGTATATAAATTAACAAGAAAATAGGAAAAACCAGTGTTTATAAATCATATATACAGAACGAAAATTTGGAGAAAATGGACTTTGGAAAATATAGATGCCTAAACAGGATGGACTTGAGAAGCTGTTATTAGGCCAACACACCAACCCCGAGATGCATGCATGATCACTTTTTCCATGTTTTTTTTTTAATTTTTGTAAACTTAATTGTTATAAATTTTAACACCAACCGCAAGATGCATGAATGAGCACTTTTTCCATGTTTTTTTTTTTAATTTTTGTAAACTTAATTGTTATAAATTTTAGATTTGCAAGTTTCATCTGGCATCATGGCATGTTCATAATGAATTCAATGCTTTCAGAGATGACTTAACATTCACATAAATAGTGTGATAATTGAACTTTGTTCTCTCTTTCCATTTGTTTTTCCGTTAAATGTTAGAAATTTAATTAAAGAAAGAGACAAAGTTAAGAGAGGTGCAAGCTATTTTTAATCTTAATCATAAGCTGTACTGTAGCCAGGACATTCCAATTCATGACAAATGAGTATTTCAACAGAAATAAACAGAACCAACCAAAAGAAATAGACACCCTTCCAGACACAATCAGAAGTAGAGATGCAATGACTTCCAGATACAATGATGTTCAGGTGTCTACGCTCTAGAACCGCTCATCTCTGTTTCTATAATAACATTAACCTTACCATTCCTTATCAGACTAGTGAGTCAAAGATAGTCATGGGAGGCCTTAAATTTAAGGCCAATCCGAGTACCCTAATAAGTGGTCCACCAGTCCCTCTAAAATATTTAAGCAAAACAAAACATACACACATCTTTTATCAACTAAACAGAGTACTTGCATTTTCATGCAAGCTTGATCATATGAATGAACAAATTGCTCAATCCTAAATGACCGAAAAACAGATCCCTGAAACTTATAAAGATAAAAGCCATTAATCTGAAAATTAAGTATAGGCATTAATCCATCAAGGCTTCACCAGAATGTTATCCTAGAGGTGAGCATCGAAACAAATGCTATCCTCCAGCAGTTTGCATAAAAAAGCTGCCTCAAAATTCAAACCCATGCCCTTGTGCTTGCAAGGCCTGGACATTACCATTTGAACACAAGCAATGGAGGCTTACCCTAAGGGATTAATTTTTCAGGAACAAATATTCCAAGTTTTGATATCTAACCACCATTAATGAGCTAGAATAAAAATTCACAACTTTTGGACACGAAGGACAGAAATATGGGTTTAGCAAAGGAAAAAAGAATTTTACACAATATGGGTGGGAAGGAAACAAGTTTATCCCTTTTATCTATTTTCAAATGTAAGATCTTGAATTTCAGAGACTGTGGACATGATTGGCCACAGGGTAAGAGAGTTAGATACTACATATAACAGAAATTAGATTTGTCAAATGGATATAATCCATGGAATTACACTCAACCATACAACACTCATGAGCTCCGCATAAATTGAGGTACTATATTAACCAAAATAAAGTTTATGTCAATCAATCCATTGTGTTTGAAAATTCAAATGAAATAATGTAAAGAAACTTTATGTCATGATTGACACTGGATAATAACTGGAATCAGGTTTTATACAACTTTTTCAATGTTTAAACTAGGTATAATGGCCTTTGTCTAATCCAAAACATCAGGAAACAAAGAACATGATCAACTGTGGATACATGAAGATTTATGTACCCTTGTTGCAGTATTATGTTTGTACAACGCTAATGTAGTAACCAAGAAAATAACAGGAAAAAAATTATATAATGCTAACAGCTAAGCAGATCAATCCTTCCTTGAAAACACAACAGCTGTAACTCAAGAACATTACACCAACATCTGTGCTACAGAAACAAGATACCAGAAAGAAAGATGTTGAATATACGCTATTTAGCAGTCTTGAGAGTGCACAGATTGCCAGGTTGAATGGGAAAGAGAGAATTTTTTTTTTTTTTGACATCATTATATCTGCTACATGTATTTTTAGTGATTGCATTATATCTGCTGCATGTATTTTTAAGTGCAGAAATGCAACAGAAGCATACCTGAATTAGACACAAAATCCTCCTCGTATGCAAATTTGTTAGTCTGCATATTCCCATTTGCAGAAAAGTCTGTCATAGAAACCAACCCATTGTTTAAACAAACACCTGCAGCTGCCAACAAGAAGTCAAAAGAGAACATTCTACAAGGATTGGAAAAAGTAAATAATCAGAAAGAATGATGCAGAAAACTCACCATTTGATTCTTCTAATAGGTTGATGCTGGAAGGCCTCCTGTCTGTTCCTTCATGCTTGCCAGTTTCAGTGATATTACCCATATCCAATGATGGTTTATAGAATGAAAAATCAAGCATGTGATCCCTAGCATTTTCAATCTCTTTTTTACTTTTTTCTATGGAGAAATGCTCTGTAACTTCAACAGACCCTGGAGTTATAAGTCTTGCATTCCAGTCACAAGATGCTTCCAGATTTTGATCAGAATGTTCAGAAATTGTTGAGCATCCAGTCAGATGTTTACTCGAAGGAGTGGTGATCCCTGATGTCTCTTTTGGAGACACAGTCTTGCAATTAGAGTTTTCATGCATACCCAGGTTTGATTTATTGGACAGACTTCCTTTACTATGTTGCCTTGAAATTCTTCTGATAGAAATCCTTTCCCGTACTGGGAGACGGTCAGGACCATTATCAGTAACTATCTTTGAATACCCAGTCAACATCCTCAAATCATCAGCCTTCTCATATGTTTCTTTCACACCATCATCTGTTTTCAAGTGGACCCCAACATCAGCTGCTCCCAAATCTACAGGCAACTTAGAGACTGCCCCATTTGCAGGATCCTCTGAATCTGGAGAGCACAAATCTTGAATGACATCCGAATAGAATTTCCTCACATTACCACTAACAGTCTGCATCTGATTTTCCACATATTTAACTGCTTCCTGTCCAAAAGAACAACAACAACCAAGCCTCAATCCCAAATAATACAAGTAGCCAGAGGAAATAACTAGCTTTGGACAAGTCAATTACTCAATTCCCAGTGACATATCAATCAAGCCATCAACAACTGGATGGAGAAAATAAATAGGTAACACCCGGAAAGGAAACACACATCAAATATAAGAGTTCAAAGGAGATATCATCATCAATCTCTTTCCAAGAAATAAAAAAAAAAGGTAAAGGCCAATCTCATAAGAAAGCCACAATAGTCCAACAGTAACTTTGGAAGAAACTGCACTGTTCTTGCTGCTTCCAGCTGCCAACCCGTCTCCCGTCTCGGCAGTTGAGGAATACAGCCCTTAGACTGGCCTTGAGCTATAAGTTATTAGTTTCAGGTCAAATTATGTAAAAGGAGATACCTCGCACATAATTTCTTCCACTTCCAACAATCTAGCTTCAAACTTCTGATAAAAATCACCAACCCATGTTATCCCTTTCAGGTCCATATTGATCACAAATTTGCCCCGCAGCAACAGGTGTTAGACTTCTTCCAGTTTGTATCTTAATAGTATGATTGCAATCCTCTCAGATTCTATTTTCTGCCAGAATTTAAACAAATATTCAGTTAGTGAAAAAAAAAAAAACCCAGCTCCCTGCTCTTTTGCTTTGACTATACTCTTCAGATAACCTCAATTTTCACTCATTAAAAGAAAGAAAAAAACAACGCCTACAGAAACAAAAATCAGCACAAAAAAGAAAACTGCAGAGAAAAATTTTACATCAATAATTTAAAAGATTTTTTGTTTAATTTAAGCTCAAAATCAAAACCTACATCAATAATGTATTGGACCAACATAAAAATTATATAAAATTCTGGCACCCGATTGTATAAACATTATCCATATAAATCCATACACTTAACACACCTAAAAGTCTATAAATTTGAAATTCATTTATAACCCTCCAAGCAATTCCTTGGACATAAGAAGATAACTCAAAACGTGGAGTATCAATTAAGAGTTACTCTTGTGGGGTCCAAATTTCCCTTAGAAAAAAAGTAGTAGACTTACCTTAAAAAACTGGTCATCGATTAAAAAAAAAATAGTAGTAAAATAAAATAAATAGATCAGTGCATAATACTCACCTAAAAAACCAAACTCAAAAAACAAGTATGAGAGAAAAGAACCAAACTTCAACACAAAAGCAGTGCTTCATAAAAGTTGATGATCAAAGAAAAGAAAACCCTTACGAAGAATAGCTATTTTTGAGCAACCCTTTCGAGAAAAAGCAAACAGAAGAAAATAAAGACTGTAAAGTTTGAGAATTAAAGATATAGAGAGAACTTACTTGGTGTAAAAGGCCTAGTTAGTGATGCCCAGAAGCCTAAACCCCCCCTCTCTCTCAGTTCCTTTTTTTTTTTTTCAGTAACAGAAGCCAAAACCTCTTTGATCATCCATAGAAACACTTAAATAAATAAAACTCCATTTGAGCTCAGACTTCAACAGTTTTATGTGGACCCAAAACTCTTTTTTATCTCTTTATATTTTGAAAACAAAAAGAAGATGAAAAGGAAAAGAAATCAAAGATTAGACATGAAAATTGAAACGGCTTCTTGATTGAAACGTGTAAGGAGATTAAAAAGACGAAGAAGAAATTACTAATTTCTGAAAAAGTATGAACGATGGATCACTTCTAATAACTTTCTTGGTTGGTGGGTCCCCATGATAATGATAGCTTGCAACTTGCAACTTGGTTGGGTGTACCATGAATGAAATCCAACAAGATAGAGTTAGTTGGTACTTTGGATCCAGCTCGGCCTCTTAGAGAATCTCCTGTCGAGCCCAACTAAATATCAACAAATAAAAGAAACAAAAACAATGAAAATCTAGCTTGTTCCTTTTATCTGTCTCAGGGATTCTAACCCTACCACCCCGTGATGATTTATCTATTTATTGAACGTTGTGAATTAGTTATGATACGTGTAAGTTTATCCGGATATCATATATAAATTAAAAAAAACAAAAAAAAAACAATGAAAATCTTAATTGAAAAATCCACTTACTAGATTGTCAATTAAATTAATTTCAAATGATTAAAACTGATTTTAAAAATAATAATATTATTAAACAAATAAAATTATAATTTAAAAATAAGCAGGGAAACTTTTGGGAATCTTGAACGAACAACAAATTAGGCTTTAATAGTTTTAACTTGGAAGCAAGAAATCTTCGGAATATATACTGTAAAAGTCCAATTCTTTTGCGTTGGTTGGTGTAACAAATTTTTAGTTCTGAGCTTTAAATGATGGCATTGACCAATTGGTTTAACCAATTTGAAGGTTCATTTGTAGAGAGAGAGAGAGAGAACAAAAACTTATGATCAAACTTTTCAACTTGGATACTTCCTCAAACTACCTCATGAACTGGATTAAGAAAAAATTAATGTTAAAAAAAAAATTCATGAAAAAAAAATTATTATTATTATTAAACCTAATCTTTTAAAATATATATATATATTAAAGAATTAATTATGTGCTTTGTTATTCTACTTTCATACAAATCTTTTTATGAATTCTATATATAAATATCTACATTTACTTAAATTTATATACTTTTATCTATTTTTATTTTTTTAGTTAAGTAACCATATGTTCATCATTCATGTATTTAACCGTTAAAAATAGGTTAACAGCATGCTTGTATTATTATTATTATTATTATTGGAATTTTTCCTTGATTCTATTCAACTAATTCTTTTAAACCCTATGCCACTTGTCAAAAATCTGTACATTAACTTATAATAAGATCATTACTTGAAAAATCAAACTATATTATTTATCTTTTCAAATTAAAAGATAAAGGATTGGAATGCAAAAACAGGACAAAAAAATTAACAAGATGACCTTTTAATTTGGTATTTTTTTTTGCCCCCATAATTTCAGGCTCAATTCTATCCAATAAAAATAAACTCACTCATCACAGATTCTAAGCCCCAAGAGCAGTGATCCAAACATTGTGAGAACATTTTTCGGCTGGTACCATTATGAACAGAGCTTGAGGGTTAATTTTACGGATCTTGACCGCGCATGAGCCCTCTTATAATTAGGCTGCATTTCAGAGAGAAAGGTAAATCAATCTTGGCAGCATGATGAGGACGGTTAGGTATCTCCACTTCCCGTAATATTTACAGCATATTTCACAAACCATGATAACCAAAAACCCAGCTGGATCTCTATCTAAATCCTTGAAAACACCAGTCCCACAAAAACAAGAATAAAATCGAGGAATTTTATTATAAACACGTCAATTTGTAGTCCACATCAACCAGCTGCCTGAAAATCTCCAAAATCATCATCTTGTATATCTTGTGAGCTTTCATTGTCAGGCAAATGTTGTTGTTGTTCTGCTTCATCCTTTGTCAAGCATGGGGACTTTTCAGTAGAAGTTCCTTCAAGAGTAATTTTTGGAGGCAAGTTTGATGGAGAATTCTGTACACTTGTAGCAGGTGAAAGCGGTGCTGGGGGAGGTGGAGGAGGTCTGATACTAAGCAAGGGTTCTTTTCGACCACTGTTTTCCTCCAATGACAGATTGTTCAGACCCTGCTCAAAAATCTTGGACTTCACACTACCTCTAGGTTTCTGTCATACCAGAAAGAGTAAATTTCATTACAAACATTAGGATGCATAACGTATCTATACACATTTGGGAAATGAGGATGCAAACGAGCTTACATTTTTTATTTGGAGTACAATAGTTTCCCCTTCTTTTAAACTGTAATCCACCGAGGAAGTTGTTTGAAAATGCTGCTCCATCTCTTCCGCAGTTTTCTTCTTGTCCAGATATCTTTATTAGACAACATAAGAGAATGCCTACATTAATCAACTTTATGCAAGTGGGAATATTATCTCTATATGAGAACACACTGAATGCATTAACACCTCAAATTCAAAGAATCTGTGGGGTGTGATCCTTGTACTGAAAAGGTACAAAATGCATTTATGGGTTTTAACATACTTCATGTGATCGTGCAGTGCTGCCTGGAAGTCATAAGCTTCTGCTCTTTCTCTAAATCCTATGCCAATAAATGCATGCCTAAGGCGACCACCTGCATGATTCCAAAAAACTAATTTAGTAAAGAAATTGAAAATGAATCTGACGAAAGGAAAGGAGAATAACACACACACACACACACACACAAAAAAAAAATCTTCCCTAAGAACAATTTTCATAAGAATCAAAGTCTGTTGGTCAATATCATAAAATCTGAATATCAGCACATGACTGTGTGTGGAGATCTTTTGCTTAATCATGAATAGGTGAATAAGAACTCATTAAATGCAGGTTTTTGGGTTCTTTCAGGACACCATATGAAGAACATCAATACATCAAGTTATATTTATCCCAGCCTTGAAGAACAAATTTATCACCATAAAGAGTGTTTCAAATAGAATTTGCACACATGGGATTCTTTTTAAAAAACAGATAACAACAATAGTATAGAAGTAGAATCTTCAGTTAAATATAGAACTTGAACCAAGAGGCAGGCATGATAGCTCACCAATATTGTCCTCTATTCGAAGAACAAAATATCTGCAAAAGAAAAGACATCCATTGAAATACTCTCAAAACACAGTCATATGGGAATTCAGTTAGAAGCTAAGAACCAACCACAGGTTAAACAGAACGAATTAACTTTATGAATATAGGGCGTATTTCACCACTCTTATCAGGAGAATCAGTGAAGCAACAAAGATATGCTTAAGATTCAGTGAGAAATGGGCTTAACCTGCTGCTATCAAGTACAGGTTCCACTGGATGTAGATCCCCATTTCTCAAAAATGCCCGGGCATATAATTCACCTATATAAATTAAATCAAAGCATAAGGGACACAGCAAAGTTCATCAAACAAAGACACTATATACCATTTTCTGCATGGTAGCGATTCAGAGATAATCTAACCTGTGGTTTTATCTTCAAGTCTGATAATGCACTCTTCGCCCTTACTAATGACTTTCAAAGTCCCTTCCCAGGCCCATTTGTTAACATCCCATTCATCAGCCCTGGAATACACTTCAAGAGATATAAATATCCATACAATAGGTAAAACCAAGTTTAAGCAGCAGATATAGTCCATAGAATTTTTTCTTTCTTTCTAAAAGAAACTAAGCAGTGGCATTGTCTGACTGGCTGCATTTGATTGCAGGAAAAAACCATAGGAAGGACATGAAGTGACTGGATTTTATAACAGGTTGTGTTTATGAAGGTGAATTTAGATATTAAGTTTCTTTTAGAAATCAAACTCGTTACTTGAATATAATTTTCCAAACCTAAAATTCCCATGCATATAGTAAAATCTTTCTAGTAATTTCAGATGCCTTGTTGTTCTTCTGTGTATCTTTTATTTCTCAAAAGAAAGAAAAAATTCATTTTGTCAACAATTCCTCTTTAAAAAACTCTTCGAGCAAGTATATCCTAATTTGGTCATGCGTGACAAATAAAGTCCAACTCCTAATTAGGTTGACAGACACAATTTCTACAAGAATATCTGAGCAACAATACAAATTGAATAAATTAACTTCTGCTTAATTCACAATAAGAAAATAGCACTTATATAAAATGAATATTGCATGAAAGACATCATTTATAAAATTTCTAATCAAATCTATATCAGGCATCATAAAGACAAGTTGAGAAAAAACCTGTAAGAAGCAGCACTTTTCCTAGGAGGTATCTGCAGAAAAAAGAAATGAAAGTAGCTTAGCAACTGTTATCTAGTTTGAATTGGCTTGATCCGCAAAAAACTACATTATGTGTGATTCAGATCGCAAAGAAAATAAGTGGCAAATTATAGGATGTAGCTGATCTGTACGTGGCGTGTTATCATTTGCCTCATTGACATTATACCATACTCTGGGCGGTTTAAAAAAACAAAGAAAGAAGTAGATAAAAAAAAGGATCAAATTTTGATGGATTTGCAGCTGACTTCCTACATAAACAGCCGAGAGCAGAAACTCAGCATAAATGTTAACATATTGGAAATTTGAGTTCAATTAAAAGTCCAAAAGATCATATCAAACATCTTAGACTTGTATAGATATTTGAACATGTAATCTTCCATACATCTGCAATACGTATGAAGACTAGAAAACAGATATGTACAAGAAATTAATGCCAGGGCAGCACTTTAAAACATGTATTAAAGAGCAATGGGAAAACGGGTATCAGATACATAAAAGCAACATGACAATATGAACTATGAGTCTTTTACTTCCAACAGAAGGACCAAGTCATAGGACCTGTGCTTTAGGGAACAAAATGATTGTAAATTTTCAGATTCAAACAAATTAAGGAAGTTTTGACTATAACCAACCATAATCAACTCCCTGTTGGAAACAAAATGCAAAGAACAGGGAAAGGAAGGCGGTCAATAATAAAGACAGTATACTGGAAAGGGGAGAAAATAGCCCTTTCCTTGGCCCTTAGTTGACATGATCCAAAAACATATTATCAAACTAGAAATATAAGTTTTTGAGATGCCCATGCACCATTTAATTCTTTCCAACAAATTAAAATTTTCTATAACCAGATCTCTCTAAATCAGCCTCATTCCTTTTAAGTATCAGCCCGTAATTACTTCTAGGTGCAAGATCTGCAGCTTCAGACTTTTAGATACCACTTCTTATTTGACCATGATAATATCTGCCATGGCAATACCACTATTTCTATTACACATCTTTAATTGCAAATGACACTGTTAATTCCCACTATCAGAATATGAACAACCGAAAATCACTAACAAAGACAGCCAAGATTGTCTCTTCATAGATTTTGCCCTATCAATCATTAACACCGTCAATACTCAATCCACAAGTACAAAAAGCAAGGACCTTTAATCAATTATGTTTCCTTTAGAACAGTAAAGCAATCCCCAAAAGCCCAACTGAGAACTTCTAAACACAATTCACATAAATTTATCATATCTGATACAGGTATTTTCATGCAACTCATCAAAAAAAGAAAAATGCTGCTGATTGCCACTTGTTCTGACGTTTCAATTCTTGATTTGTAAGACAATTCTCAACAATAATTTTTCCCACTAAAATGAGCAAAACTCAGATCCAAATTCCCACTTTAGTTAACTAAAACAACTGAAATCTAAGTTCTGTTCTCCTATCCATACAACTGAAAATCAAAATTTCTTTTAAGGACAAGGTTTCTGGGAAAAGGAATGGCCTTTCAAGGTTGGTCATACACAAAAAACTCAAAAGATCATTAATTACCACAAATCTCAAAAACCCATTTGCAAAATCACAAGAGAAATCAACTATACATAAATCAAAAGACAGCACAGCACAGCACATGCACACAGATACACATACAGAGAGAGAAAGTTACCATATAAACATAACATTCAGAGACTTGAAAGAGAATGAGCTCTATAGCTTCAGTTTCTTCACTCTCAATATCATTCGGTGCCTTCTCCACTTTCTCCATGATCTCCCGAGAGAAAGATTAAATTTTGATACAGAGACAAGGATAAGTTAAATGAAGATGTGAGCTCACTGAGATAAAGTTCGGAGCTTTACCGGAATTTAAGAAAAAATAATACAGGGGGTGTTTAAAAGAAACAAGGAAATTGAGTTTCAGGAGGGAATTTGTCTACGGGTTTTCCCCTGTTTGTGCAATGACAGAGAGAACATGAATTGCAAGTGCAAGTAATCTGCACCGTTAGATTGGGTAACCTTTAATGTATCTGCGCCATTAAAGTTTAGGTCAGATCGAGGGCTGTGGTTAAATATTGGACGGTCATGATGGGGTCAACATAGGAGTTTGGTGTAGTAGTTGCTTGATTTCTAAGGAAGCATCAGTTTGTCCACCAGGAATATCCAACCTAACTGGCTTGACCATGGAACGTACTGTTTTTATTTTCCTAAGAGCATCCGGTTTTCGAAAAGGCTTTGATTAATTCAGATTCGAGTCGCTTAGAATTATAAAGACGATAAAGCTTTTTTTACCGAGTATTTAACATAGCTATATTTTCAAGTCTTTTGTTTTTGTATTTAAAAGATATTTTTAAAATTTTAAAATATTTTATTTTTAAAAATTAATTTTCTTATGTTTTTCGAATTCATCATGTTAAAAATAAACTTTAAAAAATAAAAAAATATATTATTTAAATAAATTTTTAAATAGAAAAATATTCTCAGAAATAATTTCTATCACACGTAATCTTAAGCCTCGGCTTTTGTAGATCTCTTGAATGACTCTCAAGTTCGTGATTTGATGATTGATAAATGCATAACACACAGCACAATTACACAGATAAATCTACAGTACGCTATGGTGGCATTGGAAACATACCTGAAGGATCTTTGACTTTGGCTGCATAAGAGAGCAGGAAACACAGACTAATAATGATACAGCAGCAGGAGATTTATTATGACTGAATTATATAGCCATGAATGCTTACTGATTAACCTGACACCGCAATTGTGCCTCCGGGGCGAAGAAGCCTGACTGCTAATGGTAGTAATAGTTGATTAATAAAAGGTTTTACAAGCGTATTATTAAATAGCAGTTGTTGTTGATAAAACTGTGTTTTTTTAATGGTAATTGAGTCAAAATTATACTATTTTTTAAATTCTTTTCTCTTATGCTATTTCCCAATTTTTATTTTTATAGAAGACCCAACAATTGAGCCTCCAGGGCGAAGTGGCCTGGATGCTTCCTGCAGAATTTTTACTATTGCTCTCAGGAAATTCATGAAACTGCATGTATTTCAGGGAGCTGGAAGCATAAGTATCTTCGTATATTACGCACAAAGAGCTTTTCGAATACAAATCAAACGAGCTTTCAACTACATGATGGAAACCAATTGCTGTGAGGGTGATCTTGTTATGAGGCAACATGTTTTAAACCAGTGTTTTCCTTTCTTGATCCACAAATACGTTTCCAGAGTTCAAATCCTGAGCAGTGCTTGAATCGTAAACAGAATCTTGGGCCCTTTATTAATAAATTCCCAAATGTCAAACTCCAACAGCTTTATTTGCTTTCTTCCGAGGCTAATTATACTCCAGTCTACTAAGTACAGCTTTAGAATATTGGGAATGCATGGATGGCCACTGAAGAAAAGGTATCGTGTTTAATCAAAACTTTCATTGCATTTCCAGAGCTTTGAGAAGCATACAGCTTTACAGAACTGCACATACCACATATGAAATGGAAACAAGATCAAAAGTTGGGATGGAAAGCCTGTGTCTTCCGCCTTAGCATGCGCCCATTTAGCAGGATTCTTTCTATGGATAATTCTGTCTTCTTTCCGTTGAATTTGCTACAGAAAGAAAGAAAGGCTCCAGCTCCTGCAGGTTGGGATCCACATCCACATACGAAAAAATGAGCAAGTTTCAGCCAAACAACTTGGGAGCATCTTAGCTCCATTGCTCATATGTACAGGACTGTTAAAGTGATCTCGTAAGAAATTGAAGATCGAACTTACGGCGACATTCGCAGAAGGAAACTTATCAGCCAGAAATCATGTACTCACCTACAGAGCATCCAATATCTAGAACGTCTCTTATCATGGAATTCCCGGAGTACTGTAGATGATGTTGTTCAAGTGCCTGAAGCCAATTTCCACGCGCTAGCTTCTTGATTTGCTTCATCTACTGTAGAAGCATTAGGCATTGCGCTCCTCACCATTGACATGCAGCTTCAGCTGCAGCCTCACATTAGACATGTGACTGCAATAGGATCGTCCTTTCTTAGATATTTTACGTTGAAAACTAGCAAAACTACAAGATTTAACCTCATCGCGCATATATGTCTCAAGAATTATCTCTTCTTTTATTTTCAGTTAACAAATTTTATATTATCAAAAAATGCATCTATAATGCTGATTTTTTTTTACTTTAGATTTGAAATTAACTTAAAACCCTTGGATAAATTAAGTATTTTTAAACTATAGACATTACTAGCATAATTATGATAGCGTAAAACAACTTTTAACATAAAAAATATTTTAGTTCTTTTCATGATAATTAAAAATTAAGATAAAAATTATTTTTTAAAATATTTTTTATTTGAAAATATATTAAAATAATATTTTTTTTATTTTTTAAAATTTATTTTTGACATCAGTATATTAAAGTTAAAAATATTTAAAAAATTCAAAATTAAAAAAAATACACGACTTCTTATACGTACTTAGCTTTTTGTACTGGATCAATGCCTCAATCTCACAGTCAACATTGCCTTTTCTAGGCCTTAAAGTTGGCCCATCCAAAAAGATTGATCCTAATGTGTTTTTAGCCATTTCCTACCGTTTCACTTAATAATATATTTATTTTTTATTTTAAAAATATTTTAAAAAATAAATTTTTTTAATTTTTTTACTTTAAATTAATTTTTTTATATTTTTAGATATTTTGACATGCTAATAATAAAAATAATTTTTAAAATATAAAATATATTATTTTAATATATTTTTAAATAAAAAACAACTATAATCACACAAATTAAAACATAAATAAACTATTTAAGCAGCCTCTAAAAAATATTAATTCAACAAAACGGTTAATACAATTATATTTGGAGTGAGATTACTTTTTTCTTTTTCAGAATAATTATTTGATAAAAATATTTAAATAAAATATTTTGTTGCAATACCTCTAATTAAAATGGAACGTTCTTGTATTTTCAGAAAATATAGATAAAAAATAAAAGAAAATACAATCCCTTTCATATAAATATGAGATCCATGAAAAAACTTCACATGAAAGAACAAAAATAATAATCTCTTTGAAATAAAAGAGTACTATATAAATTCAAAGGGCGAACTAGTAGGATATTTTTTTTTTGTTTGACTTTCTAAATTTAAATCTTAAAATCGACACTTATATTAATATATTAAACAATTTTAATATTAAAAATAAAGAACTTTATCATTATCTATTAATTTAAAAATACCTCTTTATGAACGCTTATAGATGCCAATAACAACAAGAAATCAGTTGGGGAATACTGTTAATAATAACCTTGAATTCCCAAGAAAGTGTTTTGTTTTTGCTGTGTAATCGTGTTTTTAAAAAATAATTTTTTATTTTAAATTAATATTTTAAAATTATTTTGATATGTTAATATCAAAAATAAACTTTAAAAAATAAAATATAATATTTTAATATGTTTTTAAGTTAAAAACACTTTAAAAAATAATTAGTGCCACAATTCTAAATATTATCTAAACATTTATTAGCAAACCAAGGGCTATTAATACACTACTATATATGAACAAGAAAAAAGATTGATGTGGGGTTAAAAATTCAAGCACCAAAGTTATTGAGTTTTTTTTTCATGAATAACATAGTATAGAGAATTATAAATGATATTTATGATTTACGTGATATACTGAATCACAGATATTATTTATAATTTTTTAAATATATTTATATTATAGCATGGAGTGTTTTTCATTTAAAGATATATTAAAAATTAGTTTTTTATATTTTTTTTAATCAGCATATTAAATCTATGAAAAATATCTTAATAAATATCAATTTAATATTTTTTTTTAAGTAAAACACAATTTTTACACTGCGTCTATAAATAAAAACTACATCACTTCAAACACTCATTAAAAACAAATATCATAAAAAGATTCTAACTGAAAACTCACCAGTCACATGGATGACATGCTCGAAGCCTCGAAAAGACCAACCCCACACTGGGTCAACGGAGACGTCACCTGAAAAGCAATTACTTACGTAATTTCTTGAAACTGATAAATGTCGTTTCACACCACCTCATCCTCCAAGACCAAATGTTGTTGTGAAATTTTATATAACAACAACTGAGATTAGGCTTGTAATCAAGCATTAGCTTATGCACTAGCGTGCATGAACTAGATCCTGTGAGGTGTGTAAGCTCATCTTCTCTTCTCTTCTTTTCTTTTTACGTTCATTTCTCAGTGTTTTCTCTTCATTTTTTGTACACTAAAGCTCCATGGAACTACCAAGAATAGCTGCCAACTCTGGTAGTTTGAGAACTCGATATATCATCGAGGCAAAGAACCTTTCTTACAAGCTACGCGGTCAAATCGATGAATTAAACTGGCTTCTCTGGAAGAAGACGGCGGATGATAACGCGTACATTTTGAGGAAAGTGAATTGTGAAGCACGACCTGGGGAGATAATGGCAATTGCTGGTCCAAGTGGGGCAGGAAAGAGCACACTGTTGGAGATTCTTGCTGGTGTAATTCCACCTAGCAGAGTTTCTGGTGAAGTTCTTGTAAATGGGCAGCCGATGAATGCCAGATGCTTTCGCAGGTTATCGGGGTACGTAGCACAAGATGAAGCGTTTTTCCCACTTCTAACTGTCAAAGAAACGCTCATGTACAGTGCTCGCCTCAGGTTGCCAGGCAGTTTCCATACAGCTGCAGCTATAGTTCAAGAATTATTGAAGCAACTTGGATTGGAGCACGTTGCCAATGTGAGAATTGGCAGTGAATCAAACCGAGGCATTTCAGGTGGTGAGAAACGTAGAGTTTCTGTAGGCGTAGATCTTGTTCATGATCCGGGTGTTCTTCTAATTGATGAACCAACATCTGGATTGGATTCAGCATCAGCTCTTCATATAATTCTCTTGCTCAAATCTATGGCTATTAAGCAAGGTAAAACAATCGTGTTGACCATCCATCAACCTGGTTTCCGCATTCTTGAGCTGTTTGATAAGATTCTGTTGATATCAAATGGAACTGTTCACCATCATGGTTCCTTGCATCTCCTCAAACAGCGGCTTAGATTTGCTGGTGATTTCATTCCTAGGCATGTTAATGTGCTTGAGTTCGCTATCGAGATGACAGAGTCCCTGGCCATGGAAGATAGTGAAGCAAGAAAAACAGAAAATAGTGATGTAGCACGAGATGAAGAGCTTACCAGAAGGAATCCTAACCGATACAGCAATATTAATGTGCTTGAGTTCGCTATCGAGATGACAGAGTCCCTGGCCGTGGAAGATAGTGAAGCAAGAGAAACAGAAAATAGTGATGTAGCACATGATGAAGAGCTTACCGGAAGAAATCCTAACCGATACAGCAATATTGAAGAAACTATTTACGCCAATGGTCGATTCAAGGAGGTTTTAATACTGGGTCAGAGATTCTCCCATATCATTTGCAGAACCAACCAGCTCTTTGCAGCAAGAATACTACAAGCAGTGCTTGGTGCGGTTGTTCTTGGAACTTTATTCATGAACGTAATGAACGATTCAAAGAGACATAAACTTCAGACTCAAATTGGGTTCTTTGCCTACAGCCTCGCCTTCTTGTTGTCATCCACAACAGAAGGCTTACCCATTTTCTTGCAAGAAAGAAGAATTCTAAAGAGAGAAACCTCAAAAGGAGCGTATAGAGTTTCTTCTTATGTTGTATCAAACACTCTAGTTTTCCTTCCGTTCCTTTTAGTTGTCGCTCTGCTCTACAGCACCCCAGTATACTGGCTGGTTGGATTGAGAAGGACAACGGATGGGTTTCTCTACTTTTTATTGGTGGCATGGATGGTTGTTTTGATGTCAAATTCATTTGTTGCATGTTTTAGTGCTCTTGTGCCAAATTTCATCATGGGGACCTCTCTGATTGCTGGACTAGTGGGGTCCTTTTTCCTTTTCTCTGGGTATTTCATACCGAAGGACGACATGCCCAAGTATTGGATCTTCATGCATTATTTGAGCTTGTTTAAGTACCCTTTTGAGTGTTTTATGATAAATGAATATGGAGGAGAGGAGGGTAAGAGGAAGTGCTTGAAGAATATAGAAGGATCCTGCTATCTGTACGGGGAGGAGTTTCTGAAGCAACAAGGTGTGGAAGAATCAAATAAATAGAGTAATTTAGCTGTAATGACAGGTTTCATTCTTGGATACAGACTTCTTTGCTTTCTAATTCTGCTGTGCAGATCATACAGAACAAGAATTTAAAATATTTTCAGCAATCAAATAAGAAAAGCTCATTCAAGAATTTTTTATATTGCAAGAGGATTTTCTGGAGAAGCTATTCTTTCTTTTTGATTCTCTTATGGAAATCATTCAGAACCAGATTAAAATAATTTTTAGCAATCATTCAAGAAATATATACATCAACTTCAGTTCTTGGCTCAACAAGAGTAACCCAGCTTCCAAGGGGCTTCAACCTTAGCATTCAACTTTCTTCTGATTTCAGGCACTCAAAATATTAATTAAAGCTTGACAGGGTGAGTTCTTCGTTCATCTTTTCCCTTGAACATCTACCTAGCACACATATATTGCTCCGTTTCTGCTAACATATTAGGTGGGAAATTAAGATTGCAGCAAATAATCTTACAGGTGATCAGTTGACATGATTCTTTGCTTTTTGTAGGATTATTTTGATGCATCGACCTTCAAAAATCTTAATTCTTAATAATAATATGATGTATTTTGAATGATTTTTCTTGGTAGAGGGTGGTCAATTGACACCCTTAGCTATAAGTTCTCCTCGGTGATTAACACAGCTCTAATATCAAGATCAACGGATGTACACAGAAACAATATTGGAAAGAAAGAAAACGAGTATCACTGTAGAACAATTTTAATTCAATATTTTATTACTTAATATTTCCTTTTAATTATTTTTTATTTATAATTTTTTAAATAAATCTCAAAATGATTTGAAGATCAAATAAATAATAAAAGGCCTTAATAAATTTTTAAAAAAATGCAAAACTAACTGAATAACATCTTATTAAGCCTGATTTAAATGTATTTTGAAGTTCAATTATAGCTAAATCAAATAATGAATTGAAAAAATTTAAATAAAATTTAACACTTGAATAAAAAGTTATTATTCTTTTTTGTTGTTGTTAGGCCAATCACTCTACTTGTCCTATAGCTCCTTTTGTTTTGCTTATTCATGTTTCATTGCTTAGGTTTTTTTTAATAATATTTGAAATTTTATTAAGAAAAAAATATAAAAATAATAGTATAACTTACATCAAAAGAACAAATAAAAAAAAGGAAAGCATACAAACTATTGCATGAAACAAGGGAAAGCAAGAAAAAGAAGGAACAAACAAATCATAAGAAACTAACTCCTCCTGATAAAACATTTTTTATATTAAGCTCTAAAAAGTTGGAATCAAGCATCAGCTATAAAATAATACTTTAGCACACCATGGAGAAACAAATTTAAAAGTCAAGGGTAGCGTCATTAAAAATAACATCATTTCAATGAAGCCAATGATTCCAAACAAAGCATGAAAAAAGAAGCTGTCATGAAAGATTTTATTGATTATTTTAACCATAAAAGACTATTGGTAGAACATATCATCAACAGATTTTGAAAAAACACTGCAAAAGCCCTGATTAGAAAACAGTTTCATCTATATATTCCAAGTGAACTGGCAGTGAAGGAAGAAGTGACTTGAAGATTCCAAACTTTTATTGCAGAAAGCACATTTTGACTCCTGAAGGGTAAGATAGACATGCTAAAATAGAAAATCTCTTGTGGTTACTTTGTTTTGGACAAGAAGCCAAATGAAAAGTTGTACTTTTGGTGAGGTTAGTTTTATCTAAACAGAAGATTGGTATGGTTTGGCACCATCGTAGAGCAGCTGGTTCATCATTTCAAAGCAAGATTTTACACTAAAAAGGCCATTGTTGTTGAGGGTCCAAATTTTCTTATCCATCTTGTAACAAAACATTGGTTTGGATTCCAACAAGGATGATAAAAATGATAGTTGTTATTGTTCAAAATAAAATAAAGGTTTACACCATTATAGGGATCAGAACCAGATTCCATTGCTCCATCTATCTATGTCAGCCACCAAAGCATATTTAGAGGAAGACAAAAGATAAAGCTTAGAGAAAGTTGTTTTGAGAGAGTAGTCATTAATCTAGTTGTTTAGCTAAAAGGATGTTAAACTGTCATTCCTCACCATGAATTTGCAATGATTCATGAAGATGTGATGAAAGTTGGTTTGAATAATGGATATAATATCCTTCCACATCTTGAAGTGTTGGTTGTAGAAAATTGGGATCTCATTTTCATAAGCTAGATTATACAGGGCTGTTTGGTAATGCGATTCAACCTGTGTTCTTAAAAAATTCAAAAAAATTGTATTTTTTATTTTTGTTAAAATTTAATATGATTTGTACGTTTTGGATTGTTTTGATGGACTGATATTAAAAATAATTTTTAAAAAATAAAAAAAATATCATTGACATATATTTCACCATGAAAAGTTTTTTAAAAAACAACCGTTATCACACTACCAAACACACTCTACATCGAAGAGATAATCATTTTTCATAAACTTGTACTTGGAAAAAAAGTCTCCAAATCCATTTTAGCAGCAGGGCTCCATTTTTCAAAATAAACAGACCTATATCAAGGCCTCCTTATTTTTTATTGCGCATCACTAGTCTCTATTGTATCTTGCAAAAATATCTTTGCTTGGTACATTCACATCCACCACAGGAAAATGGATATCCAATGAACATTCAATGTTTGATACATAACTTCACATCTTTGAATAGACTTTTATCATATTCATATCATATTGAAACTTAGGATACCTTTTATGAGGTTAATGTTTAGCGAATATTATATTGGTGACTTATGCCAAGTCATTGTGGGATGAAATAAATTTTATTTTAATTTGAAAAAAATTTAAGACATGATTGCATTTTTAAAAGAATAAAAGAAATTCAATTATTAAATTAAACCTTGATTAATTTGATAATATAATAAAGAATTAGACAATAACAATAACAAATAAATTAAAAAAATATTGCATCAAGCAAAGCTGAGTTAACACATGAAGCTCATTGTCTAACAAATAAAATTGATATAACCTTCTAGAATGATTGAATCATGAAATACAAATGTAAAAGGAGGGTATTAAAAAATAATTTAAGCCAACTCTGTTAAATCTTTTTACATATGACTTGAAAAGGTAATAAAATCTTAATCAATAAAATACTGAGAGATAAAATTAAAAAATAAAGTTTTAATAAATAATAATAAAAAATAAGAATTAAATTTGATATAAAGTAAAATAAACTAAAATTACCGAGAAATCCATTTGAAAATATAATTTAATAAAAAAATAAAGATCAAGTTTGAAGATTGAAAAGGAAAGTTAAATTAAAAAAAGTTATTTTTATAGATAATCTAAAATTAAATAATTAAAATTAAATATTAAAAAAATAATTAAAAAATTGCTTTGAAAACGTGCAATAATTGGCTTTGGAATGGAGAAAGAGATTAAAAAAAAAAAGGGCCAACACAAAACTTTACATGTTTTTGCCACGCATGCCGCTCAGAAATGAAGGCAACACTATAAGGATTAAAATATTGTTATGCAAGCTGAAATATAACTTCAAAACGATGTCGTACATTATATTTGAAAATCACGAGAGAATCCTTATGTATTTGTGTTAGCTTCATTTATCGTTATCCTTTTTATATTAAATAATATTTTATTTATACTAAAATACTAAACTTTCCATGTTCAAACTAAAAACCTACAAAAATTAAAAAGATAAAAACACCACTGACAAAAAACAATTATGATTCAAAGGTATTATTGTAATTTTACAGTGCAACTAAAATTAAAAAGTCAAAAGTGCCCATGCCAGTCAACGTTTAAATTTATTCCTCATGAGGCATATTCCATTACGCAAGGAACAACAACTTAAAAAAACTATTACATCGCTCTTCTCACATATCATTTGGGTTATGTTTAGATTACAACATCATCCTTTCGCTATTCCAATATAGATTCACCATAGGACTTCGTATCCCGTGACTGATGCACAGTAAAAGTGGAAGCAATTTAGTTTAAGTATAGTTTTGAAATTCAGTCTGGTTTAATTCTAAAATTTAGTA
The DNA here is from genome assembly GCA_015708895.1 of Populus ilicifolia. NCBI lineage: Eukaryota > Viridiplantae > Streptophyta > Magnoliopsida > Malpighiales > Salicaceae > Populus > Populus ilicifolia. The sequence goes on from SRLM01000049.1 coordinate 740,651, forward strand.
AATTTAAAGTTGGAATTGAATTGAGTTAAAAAAACTATATAAAAAAAGAAGAATTATGTGTAATCCGTAAAATGTAATAAAAAATCTTATTATAATTTATTAATTTTTATTTTTACTAAAACTATGTTATCTTGATTAAAAAAATTTAACCCTAACAATACGATGACCCGTCAAAACTTGAAATTCAGACCTGTTAAACAGGGCCGGCCACAAAGTTGGATTTGAAAAATATGCTTTTAAATAATGCATCATTTGACAAAATATGAACTTGATAAATGAGTCTCATTCTTATCATCCACCCATCATCTTGGAGACGAATAAGAACTCGGACTTTAGTGGGGGATGCCATATCGATCGCTTAACTCTTATCTGAGTACGGCGAATAAGAACTTGTGATTGCAGACAATGCCTCGTATCATCCCGCATGGGAATCTTACATGAGTGCGGTGTAGGGAGGCAGAGCCTACGGTAGCGAGATGTGCATTGAGCAGTAGTGCTATCATAGCTGCGGTTCATCTTTGATTTATATATTCACTCTTGTCATCGTGAATATTCTCTAGTTTTGTAACCATTCATTGTTAATTGTCGGCTTAACATATGGCCATGGAGTTTAAGGTTAATTGTCTCCCTTTGCCTCGTAGAAGTTGTAATGTATCGAACGATCATGTTATCATCCGATGCCCTGTGCTTGCTTTGTTTTATCAGCAAGAAAAATATGTTCTATCATCTTTTTCTACGGTAAAATTATTTATTTTTAAATTTATATAGATATTTAGATGAACTCATGCGTACCACGATTAATTTTATAGTTCATTGAATATTCTATAAGTCTAATAAATATATAAGATATCACGGGAATAATAAGTATACACAGTCAAGTTTGAATCTAGATACATAAAAAAAAAACACAAGTTTTTTCTACCACTGAGTTAACATCAAGTACATAAAATTAATTTTTTGTTTTTATGAAAGATTGATTGTTGGTCGACTCTGATTTTTCTGATCAGTTGATAACTTAGTTTGAGAATAGATCTGTGTATGAATTGTGAGTTGGATTATTTTAATATATATATATATATATAAAAGAAGTAAATATGTTACTAACATGTTTCTTGTTAGAAAAATAATTTAATTATAAAATAATTTTTGATATAGATTGGACATCTTCTTTAAATACTAAAATAGTAATTTATTGGATATCATTAATTTTTTTTAAATATATTAAATTAATGAGGTATTAAATTAATTTTAGTTATTTTTGGTTAAAATATGAAATTCATTAACTGAATTATGAAAAAAAATATAAAAATCAATTCTTAAATAACTAATATTAAAGAATAAATAAAAAATAAAATAAAAAACCCAAATCAACTTTACAAATAAATAACAAAAATCATAAAAACAAGATAACCTTGAAAGAAAATAAACCCAAAAAAATTATAAATGTTAATTTTCAACGTCTCGGTTGAAAAAAGGAATTGAGTTCATAGTTTGGGTCTCCAATTTGTCTGCTTCTGATCATATTTCTCGGTTTATTAGGCATAAAACCACAATTTCAGTTCATAATTCATCGGTTGAAAATAAGTTCAACTAGATGCTTTACTTGAAACACATTCTTTTATTATTTTGCAGATCCAAGTTTCTTGAAAAGGCATGCAGGGGGGCGTTCGACACCATTAATCCAATTTTAGAACATAAAAGTAGGTCAATTTAGATTAAACAATACGCTTACATCCACAGGATTTCAGGGGGTTCATCCATAAGATCAAACCTTCTTATGATGCCAGACACTCAAATCTAGTTATTACTCGTTTGAAATACACATTCTGCTGTTACTTTTATGACAGTCTGCAGCTTCTAAAGTCATTTTAACGCTCTTTTCCCTTCCATTTCCCCAAAAGAAATACACTTTCTGTCAATCATTTTTCATTTATTGAAGACCGTGAGATTGGTAACATGTATGTTCACTCACATTGAGCATATGACACAGTGGAGCTCTACAATGCTAGGCATGAAAAGAGACTTGACATGTATGTTCACTCACATTGAGCATATGACACAGTGGAGCTCTACAATGCTAAGCATGAAAAGAGACTTGACAGCAAATGTAAATGTTCAAGCGAAAGACTAAAAGCCAACTTACATTAATTATTAAAACTTCTGTCGAAGATGTAATTGAAATAACTTCACAAAGAAATTATATTGAGATAACACACATTATAATTACTACACCATGCTATCAATAATTTTCATTACAACAAGTGTAGCACGTCCAGCCATCTATCTGTCATGCAGAGATGAGACGCGTGTAAATCTACGATTCTGGTTTTCATACAGAACAAGCCAAACATGCAAGGAATCAACTGCAGAGATCTCCAGAAGAAGATGATGAGAACGGCTGCAACAAAGCAACCCTTCTCCTCTTATTCGAAAGCGTGGGTTTTAATGAGAATTCCTGCGAGGCAGAGAATTTGTCAAGTACAGATCTAAAGGCCTTGTGGACGGAGCCAGCGAGAAACTGGCGTACTTTGCTATCACCACCGAGCCCTTCTTTGCAGCTGCTCACCACAAGAACGTTCATCATCCTGCCCTCCAAAGTCGCAATCTCTGCCCTCGTTATCATCAGATGGAGAGCATCGAGTGCTTGTCTTAAACCAGACAAGATTTCAGGCTTGCAATCGCAACATATAGATGCCCTGATTAAACAAGGGGCACTGCACAAGCCATCCTCTTCCTCTTCCTCTTCCTCTTCCTGTTCTACTCTCACTTCATCAATATCCAGTGGCATGAGAAGGCCTTCACCAGCTCCTGCTGCCTGGATCTTCAACTCCTTCAGGTAGCTTACGACTTCAGCAAGCAATGATGCCTTGTCCATCTGAGTGATTCAAATTGATTAGTAATTCAGCAACCCATCTCAACAAGCCCATAAGCTGGAATCTTAACAAGATCATAAAAATCCAGCTCTTACATGGCCAAACAAGTCCATCAAAATATCAAGATTTATTTATCAAGTACTCCATGGATAACATTGATTTATGATCAATTTCAATCAAGAAGAAGTAATGAGAAAAGTTACCAGAAAATCATAGCAGGTAATATATGTGTTTTGGGTGATAGAACTGCCAAGAACTAATTGATAACTAATCATTCTTATATAAACAACTTAAGTACATTCACCAACAATAGCATCCCTGACATTGAACTGGAATTGTAATACAAGATTCTTGAAGAAATTCACAAATTCAAAAGATATCAGCACAGGCCTTTCAAAAAATAAAATTAAGCAACTCGTGTTATTGCAGTAAATAATAACCACTTTCAAGTACATTACTTGATCGTTCGCCAAGTTTAGTTCTCAAGCTTTAAGAAACAGAATTCATTAAAAAAAGAAAAGAAAAGAAAAGAGGCTCTAAGAACTATGATTCAATTCAACTCAAACTTTAACATTACCAAAACAAAAACAGCAAATACCTTGCTAGTACCAGGTACTAGGCTCCTAAGTGTGTCAAGATGTGCATTAATCCTGGCTCTACGCTTCCTCTCAGCCTCACTGTGATTCCTTAAAGCAGCAATGCTTTTCTCAGCCGACACTCCTTTCCTCTCCATTCTCACGGTAGCCTCCACAAGCTCTCCTCTTTCATTATCCAAAACCAAAGATGAAGTTGAACGTGACCAGTTTCTTGTTTCGGCTTGTAACCCAGAATTCACCAAAAACACACTCATTCCCTCACAAGCAGAGACTTGCACCCTTGCTGAGTTCCAAGAACAAGGTTCCATTACCAGTATAGGAACACTAACAGACTAGGGAAGGGTATTGATGTAATTGCCTGTTGACAATACCAATAAGTGCAACCCCCATTAAAACAGAGAAGACAAAAGTTTGGTCTTTAGAATGTGGTCGTTGCTTTGCTTTGTTGTTTAAAGGAGAGGCAGGAAAAGGGTGGGTGGTAGTACAGGTAGAATTATTTGAATAATTGGTCAGACCGTATTTTTTTCCGGGCACAAATCCACACAACAATTAAACTTTTTTTTTTGGGATCGTATCATACTTAAAAATTGTTCTGATATAATAATATGTTGCGAAAAATATCTAGAAAAATAAAACAGATTTTTTTAAATGGTAAAATTATTATATATAAAATTTAATAAAAATAAATTATCCAGANTATATATATATATATATATATATATTTCTCTTCTATACTTTCACAAGCTACGTGGACGAGAGAGGAGATTGAAAAAACAAAGAAGAAGAAAAAACTTTGAGGCATATTGAAATTATAATTGAAAAGGTTTTGATAAGACAACGTCAATAATATCAAAGACAGTCATAAACCAAAATTTTTAGGTCTGGCATGAATGTTAGATCCAAAATATTTAAAGTATTTTTTATAATTTTGATAGTTTTTTATATTTTAAAAAAAATTAATATTGACCCATTGTATAGCACAAACCAACATATCAGTCTTTTACTTAAAAAAATAATTCCCTTTCTTTTTCTTCTTTTTTTCACAACCTTATAAATTTATAATTCTTTCTAACACACACCTCATTTTCTTTTTGCAACCTTATAAAGTATATTTATGAATATGATTCATATTATTCTTCAACACCCCTTTAATTGAAAGTTTTTTTTTGCTTGAAAGTTGTACAAACTCATATTACTCTATACTATTAATTAATTTTAATTTAAAAAGATAACGAGGTTAATGAAATTTGAACTTGTGATTATTGGATAAACAAATATTTGATATTAAGTAAAAAAATATCTTAATCTAAAAATTTAAACTATTAAGTGATGTTATAAAATATAATTTATATTATTTTTTAATAAATATCACCTCAAATTCAAAATACTATAAAATAAATTTCAGGCATATAAAAATTATTTTTTATCCAGTTCAGGAGTAAACAATCTCAAAAATCTTATTCTTTAATCTAGATGAACAATTTATTATCTAAGCAAAAAATGATAGACTTTAAAGCCAAATATTTCTAGGTTAATGTTGTTTTATAACATGTAATTAACGCTAATAGATGGTGGTTTTGTAGCTTAGTTTTTATAAATCACTTTCCTTAATTTTATGCTTTAGTTTTTTCTTCTACCCTAAAGCTTAGATTGTGTAATATTATAAAGAGATTTTGTCATATTTCCTAAAGTTTATTGGCCTTATTTAGTAAAGGAACTAATTAAAATGGTACTGGTTAAATTTTAAAAGACTAATTATAATTAAAAAATAGAGAAAAATAACACAAAAACAACAATAAGCATAAGAAACAAATAACTCTTCTTAATATAGTCACCACATGAAATTTTAATTCAAAATTTTATTTTTAAATATTTTTTTCAATAAAAATTTAATGTTATAGTTATTTTAGGTTGATTATATACTAAAAACAATATTCTAAAAAAAGTTGAAAAAATAATAAAATAATATTAAAAGAAATAAAAAAGAAAAGAGCCTAAACTAATAAGAAAAAAATAACAAACCTTGGACAATAACTTCTAGATTTTATTAGAAGTCATTTTCAATATCAAGTAACTAATAAATTTTAATTTTATAAAAAATAAAACCTTTAAAATATCTTAGCAAAGATTTAGTTCAATCAAAGCCTGTATTACATAAAAAAAAAATGGAAATGATAACGAATCACTTTTTTTTTGCGTAGCAATATTTAACTATTATTTTTACCCTTTATTTTCTACAAACTAAAAGGATGGTGTAAGCTTTGCTATGCATTATGATAACTTTGGTAGTTATTTCAATTTAATGAAATATCACCTCTTATTTTATGTGTTATATCTCATACATTTTGTATTTTTATAGTTTAGATTTAGTTGGTCATTTTGTTTCTCTTTCTTATGTTTTTCTTCTTTAAAGAATTGTGATTTTATCTCATGCAAAAGGCAGATATTATGAAAAAAAAAATTTCACATGAAGCCATATAACACCTTTAAGTTTTCCCGTGGATTTCTTTTTGGGCATTTGCAGTTAATAAGACTTGATTTTCCAAAGAATATTTGTGTAATTATTGTGTGTACCGAGATAATGGGTTCATCTTTAAAGAGACTTGTATTCCAGGCAAAGAGATCAATGGTGCTGGAATTAATTCTTGTTTTGGATTCTACTAGGTTATTATTTGTCTCCAATAGTATTAAAGTATTGTTAACCAAGTAATTACAAGTTTGATAAGATCTAATCGCTTAAAATTTTTGGAAATATGCATACAAGCACACACATTGACCTAATGTCATGCATTTGTGTTTGTTTGATCTTACCAACTCTTTAGTTGTCTCTTGTTTTATCTGTGCATAGGATGTAAATGGTATAGCTACAAATATTATTTTGGGATGGTGAATTGCCCTTGGTTCCCCTTTTAAATTTGTCACTATACTGGAGCTGAAGTAGGAATACAAGAGTAAAATCTTTAGGGAGTGAGGTGAGTTTAGTTGCCAACATCATTATTTTTTTTCTGTAATGTTTTTTTCCTTTTATGATGGTTTATAGGTGTTTTAATTAGTGTGATTCATGAAATTATAGAGTCCTTCTTTAGCCTATATATTGAAATGGAATGAGTCAAGGTTCCTTGATATAAAACTTAGAATTCATATTTCTCTGTATATGTTTAATTAGTTAGATCCGTGAAAACTATATTTAGGATTAAGTCTCGTTTCATAAAACCAGCTCTGATATTATGTTAAAATAATTTAATTAACACAAAATAAACACAAACTTGAAAGAGAAGGAGGCTAAAATTCTTCTTAATTGATTTGTATTATTATTATTACTTTAACCTAAATACAAAGAACTTATATACATAGGTTAAACTGAAAATACTATTATATTCTTAATAAATAAAATAAAATAAATATATTATTTAATAGTTTTGATTATATCCTCACCCAGCAGATGATGGTAGCAATACACATGACACTCCGATTAACCGTGATCTTATAAGTAACTTCCATCAGATCCAGTGCATGAAGTTGTTAAAATATGTATCCAATTGGAGCTTGCTACCGATATTTTAGTTCCATTAAATGCTAACTTTGTTCAACCTGAGTTGCATCAACTAGCAGCTAAAACACTAGTTGTTTAGCTTAAACGAGGTAAGATAAATCCCTATATAGGTTGAGGGAGAAGCTTTCTTGAACTTAATATAATATGATTTTGTAGTTTTATCATGTATGTCTTAATAAAGGAATAAGACATTAGTATGTATTTTTTTTCTTGATATTAGTGACATGGTTGAGCTTACGATAACAAGTAACTTTAGACAATGAGATATGAGTCTATCATAACTAGATAAAAATTTACATAGATGACCTACATGTATATATTTATGGATTAGTAGGATTGGGTTAGACCGAAGAGAAACTTTAACCGCGCCAAACTAGAATAACTACTGAAAAGAGCCATAATTTTTTATCTGACTATTGGATCGAGCTCAAAATTTTATAGAAGTTTCAGGATTTGATCAATGAAATTGCTACTCTGATAGTTAGATCTTTAGATTGTTGATAGTTTTTATGATTTTTTTTGTTATTTTCAATTTCATATATGCTTCTTTCCTTTATAATTTTAGATTTTTACTTTGTTTCCTAGTTGAAATAGGGTTTCAAACCTATTTAAGGCCTTGTAAACTTTTAGAGGATGATTCATTGAGAGAAAATAAAACTTGTGAACTTAAGGTTCTCATCTGCAATCTCTTTCGCTCACTTACTCGGTTGTTTTTAATGAAGTTTTTTTTTATTAAAATCAATTTTTTATTCAATCAAACAATAAAAAGATTATCTAAAAATAAATATTATTTTCAAAAATAAAGTTCATGGATATAAAATATCTTTAAAAATTAATTGCATATAAAATTAAAAAAAAAAACTATTAAAACAAGGTTATATAAGCAAAATAAAAAATCATAAAAGCAGGTTATTAATTGAAATATAAATTGAAAAATCACCTTTTAAAAAAGACATCAATTAAAAATATAAAAAAATAGAATCAAAAGATAAAAAAATTACAATGATGGTTTAAGTGCCACAAAGTGTGTTAAAGAAATAAGAAAAACCAACCATTTAGGTTACAGCTCGACTAACTTTAATAAGTCGGTTCTATTTTAATTAAATAAAAAATAGATAATGATAATAAAAAATAAATTTTTTAGTAAAACAAATCACAAAAAATAGGAAAAATAACCTTAGAAGTACAAAATTAGATTAAAAGAACTGAGTTAACTTGATATATATATATATGTAATTTTGGTAATAAGAGATGAGTCAATCTAAGTTAATTTATAAAATATATAACTAGGATAATAAAATTAGGATAAGTTAATAGAAAAGAAATTAAAAAAACCATAAAACTAATATTTTTTAAGAAAAAGATGATAGTAGAAGAAAATAAGCCAAAAAATTAATGTTAAGTGGCCTTAACTTTTTAGAGAAGGAGAGAAAAAAAACCACTAGTAATAAACTATCTATCATACATTGTTATGTGGAACGTGATGATGTGCTTAATGACACGATGAAAAAGCAAGTTTGACTAATAGGATATGCCACACATGACTTTAAAAAAAACATGGGTATCTCCTAAAAAACATTAGCATAATTATTGTTTGTCCTAAAGGAATTGATCCATTTGTTAGAGGACTCTATTTAAAGTAAAGAGATCATTGGTGCTGGAATTAATTCAGGTTTTGTTGTCCACCACGTAATCTCTTCCCTCTCTTTCTCTGTCTCACATAGGCATCTAGTGTTATAGTAAACTCAATCTAAAAGCTCAACCATCAGCCACCACTTGCAACCACCAGCTAGCAACCAACCAACCACTACTTGCTACTAACCACCTGTCTTCACATTTGAAGTTTGAATTTTTTTACTTTTAATTTGTGTATAAATAAGTAGCTAAATTTATGCTATTGTGTGTAAGAGAGATAAGAGAGAGACACTAGGAAGAAAAGAAGGGTGTGTATGAAGAGTTTTTGTTTATTTTATAAGCTTCTTATTTTTAAAATAAAAACAATATGTTTTATTCCCTTTGAGTGTTTCAAAGCCATTATTAGTGGGTTTTTTCACCAACATTTGATATTAGAGTCCCGTTCATCAGAAAATAAAAGAGGTTTTAGGAGATGCCTGAATTTTTAAAGTTGTTAAAAACACATTTTGATCATTTCACAATGTAGGGTTCATCCATACAAACTTATTGGTGCAAAAATCAACTTTATCAAAACCTGCGGTGGCACATATGCAACCGATACGCCCCTGAGGAAGAAGACGATTGAGCCACACACGTGCTATATTTGAGCTGCACCATACCACCTAAGACATCGCCAAGCCAAACCATTAGTCGAGCCAAATGAATATTCCCTGAAATATTTCCTGTTCAACCCCAGCGAACCTCCTGACATCCAAAATTAGTTTCCTGACTGGTTCAACCCATTTCTGACCTTTTTTCAACCAAGTGAGACCGGTTCCTTATTGTTTTAAGCATTCTAGATTCATTTATAGTCTGTTTTGCCTAATTCAACTCCTAAAATGTGATATAGTCATTCAAGAGCAAAATAACTACAAAAGTGTATTAGATTGAAGGTATTTCTTAGTTCACAAAAGTGTATAAAGATTGTGAAATATAGTTATGGTGAACAAGAGTCCAAAGAACCAGAAGATTCATTACAAGAGGCACAAAAAAAACTTTTTAGAGCCAATAGAAAGAAAGATAACAAAGCAAAGACCATTATTTATCAAGGTTTTGATGAAGCCACATTTGAGATCATTGTTTCCACATAAACATCAAAAGAAATATAGGAGGCTCTCCAATAAAAATATAAAGGTGTTAATAGAATTAAAAAGATTCGTCTTCAATCTTTGCGATGTGAATTTGAATCAGTATAAATAAAGTTATTAGAATTTATTTTTGATTATCACACAAGAATTATGATATAGTTAATTAGATGAAAATAAATGGAGAAGTCCTCTCAGATGCTCGAATTATTGAGAAAATTTTGAGATTCCTAGATCTAAAATTTGATTTTGTTATTGTTGCTATTAAAGAATCCAAAGAAGTGAATAAGTTGATAGTGTATGAGCATGTGAGTTCTTTGCAAGCTCATGAACAAAAGACTATGAAAAAAAATAAAGATAAAGCAATTGAGCATGCCTTACAATTAAATTTCTCTTTAAGAAGGGCAGAGAGATTCCAATAAGTAGATATACCACTCAAAGATGCAATCGATAAAGATGAGGAGGATTTCTGCAATATTAAAGAAGAGAATCTTTGAATACATGATTTAAAGGAAGAGGAATTAGAAATACCAACAGAGAAGGCCGAAGACAACAATCATTTACTCTTAGAGAAAAAGAAAACAATTATAATAACATTGATACGAAAAATATTCAATGTTATAGTTATAATTAATTTGGGTACTATAGCACTGAATATCGAAGGAAAGCTCTATTAGAGGTATATGAACAAGCCAACTATGCAAAGAAGAATGTCATTATCAAATGACCAACTATATTATTAATCCAACAAGGACTATATGAGAATCAAGAGAATATATGGTATTTGGATTCTGGAGCTAGCAGTCACATGAGTGGTCAACAAGATTTATTTAAAGATTTAGATGAAACTGTAAAAGATCAAATCACTTTTGGAGACACCTCAAAATTTCTAGTGAAAAGAAAAGGCAACATCCCAATTTGTTTAAAGAATGATGATCATAGCTACATTACAGATGTTTATTATGTTCCAACCATTAAGCATAACTTGCTGGGTATAGGTCAACTTCCAAAAAAAGATTACACTCTTCTTGTGAAGAACTATAATCTAATAATTAAAGATTACAATAAAAGATTAATTGCCTATGTGAAGATATCCAAAGAATATGATGTTTTCTATAAACATTTAATATACTGCAATAAGATGTTTGAGTGTCATCATCAATAATAAAGAGTGGCTTTACCACTAAAGGCTTGAACATCTGGATTTTATAAGTCTGAAAATGCTAGCAAGAAAGAAGATGGTCAAAGGTATGCCCAACATTGATCATCCAGATAAAGTTCGTGAGAGTTGTGTTCTTAGCAATCATCACAGATCCAATTTTACTAAAAAAATCAATTGAAAAGCAAATAAGCCACTCGAGTTAGTGCACACAGACATGTATGGTACCATAAAGCTTATATCAATTGGACAAAATAGGTACTTTTTTACTTTTATTGATGATTTTAGCATAAAAACATGGATATATTTTCTAAAAAAAAAAGTCAAAAGTGTTGAATTATTTTAAAGATTTTAAAGCAATTGCTAAGAAGCAAAGTAGCTATAAGATCAGAATTGTAAGATCTGATTAAGGTGAAGAATATACAGCAAATAACTTTTATATTTTTTTATACACAACAAGGCATTAAGCATTAGACAACATCAGCCTATATACCACGGCTGAATGATGTAGCTAATAGAAAAAATTGAACAATTATTGACATGACAATAAGTCTATTCAAAGCAAAGAAGTTATCTAAATAATAGCGGGCTCAAGTTGTATCATATGCAATATATCTACTGAATCACTACTCAACTAAAAGTTTGCAAGGTGTCACTCTAAAAGAAGCACAGAGTGGTCACAAACCAAGTGTTACTCATTTTTGAGTTTTTGGTTGTGTGGCATATGCAAAGATCCCAGATCCAAAAAAAACCAAACTCAATGATAAATACGAGAAATACATCTTTGTCGGATATGGTGATAAAAAGATAGGATACAAATTGTATAATCTCATCACAAAAAAGGTAATCATGAGTAAAGATGTATCTTTGAAAAAGATAAATCTTGACAATGGAATGATGATAAAGAAAAAGCAAAATGGATTAGCATTGATCTTATCCTTGAAGATGAAATAGAGGTACCAATAGTACCTATAAAAGATGTAAATTATTAGAAGATAAACCATAAAGTCTAGTACATAGATTTCTTGTATTCAATAGAAGAAGCATATCAATACTAGGACCATCATCAATATCAACATCCTCATAAGAAGAACCAAGAATGGTGAGAAATCTAGAAGAATTGTATGAGGTCACTCAAGTCATAAAAGATACAACTCTATTTTGTTTCTTTGTAGATATTGACCTACTTAGCTTTAAAGAAGCCGTCATAGAAGATAAGTGAATAACAGCAATGGATGAAAACATACATGCCATTGAGAAGAATAATACTTGAAAACTGATTAATCTACCAGAAAATAAGAAAGCAATAGATGTCAAATGGGTTTATAAGATAAAAAAGAATGCAAAAGGAGAAGTATAAAGATAGAAAGTAAGATTAGTGGCAAAAGGCTACAAACAAAGAGAAGGCATTGACTATAAAGAAGTATTTGCTCCAATAGTCCGGCTAGAGATAATAAGACTAATGATCTCGTTAGCTACACAATATAGATGGAAGATCTATCAACTTGATGTGAAGTCAACATTTCTGAATGTCTTTCTAGAAAAAAAGATCTATCTTGAACAACCATTTTAATATGTTGAAGTTAGAAATAAAAGCAAAGTATACAAGTTAAAGAAAGCCCTCTATAGTTTAAAGCAAGCTTCATGTGCTCGAAATACTAGAATTGACAAGTATTTTCAAGATAATAGGTTTGAAAAATATCCATATGAACACGTAATATATGTGAAGAAAGAAGCAGATGGTAGCATATTATTTGCGTGCCTATATATTGATGACTTGATATTCACCGGCAACAATCCTACCATGTTTAAAGACTTTAAAAAAAGTATGGTATAAGGGTTTGAAATGACAGACATTGGTCTAATGAAATATTTTCTTAGGTTAGAAGAAACACAGAAAAAAGAAGGGATTTTTGTATCCCGAAGGGGTTATGCCAAGGATATTTTTAAAAGGTTTAAGATGGAAAACTACAATCCAGTTTCAACTCTAGTTGAGAATGGAGTAAAATTGAGAAAGAGTAATGTTGGAACTATTGATCCAACTTACTTCAAAAGCTTAGTAGGAAGCTTAAGGTAATTAACATCTACCAGACCAAATATACTTTATGGAGTTGGACTTATTAACAGATATATGGAGACACCAGACTAATTTTACTTGAATGCAGTTAAAAGAATTCTTTATTACATTAAAAAAAACAATAAATAAAAGTATGTTTTATACCTCAAATAAAAACTTCAATCTTGTTGGCTACTCAAATATTGATTGAGGTAGAAATCTGGATGAAAGAAAAAGCACAACATGATTTGTCTTTTTCATGGAAGAGACATCTTTCACATGGTCATTTAAGAAGCAATCGATAGTAACGTTATCAAGTTTTGAAACTGAATATGTTGTTGCCAACTCAATTGTATGTCATTTAATGTGTTTAAAAAATATGCTAAAGTTTTTGGGATTTCCTCAAGAAAGTTCTATAGAGATTTATATTGATAATCAATCAGTGATTGTATTAGCCAAGAATCCAGTGTATCATGAAAGAAATAAACACATCGATACATATCATCATTTTATCCAAGAGCATGTGAAAAACAAAGAAGTTGAATTAATATCCTGCAAAACAAATTATCAAGTTACAAATATCTTTACAAAGCCATTGAAGGGAGAAATATTTATCATATTGAAGTTCATACTTGACATGACATCCCTCAATTGAGTTTAAAGGGGAAATTTGTTATGGTAAACTCAATCTAAAAGGTCAATTATCAGCCACCAACTATCAACCACTTAACCACCACCTGCCACCAGCCACCAGCTATCTTCACATTTGAAGTTTAAATTTTCTTATTTTTAATTTATGTACAAATGAATAGCTAAGTTTATGATATTGTATGTGAGAGAGATAAGAAAGAAATATTAAAGAGAAAGAGAGGATGTGTATTAAGAGTTTTTATTTATTTTGTAAGCTTTTTATTATTAAAATAAAAACAGTATATTTTATCTTCCTTAAGTGTTTTAAAGCCATTATTAATAGTATTTTCTACCAACATGCAGGTATAAAAAAAAACTCGAGCTTTGTTGCGTGCATTGGGGTTGGCCGATTGATCTCATTTTTATGATTGTCAGGAGTTATTGTTTACTGCATTTACAGGATATTGATGATAGAGTCACAGATGTTGCTTTAGGATCGATGATCAGTTGCTCTTGGTTCGCCTTTCACGTTTGCCACTACACTAGAGATGGAGTACAAGAGTGACATCTTCAGGGAGTGGGGTAGATGCATCTCATATTTTTATTTTGTTTTGTTTCTAATGTTGAACTCTTGACTTCTGCAATGTATTATTTGTAGGCATTTTACTTGGAGCCATGCATGGTATTTGGATTTGTAGAGTTATTATGGTGCCACAAGCTCCAATAAAGAACCCGTTCGAGTAAGATTTGAGCTTGAATCCCCCAGCATCATCAGCAAATATAATTTGATTGGTTTGCGATGGCTTTTGTCAGTGCTGCCTCACCGTTGGCTGGCACATCTTTTTAACCCTTGTTTTGGCTGCGTATTCTGCTTCCTTCTCATTGTCTGATGTGTCGTTGGCTGCAAAAGAGTATCTATACCCATACTCTATATATAGACTTATATGTGGCATATTGATCGCTAATTTATATATATTCATGAATCGAATTCAATTCAGTGGAATCTTTCGTTCATATTTTTTTTATTAAAAATGTTTTATAAAACTCTTGGACTCTCGAATTTAAAGTATCTTATTTTCACACAATTCACAGGGTTTAACAAGTAATCACCATTTCATGATTAAGGATATAGTACTATTTGTAGTAGTGGTCTTTATATATCATATTAATAATCAAAAGATAGTGGAAAGAAAAAATCTCTATTTGACAGGGCTTCTTCCTATACTTATGAATTCCATTGAACCTAAAAACAATACATTGAAAGAATCTTTTAGGTCTTCCAATATCAATAGGTTGGTTGTTTCACTCTTATATCTTTCAAAAGAAAAAAAGATCTCTGAGAATCGTTTCCTAGATCCGAAAGAGAGTACTTAAGTTCTTATATATATCACTTGGGAGTATTAAATAGAGGTATGAATTTTGTTTAATAATAATTATTATTTTTATTCAGAACTTGTGACTCAAATCTTGTATTAAGTTGAATTTAGAGTTGGTTTTAAAAATTATAATTATAATCACATTAATTTATTTTTCACTTTTATTTTTAGATTGATTCTCTTAATTTTTGACTTAAATTTTATTCTAGATTGACCTTGAGTTAAGTCTTAAAGTTATAATAATAATTGATTTTATCATTATATTGACCTCAGTTAACTCTCTTGACTAATAACTTGAATCTTGTCTCAAGTAACTTCCTGAGTAAGATTTTAAAACTATAATAATTATTATTTTTATTGTTTAACTCGGGTTAACCTGAATTATCCTTTTAAATTATGGCTTAAGTCTTATATCAAAATAATTTCAAAGTATAACTATAATTATTTTTATTGTTATATAAATAATTTTTAAATTAAAAATTGTTTACAAAGTTATTTTTATAAACATAAAATAATAAATATTATATCTGGTGGCATATTTTTATGTATTTCTAAATAAAAATTATGAAATCCACTTCTTAGAAACAAACTTATTTTTATGTTTTTATATATATTTTTCATTAAAAAAATATAATTCTTTCTTAATTTTTTCGTTTATGTTTTTAGAATCAATTTAATATTATAGGAACAATTATTTTTTCAAAAAAAATTGTTTGAAATAATAAATTTTTTATTTTTTAAAATTTATTTTTAATATTAGCATATTAAAATAATATAAAAAATATAAAAAAATATTTTAAAACCCAAAAATAATAAACGGTCAATTCTATTGTATTGGATAGTAACGAAACAATGGCTTGATGCTCAGACAAAATTTAAAAAGAATGCGGCTCTCACCCAGCGACAAGTCGTGAGGCGTCCACAGATGAAATGTGAAAATACGTGTCGTTCACTTCCCGCATAGTCAATTGCAATTTGCTTCGGTCTCCGTCCTCTTCATCTGAAAGTAACAAAAGAATTCAATTCCTAAGCCAAATTTCCGTTACTTTGCTTGTAAATCTGTATTATAGAAATCCAAAATGATGGCGGAGGATCTGGGCATCGAAGCAAAAGAAACCGCTGTGCGTGAGGTGGCGAAGCTGTTGCCGCTTCCAGAACTCTTGCAATCCATTGTTTCTATCAAAGCCGATTACATTACCCGCCAACAAGTAACTTCAATTCACTCCTTTTTTCTCTCAATTTTTGTATGGATCTCAAGTCGATTAAATTGCTATTATTTTTTGGTTTTTTAGGCTAATGACGGGCAACTTAGTACAATGGTAGCAGAGCAGGTACACTTTTTATAGATTTAATTAATTATTGCTTGTTGATATTATTTTGTTTTGTTTTTAAATTTTAAATAATTTTGATAATGTGAAAGTGCAGGTGGAACAAGCACAATCTGGATTGGAATCGCTGTCCTTGTCGCATAAGACGATAAATCAACTACGAGAGAACTTCATTTCTATTGAAAAGTATGCTCTTATTTAAAAATAATAATAATAATAATGATAAATGCTTGTGCATTCTTTTTAATCTTTTCAATGGTTTGATTTAATAGTTATAATAATTGATTTAATTTTGTGTTAGGTTATGTCAAGAATGTCAAACTTTGATTGAGAATCATGATCAGATAAAGCTACTTAGCAATGCAAGGAATAATCTAAATACTACCTTGAAGGTCGGTGCCATCCTTTTACCTCTTAGATTTTTCGAAGTCATTGCTTGTGATTAGTGTGACAAATGAGAGTGTGTTATCCTGAGTTGATATAATATTTGAGCTCTTATAAGCTGTATGTTCTGATGCCTGAAGCTTCAGCTAATATGAGTATGCTAATTTTATTATTTGCTCCACGGTTACTTTTTGGCTTACCTCTTGATTCTGTGTAGGATGTTGAGGGTATGTTGTCAATATCTGTTGAAGCAGCAGAGGCACAAGATTCGTTGAGTGATGATAGAGAAATTGTTAATACGTATGAGGTAGAGCTGAGTTCTTTATCTTGTTGAGTTGTGTGTGTGTGTGTATATATATATATCATGAATATGTAATTATAACTTGTTTGATAACTTTTTGCTGTTAATTTGTCGTAGAGATTAACTGCACTTGATGGGAAGCGAAGGTTTGCATTAGCAGCTGCTGCATCTCACGAAGAGGAGGTTGGAAGATTAAGGTTCGTATCTTCCTCTTCAAGTTAATTTTGATGAAGCACAACAAATTACTACTATTAAAGAGAAAATAAATAGCACCTAAGTTTTGGCTTGGCTATGAGTTCCTTCACATTTGTTTGACATTGTAGCATGTTACTGATAAAAACTACAAGTAGTTATAAATATTTGGACTTCAAAGAAAAATGTTTAACCCCTTGTGATGCCAACCTTTGAATTATACATAAGAGATTGGAATTTGATGACAACCTCATGACCCACCTCTCTGTTATAACTCTTTTCCAATTACTTTTTTCGTGAAATAAAAATTCTAATGTTTGACACTTTGACTTTGGCTCAACCATGAAGCTCCATCTCCCTTGGTGGTAATGTTGATGCAGCAGAACCTTTATAATTGATATATTTCTTTTCTCTCGTGGTTTGTGTGTGCTTTTTGTAGTTTGAGGTTCAATGAATTGATTTCTTTTTATGTGCAATGATCAGAGAATATTTCGAAGACGTAGATCAGACATGGGAAACCTTTGAGAAGACTTTATGGGGACACGTTTCCAACTTCTTTAAACTTTCTAAAGAGAGGTACATCCCTTATTTTCTCTTGAAGTTTTTGATAGTGGGTATATGAAAAGTTTGTCTGGTTCTTGGAGCCACATTTGACAAGGCCTTACAGATGTTCTCTTAGACATCCTACCTGTACAAAGATGTTCTCTTAGACATCCTACCTGTACAAACTGTATATTTAATCTGAGAAATCAATCAAAACAGTGGTGTAAGTGTTTTATGGGTGGTGATAATAATTAGTTTGCCTTCTGATCATCATTTTGCAAAAGAAACCTCAACCCACCTTTTCTCTCGATAGAAACACCATCCCCAGCAATCAACTAGGAGCATTGAGGTTTGTTTAAAGTAAGCTTTTTTTTTTTAGAGAATGCCAAATTCCTTGATAAAAGCCTTTTGCTCATCTGGTTCAAACATGTTAACTAAACCCACTCCCCTTAGTTGAGTGAGAGGTCTCACTTCAATCTGGGATTTGGGGTGGGGGTAGAGAATTTGCCAACAAAAAACTCCAGAGAACCAGAATTAAAAATCTTAACGATGGCAAATGGAACCCATTCTGCTGATAATACCACAGTATCTACTTGTAAGCAACCTCAAAGAGCTAAAATTATGATACCTAGCATTAAGTAGTTGATCCTAATGGTACGAGAGTAAATGCTGTATTGCCTGCTCATTAACAAATGTGAAAATCTTTGTTGATTAGACAAACACATGTATGAGAGAGAATAGAGTGACTTGAGACTATTTTGCTTGATTCCTGATCAATGTGGTATCCTGGAAATACAAAGCCAAATGATAGTTCTTGAGGATTTAATGTATATAGATCTTCTGTATAATAAATAAATTGCCCATATAATTCTTTTCATTTATTAGTTCTATTACTCTTTGCTATAGAACACAATATATGTTTTATTGACCTTGTGGTTCTTCTCCAATGCTAAGCTTTATTAATTGTGCCTTTTCTTTCTACTTTCACAGCCCACAAACACTGGTTCGTGCTTTAAGGTATGTTTCTGACAAGTCTTTCAGGCATCTCTCTTTTGTACTTAGGCTGCTGCATATCAAAATGTCCTCTCTTTCATGTTTGTAAAGTAGTTGTCATCTATTAGTGGCAAAACATTAGTTATTTGCTGAAGTTTCCAATAACTATGAGGTTTTGTATCATGTAAGATGATGACAGGAGATCTGGTAACTAGAGATAGCATTCTTTTATAACCATTTTGTTTGTAACAGAATCCTTGCTATGATATGAGTCCATTTTGTTTAGTCAACTGTTACTAGCATGATTAAGATAGAGAGCATGCTGTGAATACATTAGTTGCTTGTTTCTCTTCCAATTTGTTTGATATGGCTTTTGATTCAACAAATGATGGTGAAATAATGAAATGTGAAACTTCATATCCAGTATGTTGAAAATTTATGACATGCTTGTTTGTCTTAATTCAGTATATATTTGAAAGGCTACTGTATCCCCTTTTCCTTTTTCTAGGGTTGTCGAAATGCAAGAAATTCTTGATGAACAAGTTGCTGAGGAGGCTGCTGAGGCTGAGGGAGGTGGTGCAATGGCAACTGTTGCAAATCCTCGCAGATCTTCCAAGCAACTTGAGTCTCATCTGTTTGTGTATATATTTTGTTTAAACTCTGAATTACTCTTTCCACCAATGATTTTGTATGTATTTTATCCATTTGTATTTCATGCTGCATTCACCTTTGTTCCACAGTGAACATCGCTAACAGAAAGTTTACTTGTGAACCGCAGAAAATCCACCGCCGCAGCAGTTTCTTCTATAAACCTTACGCAACATAAGTTGAAGATTCAGGGAAAAGGGTTTAAGGATAAATGCTATGAGCATATAAGAAAGTCAGTTGAAGGACGGTTCAACAAGCTACTAACAGAGGTGCGCTTCTTTTGAATAATGTTTCACTCAATATAAAATTCACTTCTGATGCTGTATATGATTGATAATGGTATTTGTTCATCAGCTTGTACTTGAAGACCTCAAAGCTGCCTTAGAAGAAGCTCGAACAGTATGTACAAGTGATATCTCCAATTCGCAACTATTTATTTTTCCCTGTTCCTTGAGATTGGAAACTTTTATACTCTGTCTTTTATTTAATTTAAATGATTTTCATTTGATACACAAAGGTCTTGAATAAAAAGCCATGAGATATAATAAAGCTACTATCATGAAATTTTAAGAAAATCTGAACTGGGAAAGGGATTTTTATTTTTTTGTCCCCCACGCAGCATTTTGTCTGTGTGTGTATGATTGCCTCTGTTCTTCTGCTTGTGCATGTTTTCACCATTGTGCTGGGAGTTGCAGCATTTGAAAGAGAAAATAGATAGAGTCGCTTGCATTTTTGGATTTCATGTCTGCTTCTTTAAAGTGCTTTTGTGGCTGCTTTTGGCATTACTTTGCTTGTAAGTGAATTTTAGTTTATAATCTATCCATAGCTGTTGATACTGCATCATATCGATCAATAATTTATATTTATATTTTTTTGACATTTAGATTGGTGAAGAGCTTGGTGATATTTATGACTATGTAGCCCCATGTTTTCCTCCAAGGTAAGGCCTGTGCTAAACCTGCTTCCTTTTGTTAATTTATGTGGACATATGCAGAATTCAGTCATATGATTTGAGGATCAAAGTTGCTCTCATTTTTTATTCATCAATCTCAACTATTGCAAGTTTTCTTGGTGCTGCACAATGCAATGGTTCTATATGGAAGCCTTAGTATGCTTGGTGCTATTTCGTCTGTATGTTATGCTCTAATAGTTACCCTTAATGAAGTATCCATTTTTTCTAGTTATTAGTAACAGATAGATGTGAAATTGTGGGTTGCTTTATAAGTTTCCTAGTGGCTGTAAACTGGTCCTTTGAGTCAGCTTCTGTTTCAATTGGAGAGCCTAAATAGGAACTTATGTCTTTATTGGAGAGTATGATGCGCTTAGATCAAACACTTCATCAGTAATTTGTATATTTTCTTGATTGACATTAGCACTTCTAAGAAACTGCTTTGCCTTGGACTGTGAAAAACTTTAGTTGCATGAACACATTCTGCTATTTTTTCCCCAGAAACCTTTTTCTGGAGCAGAGCACCTTCTTGAAATAGGTTGTAATGTTGTAATGTGGTCTAAGAACTTTGGGATATTAAGTTGATTTTTGATGTTTGCAGATATGAAATATTCCAACTCATGGTAAACCTCTATACCGAGAGGTTTATTCAGATGCTCAGATTGTTGAGTGACAGGGCAAATGAGTTATCAAATATAGAGATTTTAAAGGTATTCACCTGATCAATAATGTGTTTGAAACATCTCATTTCATACATGTAAGAGCACCATATTGGAGGGTGACCCATTGTCCCTTTGTATGGTGCTTTCTGACTTTATGTACAATTTTCTTTTATGCGAAAAGAAAGTCAATTTTATTTTACCCAGATCTCATTTTTTTCACCCTAGGGTAATAGTAAATGATTTCTTTCATGTAGATTAAGTGGTTTAATTTTGATTGTTTACAACTAGGTAACCGGTTGGGTGGTTGAATATCAAGATAATCTGGTTGGACTTGGTGTTGATGAGTCTCTTGCTCAAGTCTGTTCTGAGAGTGGCGCCATGGATCCCCTCATGAATTCATATGTGGAGAGAATGCAAGCTACAACAAGGGTAATGATATAAGATCCCATAGCTCTACTGAGCTATTTTGTATGGAATATGTATATTATTCAGCTTTGACCTTTTCTATCACTCATCTGATGCTTTTGCTCATTTTTTAGAAATGGTACTTAAATATCCTAGAAGCTGATAAGGTACAGCCACCAAAGAAAACAGATGATGGAAAGCTATATACACCAGCTGCTGTTGATCTGTTTAGGATCCTTGGGGAGCAAGTTCAGATTGTTAGGGATAATAGCACGGATGTCATGCTATACAAGATTTCTTTGGCTATAATTCAGGCAAGTGTAGATAAATTCTGTAGAAATAATAGCTTCATTTTTTGTCACTTGGAATTGATTTCTGAGCTCATTTAAAAATTAGAAGAGAGTTGACAATATCTTGAAGAATATGGTAATACGTGGAACAATCCAGTTCACTTAATTGTTTTCAGCAGTATCCCACTTGAGTCTTGCTTCAGTGCCTTGATAATAGGACTTCTGGCACCTTAGGGATGACTGTTTTTATTGTGAATTTGTGCTGTGCCATCTAGCTGCACCTGCACTTGAGTGTGTATTTATGCTTCATACCAGTTCTGCATAAGTCTGCCCTCCCTCTTGCTTTCTGACCATGTGCTTGATGTTGTTTTCTGTATCCACCATTAAAATTTTTGTTACTTGTGTTTTATAGGTGATGATAGATTTTCAAGCTTCTGAAAGGAAGAGGTTTCAAGAACCTGCTTCAGAAATTGGTTTGGAACCTTTATGTGCAATGGTTTGTGGATTTTGTTTTTTGTGTGTGTGTTTTATGCAAGTATTTTGTCATGGTCGAGAGATAAGTTCCATTTTTGTGTGCCACTTGTTTTTGCTATGTACAGATAAATAACAATCTGCGATGCTATGACCTTGCAATGGAGTTGAGTAACAGCACAATAGAAGCACTACCACAAAACTATGCTGAACAGGTTGTTTATATGGTTACTTTTAATTTGCTTCTGCTTCATCCATGTGTTTTCTTATAGGTATCCATGCCAAGATTTTCGGTTGCTTGACTATATAATATGCTTGAAAACAACTATTCTAATTGCATAGTTGAAATTAAACATGTAGCTTAGCTTTTCTTCTTCTTCTTCTTCTTTCTCATGTTATGAAATTTATTATCCTTGTCACTTTTGCAGGTTAATTTTGAAGATACTTGCAAAGGCTTCCTAGAGGTTGCGAAGGTTTAAACAAATAATGACAGTGGTTCCTCCTTTCTCTCTGCCTCTTTTGTTGTGGAAGAAAATAGCATGCAGCTTGGTCACTGCAAATGCTATTTTCTTCCACAATCCTGATGTTTGTGTTGTTGTAGCCAGTGGCCTTGCTTAGCATACGTTATCATTTATATGGACATTCTTTTTACGAGATGATGATAAGCTGATGCTCAATTTTCCCTTTGATGGTAGGAAGCTGTGCATCTAACCGTTAGGGTTATCTTTGAAGATCCTGGAGTGCAGGAGTTAATTGTCAAGCTTTATCATAAAGGTAAAGCAATGTTCAGATTTATCATGCTCTATACTGTTAACAACTTGATATGTCATTTATGCTATCTGTGTTAAATAATGAGAACCAAGCTGACAAAATTTAAGCGCATGTCAACAGCCCAATACAATCACAATATCTAATTACAATGATGTGGGACTACATAATAGCTTTTCTAGGACTACTTATTTTAGAAGGAAAAGGTTTTAATTTAATTCTAATATTTTAGTTTCCTTATGTTTCCTACTTTCATTAGGGCTTGCCCATTCTATTTGTTTGGGTGCCTATAAATAAACACTACATGCAAGCATTCAGTTCTGAGGGAATTTTTGAATAAAATAAATTGAGTTTTCTTCAATATAGAGAGTTTCTCTCTTTTATGTTGTGTTGGTTCTACACCATGCAGTGCTTAAATGAGTAATTGGCAGAGGTCAGGTAGGGCATGATACTACCCTGGGAATACAATGCAAAAGGAGCATGTATCACTAATGGATGATCTTGAAAAATATTAACGAAATGTTTCAAGTTTAACAACTAAAAGAACACATGTTGATTTTATAGAACATTGTCCAGAAATGTTGAAAGATCTTAACTCAACCAATTTTCTTAATGCATTTGGCCCATCTAATATTGCCTTTAAGTGTTTACCTCATATTTCAGAGTGGTCTGAAGGACAGGTCACTGAGTACCTAGTTGCAACATTTGGTGATTATTTTGCAGATGTGAAGATGTAAGTTTGCTCGTTTGTCACCTTTCTTCTACTGCTTTTTCCCTTTGGATGACATCTTGTGGGATGTTCTGCGCTTACATTTGCATGGAAATTTAACTTCAGAGTTTCCACATACAATTCATTTTAGTTCATGTTGTATTGCAGCTGAACGTACATAATACACTCCATTTGCTTGTTGCATGGTCTTTGCAGTTCCAAGTGAAAAGTTCAGGTTTATGATTTTTGTGAGGGAAAGTCCCAACTTTTATAGCCAAGGCCACTTAATTGTGATCCATGGGGTGTGTGGCAAATTGAATCAGGCATGCATCCTGGGTTTAGAAGCTGGGTTTCAGCCTGCTAATGGAATATCACAAGGTTTTAAATAACATGGTGTGCTTTCAAGAAACTACCTCTTGTCCTTGAGATAATGGAAAATCTTGAAGGGCTTTGCACTAACAGATTAGATAAACCCATATGATTAAAGTAGTTTGCTTAGGTTTTCCTCTTATCTGGAAGTTGTTGTCTGGAAATTTAAAACATGGATTTGGGTGTGCAAATTATTTTAATTATTGGCAACCACACATGCATATAGCTTTATTGATCTTGAATCTATAGTTTAAACAAGGCTGCTCTTATTTGTTTTATTTTTCTTATCTTAGGTATATTGAAGAAAGATCATTTAGGAGATTTGTTGAAGCTTGTCTTGAGGAGACAGTGGTGGTTTACGTGGATCACCTTCTGACTCAGGTTTTATTTCAAATATAAAGTTGAACCTTTTATTTTCTTGGAAGATAATCCTGCATGTCCTCTCTCCCAGTGTCTTTTTATTTTAACATAATGTTCATTTGTAATGTGTTGTGATTGTTGTAGAAAAACTACATCAAGGAAGAGACAATAGAACGGATGAGGCTAGATGAAGAGGTTATTATGGACTTCTTCAGGGAGTATATTATTGTGTCTGTAAGTAGCTGCTTCATGTAGAAACTTGCCTGGATTATTCTGTGCTTACTATATTCACAAGCAGTTTCTGTTGAGATTACAAACATTTTCTATCATCATTAATATTTTGATCAACTGACCTTTGTTTCAGAAAGTAGAAAGTAGAGTCAGGATACTGAGTGATTTGAAAGAACTTGCTGCAGGAGAGAGTTTGGATACCTTCACGCTCATTTATATGAATATTCTTGAACATCAACCTGACTGCCCGGTAAATGTTGCTTAATATTTCTCCACTTGACTGATTATATTGGTCCGATAATTATTCTTCTTATACTGGGTCCTGCTGCGCACAAGTGGATCACCAGTTGTCAGTGATTTCTTGCAAAGCCATGGGCATTAAAAAACAATGCAGTATAAATTTTCGCGTATCAAAATTTTGTGATTAACCTAGTATCTGATTCTATCGTGCTTATGAATTGCAGCCGGAAGTAGTTGAAAAGCTTGTTGGATTGCGAGAAGGCATACCAAGAAAGGATGCGAAAGAGGTGCGCGCAACCCTTGATATGGATCCTATGCATAACAGACATACTTAACGACAACTAACCTCAAATATTTCTTATATTTCTCCATTTTAACATGGGAATATCTCCCCTTGCATCATATACCATATTAGGACTAAACAAAATAATAATAATAATAATAAAGAAGCTTATTTTCATGTTATTCCTTTCACAGGTCGTACAAGAGTGCAAAGAGATTTATGAGAATTCACTTCTTGATGGAAACCCCGCGAAGGCTGGTTTTCTCTTTCCAAAGTTGAAGTGCTTTGCAGCTTCCAAAGGATCTCTCTGGCGAAAGCTCACTTAATTTCAGTGCCGATGTGGGGGCAAAAAACAAAGACTGCTGTGAAGTTAATCGTCCATAATCATCCATTGCAATGACCTGATGTATTCATTTTATTGATGGTAAATTTTGAGCTTGTATTTTCTTCTTTTATATATATATAACCAACCTATTCTTTTCTTTGTAATTATGTACTTGTAGATGGCAATGACAAAAGTTTTGGTGATCTCAAGTTACTGTTTTTGACGAAAAGAAAGAGTAAAAAGTTCTAATATATAGCTGCTATCAAATGTTGCTAGCCAAACCATTGTAATTCCCTCGAAAAAAATTCAGTCACAGCAAGAACTTTGTTGTACTTGTTTTCCTGTACTGCCAACCTATTAACGTGGTCATATGGTATTTTTGCCCCTTTCTTTTCCCTCCTCCCACCATAGCCAGCTTAAATTCTATTAATATCAACAAGAATGGAAAATTTCCCTCCATTGCTTTACAGAAGCCCCATAAGAAGCTCTAGGCAATCAAGTAAGTACCTTGGAGTTTGGAGAAGACCATAGGGAAGCTACGCTGCAAAGATTCAGGAGTGTTTGACAATTATTTGTCTAAAATTTTATTTTTTTTAAATTAAATTTTTTAATGTTTGATATTGTTTTGATGAACTGGTATTAAAAATAAATTTTTAAAAAATATATTACTTTAATGTATTTTAAAACACATTATTTATCACACTTCTAAGCAAGTCTTAAAAAGAGAAATTGCCTAGGCACATTTGACACTGCTGAGGAAGCTGCTATAGCATATGATGTATATCATCCATCTCTTTTAGTGGGCATTGAGAGTACTTGGTATGGAAGACATAGCTCGGCACCACACAAGATGATGAGTCTACTGTTATTGCTTCTATCTTGCAAAGTTTTTGCCAGTCCACTACTTTTTCTTTCCATCCACAAATTTAAGTGTTTTTTTTCCTAATAATAATAATAATAATAATCAACTGCCTCCTTTCCAAAAAGATAACACATAGCCCTCTTTTGAAGGTTGAGAATGAAAGGTATAGGATTTCAACATGTAAGCATGTGTTCTTTTCATTTTCATTTTCTAATTCTAATTCTCTACAGAGGAGCACAATGTCATTGTTGAAACTAAGGTAGCTCCCACTTAGTTTTCTGAAGAGAGTCCACCTCGTTAAGGATACTGTAATTTGGTTTTCACTGCCGCGCACATCTTATCAGAATTCACTCTCGTCTGTTTGTGAGGTAGATTTGTTCGATTTTTTTCTGCTTGAAATTATCTTTTAAAATTATTTTGTTAATATTAAAAAACAAATAAATTATTATTTTAATTTATTTTTAAATAAAAAAATATTTTTAAAAACAACCCGAATCAAACTATCAAATATGCTAGATTGTCATTTTTTAAAAGAAGTCAATTGACTTAAAACTTAAAATTTAAGGTTTAATGATTTATTTTCTTGTCATCTGAAGCAATTTATTTGAATAGTATGCTAATTTTGAATTATGAAAGATTAGTTCTGAATTTGTGATAGTTAAAGGAGACCCGCAGATACTCTGCTGCTTGATAAATAAAAAAAAAATGCGGTTTCTGGTATTGGAGAGTAGCTTATTTTCACCTGCGACTGAAGGAAACTCGAAATTGAAACATCTGTATATGAACCCCTGAATTTCCTAGCATGTGTGAAAGGCTCTCGGTGGACGTAATATTTATTTATTTTTATTAATATAAATATTTAAATTATATAATTTAATTAATTTTATAGGTTTTAAAATTAATAATCATATAAATTTTTAGTAACTCTAAAAAAACTCAAATTTTTAACCAATAAAAAACAAATTCAAAATATGACTAATTAAGCTACCCCTCAAAATTAATAAACATAATATTTAAATCCACAAATATTAGTTAAAAGTTATTATTATTATTAACAAATGCTTTAAAATGCATAGGGAAAGTACTGTAATTTTTCTTATATGTTTTTTTTGTTTTTTTTTCATTCCCCGCATGTTTTTTGTTTTTTAATTTTAATATTTTTTTTGTTTTTTTCTAAATTATCTTTTTTTTATTTTTTTATGTTTTTTAAATTATCTTTGTTAATTTTATTTTATTGATTATTGAATTAATTGAGAATTTAACTTTATAGTTTTTCTTTGAAACATTATCAATTGCTATAATACTTTTTCACATGTTTTTTCTAAAATTATCTATATTGAATTTTATTTTTTAATATTGAGATGATTAAGAATTTAACTTTGTAGTTAAAAAAAAAACATTGTGTATTGCCACAATATTTTCCCACATGATTTTTTTATGATTTTTTTTAAAAATTATCTATATCGATTTTAAAAAAATATTGAGTTGATTGAAAATTACAACTGTAGTATTTATCAAAAAAATATTGTAAATTGCTATAGTGTTTCCTTACACGAGTCTTTTTTCTTTTTTTCTAATTATTTTATATGATTTTTTTTAAAATTATCTTTGTTGCTGCTATTTTTTTTAATATTAAGTTGGTTAAAAATTTAGTTTTGTATTTTTTTATGTAAAACACTGTGAATTACTATAGTCATTACCTAAATGCTTTTTTTGTTATGATTTTTTTAAAATTATCTTTATCTATTTTATTTTTTTAATATTGAGCTGGTTAAAAACTACAACTGTATATTTTCTCATAAAATATTATAGATTATTATAGTGTTTCCTTACATTGTTTTTTTCCTTTTGATTTTTATGTTTTTTTTCTAAAATTATCATTGTAGTTTTTTTTCTTAAAAACATTATAGATTACAACAGTTTTTCTTTATATGATTTTTTATGTATTTTTCAGAAGTCCACAACAATGTATAAACATGCTACAAGCTCACAGCCGTCTAGGCATGGCATCTAATAAAACACTAAAACATGTGGGACAACTATGTTACACTCTCACATTTCATTATGGTTTTCTTGTTCAATTGTTTTTTTATCTTTTTATAGTCAAATTAAATTGCAATTAATTCAAACTTGTTGATCAAGGACAAGATTGAAAAGTGGATGACCAATGTGATAAAGGCACAAAAAATAAGTTATGAGTTCAAAGTTCTTGTGAAAAGTTCACTTTATTTCTCCAACTTTTCAAATTATACCAATTCAATTCCTAACCAATTTAGTCCCTAACATTTTTTGCAATTCAATCTTGGTATAAATATTTATTTTTAACATTTTCTAATCCCTATTTTAAGAGAAAGAAGAAAGATAGATTGTCAAATTATGGTGTCAAGAGAAAAGGTTGTTGTTCATGTCATTTCTAACCACTAAAATGGTTATTCTTGGTATTCACGAGTTTCATGCAATGAAAAGAGTATGATAGTAATTGTTTAGAGTATCAATATTGCTTGAAAAACATATCTAAGTTGAAGATAAATCTAACCTGGTTGAATTTTGAGTTTTTTTTATTGTTTTTGGGTTTTTCTATGTTGATGAATTGGTTTCTAGATGCTTTAAGGTTGAAATAACTTTAAAATTAGGTTTTATTGCAAAAGAACCCACAAACCTAATTTTCTAGTCACCACAGTGATGACCGGAATCTAGGTTGACAAACAACATGTTATTTACCTATTTATTTTTTATTTTAAAATAAAATCAAGCATAGTCACGCAATATTGGGCACCATGCTCAATTTTTTATGGCTTTTTTTCAATCTTTATTTTATATTTACATTAAATATAAATTTTAAACAATAATTATTGAGTCCATAATTTGGATTACAAGTTTGATGAATTAAGCTATAATATCTAATTTTTTTAATGAAATTTTTGTTCCTTGATTTAAAAAATAGCAAATGAATTATCTATTTTTTATTGAACATAAAAATAAAAATAAAATACAATTTCATCCTTTGTTATTAATGATCTAGTTATTCTATCTCAATCCCACACTCCCACTCCATTCTTGTTTTTCTTTTTAAAAAATATTTCATACAAAAAAATTCTCATGTATTTTATTGTTATATAATTAAATAAAGGTTAATCTCTTATATTAAAAAATTAATGCATTTGATGGTATGCATAATCTATAATCTATGTCTTGAATTTAATTGGTTAACTGGAGTTTATTTAGATTATTTTTTTAATTGAGTGTTGCCTTTTATCATTTTTTTCTTTAATATTGTTAATTGAAAATGGAGATTTCTAATTTATTTTTGCAAGATTATCCCCACATATTTCATAGGTAATACAAGTTGATCAATATAAATTTAATATATTTTTCTCTTAATAGTAAATAAAAATATCTTTGAATATGCAACTAATTTTGAATTTATAATTAAAATCTAGTTGTTTTCTTAATAAATACATTAGCTATGCCTAGACTCTTTTTTTGCATTCAATATTTTTTTACTCCTACATGTTTTTTTTATTGTTTGATTAGATAAAGAGTTTATGATATACATGTCTATGTTGTGAATTTAAATATCTTAACTTATATTTATCTTTATTTTTTACTTTTATTCTTTGATTATCATTAATAACTAATTTATATTTTATAAGCATGGATAAAATTTTTATTAAAAAAATAAAATTATAAAATACAGTTAGGTATATAATATATGTCGTAACATCAAATAATATTTTAATCTATATCTATCTTTTAATTTTTTCAATTTAATATTTACTTATCATTAACATCTTTAATTCTTGATTTATATAATTATATGTGTATATAAGTATTTTTTATTGGGAATTGTTTCAAGTCGGCAAACTGTACATTGAGAAAGCATGCACATTCAATTTTTTAAAAAAAATTACTCAATTCATAAGAAATCACGGGTCAAATAGTTTAAGTTTTATACTTGTACAATTTATAATTTTTTGTTGCATCTGGCCTCTTTTAAAAGCATATTAATATGATTTAAAAATATAAACAAATTATTATTATTTTGGAATGTATTAAAATAAAAACTTTTAATTTTTTATATATTAGCATATTAATATGATTTAAAAATATAAACAAATTATTTTAAATAGAAAAATTAAAATTTGTAAAAATATAATTTATTATCAAATACACTAATAGTGGATTAGCTGGGTCAAACATTTGAAGCTAAGAATTAAACGACTCCTTTAATGAAAGACCTGCACTTATCCTTAGTACAGAGTACTTTTTTCTTTTAAGCCCTTAAAAATGAAGGGATTCGTTGCATGGACTCCATTAATGCATGGAAGAGACAGCCTTCTCAAGTGTCGAGTGCGTCATGTGTGCAGTTATGATGTTACAGTTATAAGGTTCGTTGTCTGAAAATTTAAAGCCTCAAAACAATAACTTAAACATATGTAATACTCATATATGTATAACTGGTACAAGATTTTCAAGTTCATGTCAACCAAGAGAGAGAAAGAGAGACTATCCCTAAGCACACACATAATAATTACAACTAGTACTCGTGAAATCTACAGAGAAGATGATTTTTTAGCAAGCTAGTATGGTGTGACCGACAGATCTTTGAACTTCTGAGATTCTTAAGCTGAGGTGGAATTAATCTGACCACCGCTCCCGGTGCTTACTGGTGGAGTCCGGCTCGCAAGAGCACTTACCGTGACTGCAGGAGGATCTTCCTATATGCACATCACACAAAATATTAACTGGTATAATTCTGTTGAACTAATAATCATGAGTCATATTGAAGAAAAAAAGATTACTAGTGCTGCACGAATTTATTTTGGAATGCAAGTTATCTTTTGGATACGAGAAATTAAGTTATTAATGCCGATTTGATAATTCAGGAACTATTCCATTTGTTGAGCCCAAAACAGATGAGAAAAAAGCTTAATATCACATTGATATGTGATCAAGTCACATTTCACAGGTTGGATTCACAAGCTGAGAGAGAGAGAGAGAGAGATTACAGAGTTATCCGTGGGAGGATCAGCTTTTGGGTCGGTTGTTGTTGGAGGAGGATCTTGGGAGCTTTCTTCAGAGGCTTTTTCATCCTCTTGTTTCTCTGAAATGGAAGTTGACGAGCCTTCTTGGGTCTTACTTTGATGATCAACAATAACCAGTCCCAAGAACTTTAGAAGAGCATTCTGAGCTTCAATAAAGAAGGAAGAGAGATAGGAACCCATTTTGATATTTCTTCTTCTTCTTTGATCTAACGTCAACAGTCAACAGCCCTAGTTAAATAGTTTCTCACTCGTTGTCTGGTGTACGTCTTGTATCATGACTATCTTTCACACAAGTTCGAAACTGTCCCCCTTTTTGTCTCCCCTTAATTACGTGTATGCACCCTTTTATTACCAAATCTAATGTGAACTAGCCCATTAAATGTAAAAAAGAAAACTAGGAGAGTGGAGGTTTTTTTTTATTACAATGCTATTAATCTCAACAAGTAAATAAATTTTGAAATCTTTTAATCTATTTCTTATTTATCACAAGTTTTCAATTAAATCATATAAAAACTAACTTGATATAAATTAGTTGATTTAATGGGTTTAAAATAAAGCTAGATAATCGTTAAAAATATTAATCAACTTATAAAAAACAAGAATAACTTTTTAAAAACAAAATTGAAATGATAACATATTTAATAACCTCCCTCGCACAAAACTTGGTTCATGAACTTGTTAGCTATGTTTGATTAAAAAAATTAAAATAATTTTATATGATAAAAATTAGATGATTGTAATTTCAATCATCAAATATAAAATAAATGTGTATTCAAAATCATAATAACCCTAAACAAAACATAAAAATAAATCATTTATAAAGTCTATTTTTCAACCAATTAAACATTGATAGATAAAATAAAACAAATTTAATTATTATTAACAATAATTAAAAGACTTTAAGATGATAATTAATCCCCTTGAGTCAAGCTTTAAAATTGAAACTTAAAAAAAAATATCAACCATAGACCCAAGTTAGTGTTGTTTTGCATTTATGGACATTATAGTAACTTAATTTTGCAAAAATGATTAAAAAAGATAGCAAACCTCAATTAATTAAAAAATAATTAATCCACAATAAATGAAGAAGGGCCATTATAGAAAAAATCATTAAATTTATTGTTTCAACCCACACTAATTGATTCAAATGAATCTTCTAAATCATGGTTGATATTTTAAATTTGCAATAGTTGAAATTAAAAACCCGAGTTTAATTAAGAATTTTAATTGTTAACTAATTTAATATTAAATAATAAAATTGAAAAAAAATCTCAAATTAAAATACTAACCAAAGCAAGGGGGCAAAAAAAAATGTAAATCAAATATGAAAGGAGAAAAACAAATGAAAGGGTGAGATTGAAAAAGAAACAAATTAAAAAATTATTTAAAATTAAAAGAATAAAAAATAAATCTGATAAACCAAAAAAATTAAAGGATGATACCATTAAAAAAAACAAAATTTGAGAGATGAATTAAAATAAAACAAATAAAAATAAAAAAATGAGGAATAAAATTAAAAAAAAATAACATAAAGAGCTGATATGAAAACATGGAGATCCTAGCATTGATTTCTAGGAGAAAAGAAAGAAAAAAGAGAAAGAAAAGAATGTTAATGATGTATTAAAGGTTTGGACGCCTACATACATAATATAGAAAGGAAGAGAGGTTGAATATAAATTGAATGACAAGATAAAATAATATTTTTTATCATCAAAATCAACCACATACGTCTCTCGAAAACAGTGGAGCAACAAACAAATACAATGTATATGTCAATAGCTTTTTATGTTTTTCTTTTTATTTGTGAAAATAATACTCTACACTAATGACTGGAATATTATTTTAAAAAATCATTATGAAATTACAAAGGAGTCTTTCAAGTAAAGCTTTTCAAAATTTAAATCCAAGGATAATTGATTAATATTGTAGCAGAAAATATAAAATGTCAAAAAAATCCCTAGATGATTGTTAAATGATTATTTACTTTTAAGTGCATCAACGTCTTTTTATTACCTAGAAAAAAATAATAAAAATACCTAGACATCTCTTAACAATTCTAAAATTATAAATGAACCAAAGAAAAAGATGACTATACTTATATTGTAATGATAAAATTATTAATTTATTATTACAATACATAATAAATAAAGAGATATATTAAGTGTTTTTTTAAGATGTTTCAGCAGTTGTTTTTAATTCCATGAATGGAAAAGTTTTTAATTTACATGCATGAGCAACTTAGAACGCAAATCATACAATGCATATGATTCTTAAGATATGACCTAATTAATTACTTGAAACAATGCTCACTAATGGAGTTTTTTTTCATTTTTTACAAATGAGAAGTTCGAATTCAAGTCTCTTAAGAAATGGAGAATATTGAGTTATTGATTATTAATAATGAAGAATTGATTTAAATGGAATTACCTTTTAATCATTCAACATTATCCCCCCTTTAATTTCATCTGATTATTCAACCAATGTTATCTACATGTGGTGGTACGGATATCATCTATCTAATTTTACCTTACAATATCATTATGGTATTATTCTACAAAACTAGTTTTTGTATATATATTAATGAGGCTAGTATATAGTTTCAGGAATTAGCCGTCCTTGTGATCTTTGAAATACATGTTATTTTCTAAGTTCCAGCCACAATTAATGAATAAAATACCTTAAGGAATTAATTAAGTTAATTATTTTTCACTTGTGTTATGAGAAAGTGATTTTTTTAAAAAAAATGCAGTTCCTAATTTTCATGTAATTTATATATAGCATTTTAAAAAATTGATCAATATAATTTACTTTCTAGTTAGATAATAAAACAAATTAAGTTTTAAATGATCAAAAGAGTTTTTCAGTTTAAAAGAACTGAAAATGCAATGCTCAAAAATATTTTATATATATAAGGATTAATAAATTAACAAATACTTTAAAATATATAATATTATTAGTTATCTAATATTTGAAAGAAAACTTAATATCAGCAAAAACTATAATCAATCGGCAAGCTACATAAACAGCTTGAATTGTCTGTCACTCGCGAGGGTATCAGAGTAAATAGCTTGAATTGTCATAAGGTAATAAATATTATTAAACAGACCTGACACAGATGAATCTACCCCTTACCTACTCTTGGGAGGAGACGTCAGATGATGCATCATGCCATGGCCCTTCTCTGTTTGTCTTTTTACACCTACTCCGATCGTATATTAGACTACTAGTATTAAAAATCCTTCTTACTGGGATCGCAGCTCTCCGTCCATGAAGAATCTCACTTTAAAAATCTAATGTTCTCGTCAGAAGTCTGAATACGCTACTTTTCTTCTTCCTCTTCTCTACGTAGGAATCAAAGTTTCGGAGTCACCCCAAGTTTTTGATGACTATAATATTTTGATATTATATCAAACCAGTTGCTAGCTGTTTACTAATTCAAGACCGCCACCATGATGTCTGTGGTCATTTCTTACGTCAATGGTACAACAGTTCTTTCCATTCGAGTGTGATTTGTGGAATTCCTCTTCCTTTAGTATCAAAAAAAAAATCTGTGGTCTGTTCGAGTCCTTGGTTGCTCATATGATGGTCACTGGAGGCTTACATGGTCGTTAACTTCAGGGCCCGTGGGATTAGTTGTGGTGCGCGAAAGCTGGCCCGGACACCCACGTTAATATAAAAAAAAAAAAAAAAGAAGAATTACATTTCAACACCAGCAGGGGTTGTGGCTCAGTAGGGGCATCCTCTTTGATTCGAACATGGTTTGAGTACGGTGGGAGTGGGGGGTAGAAAATTTTCTATCCTTGAAGTCTCTTTTGGGTCTACAGGGTTGGAGAGTTCTCTCCTCAAGTCTCTTTTGAGTCCATCCCTGTATGATATACCTATTACTTTCACAGTGTGTTATATTTTTATTGAACTTCTAAGATGTTTAATAAGTTTAGAAAATAGTCGAGGTATCTGTAAGTTGATCCAAATATCCAATTATAAAAAAAGAAAAAAGAATTACATTTCAACATTGCATTTAACCATATACTTGGGGAATAACTGATGCTAAGAACCAAGAGCAACTGCAGAAGAGTGATTAGGAAAATAGATAAAAACTCTACAGTGCAGTGACGTTTAATTTCTTGCGATGCTAAGGGCATTGTATAACAAAAAAAAATTAGAAGAACAATCTCATTCGAATGTAAAAGACATGTACCCTGTATTTAAGTAAGGAGAGAGAGAATGCCGACCTCCTGCAAGGAAGACCAGAGGTCCCATGTTACCATGAATGTCAAAGAGTAACCTAATGATTATCTTGGGAATGAAAGAGTCGGCAGGTTCGGATACATTAAAGTTTCCCAGCTCATCGAAGCATTCATACAAGACTCAATTGCTGATGAGCTCATTTTTTTAATAGAATCCCCACAGAAAGGATCACTTTATAAAGACAACCTGGTGGCTGCATGAGCCATGTGTATACCTCCTTCCATGCTACGGGCCAGAGCATCATGAGCTACCGTGTTCCCGTTTCTCCTCACATGGACACAGAAAATACCTCCCAAGGCATTAAACAAATGTTTCAGAATCTCAGCAAAAATAGTTCCTCACCATGACTCATCTAAAGAACTCGATTGCAAGCAAGAAATCACTTGAGAACCAACGATGCATGACAAAAATAAAATAAAATTAAAGAGAGTTTCATGTTTATGCTTTTTTTAGTACTAATAATTATAATTTTCAATTTAATTATTACATCGGATTAAAATTTATTAGAAAATTTTAAAGATCTTGTGTTACATAAAATTAAAATTTTATACGAATCAAAATTTAAGAAGATCCTGCAATAAAAATCAGAAACTACTTTATAGGGATTTTTTTTTTGTTAATTTAAAATTATTTTTCCTTTGATTTATGAATTTTCAGGACTTTTTTATATCTGGACACTATGGGTTTCAGATCTTCCATATTCAACAAGGATAGTATTGGCAGTAAGCAAGTGGTTTTTTTAATATATATATATATATATACACAAGAAACCCTAATACTCCAAGATCCTTAGTTTGCAGCTTACGAGTTATATTTTGGCAAAAGGATACTTTATTCTCCAAGGTCGCAAGGTCAGCTACACAACATTATCTTTCAAGAATATTACAAGGTCAGCTTACGTTGTATTATAAAAATAGGATGTCATGTATATATAGAAAACAATTTTAATGTCAATGTTGACCAAAGACCAAGCAAATTTAATAACTCAAAATATTTAGTTATTTTTTACTTTATGATCAAATATTGAAAGATGGTTTCCAACTAGCTAGTTTTTTCAACTAAGCATACGAGATTATCTGCCCGATATTTGAAAGAAAACTTATTATCAGCAAACAATAATCAATAAACAGCGGGGCACAGACAGGTTGACTTGTGAAGGTGAGTTGGGTGGTAAGAAATATTATTAAAGAGACATGACACAGATGAAGCTACGCTTACCTACTCCTGAGAAAGGATGGCAGATAATATATATAACTTGTTATTCAGGTATTAATTCAACTTACGGCCCTGTCAACGGGGATTCTCACTTAAAAAATTATTGGTCTCGTTAGAGGTCTCAGTACGCTTTAACTATCGTTATTCAGGTATTAGAAATCTCTTCTTTTATAATTTATTAATGGTTTAAGCTGGATCTAGTTTTTTAGACTTAAAATTTGATAGATTTATATTATTTTATATTTAATTTTTATTAATTAAATAAAAATAATGAGATTAGAATTTATAATTATTTTGTTATTAAAGCTTTGATACCATATTAAAAAATTATATTAATTCAATAACTTAGATAAAATTATAAGATATGATTTATATTATTTTTTAATATTAATTAATACTTTGTAGGATCTTTGGTTGTTGTTATTGTTGATG
Organism: Populus ilicifolia; assembly: GCA_015708895.1. Classification (NCBI taxonomy): domain Eukaryota; kingdom Viridiplantae; phylum Streptophyta; class Magnoliopsida; order Malpighiales; family Salicaceae; genus Populus; species Populus ilicifolia. The sequence goes on from SRLM01000049.1 coordinate 777,906, forward strand.
TTGAGATTTTTTTATAGATTATAATGCGAAGGGTTTTTTGAAAATTTTGAAAAATTAACTTCTTAGCTTGTTGGAAAATTTCCATTTATAGGTATTGGGTTGTATAGGAAGTTAAGAAAATATTATTTTATATCTAAATAGTAGGTGTTATAATCTATTGTTAGGTAATTTTTTAAAATTTATTTTTTAAAAAAAATATAAAAAATAAAAATTATAATAGCAAAATACTGATATATTCTAATAAAAACATATTAAAAAGGTTCTAAATATATTAAAAAATCACACTAAGATTTTTTAATAAATTAGAAGCCTAATCAAATCCTTTGTACCAGAAATGAAGAAATGACGTGGAATTTAAATTAAATTAAATGATTTTTGAATAAATTTATATAAAAATTAAACCTAATGATATAATTAGATTTTTAATTGGTTAATTTAATTTAATCATTGATTAAATTAAAAAAAAATTATATTCAAGAATTAATTTTAAGTTAATTTTAAGGTGATTAAAAAATTTAACTAAAAATAATAACTTAATTACATTTTAAATAAATATAACTTTATAATTATACTAAACCCTTTTTTCAACACATCATCTCATAAGATCACACTCAATGCCACTCGCGCCCGTGATAAATAGGTCTGATATTGAGTAATTCTAGTGCGTGAATTATTCAATTTGTTTGCAAGTAGAAAACCTTGGTGGATTAATTTGCAGATATTGTAATGTGAAAATTTAAAGGTAGTGGCATTGAGTCAGGTTCAATTTGGTTTGGTATTGCATCTCATTTTTAAGTTTGTTAAAAAAAAAAAACTTACAAAAGAATAAGCTCAAAAAAATTTGTTAAAGCTCAATTTTCAAAAAATTATTAAAAATAATACAATTTATTCATTTTTAATATAAAGATAAAAATTATAAAAAGTTTTTATATCTAAAATATTATTTGAAATTATAAAATAATAAAAAATTCTAAATTCGTTCTAAAAAAAACATCAACAAAAATTAAAAATATTTTAACTTATATTTCATGATACAAGAATTATGGGCATCTAAAATACAAAAAAGAAAAGAGAGCAATCATTGAATCTCTTTGAATTTTTTATGAGTTATTTGTATTGTATAAAATGTGAATAAATTTGTTTTTTTAAAACACTTTTTAGACCAAGTTTTTAATTTAAAAAACTAAGGTTTATTTATCATAGTAATTTTGTTATCGTAGGCTAATAAGATTTAAAATATTATCACACTATAACAATCACAAATAAAAATAATGTATTTTACCTTGGATAGAGTATATTAAGATATTAAGAGTGTTAATATATTTTATCTATACAATTATTTTTTTTCTAAAATTTCTAAGAACTAATTAAAGTTTCTCGTATGTTAACATACTATGCAGCAACTTTTTATCTAACTAAAAACAATTATAATACTGTGTAGTAACTTTTTATCTAATCAAAAACCTTTTAACTGGTTCAACAAAAAATTGTTATAATGTCGTATTGTAACAATGGGCATGACAGTTATAATTATATTACAAAACATGATAAAAAAAAATTATTAATTCATATTTTATTTTTATCACTATCAAATCTTTAATTTAAAAAAAAAACTCATAAAAAATAACAAGAAAAGATAAAATATTTTGTCAATGGAGCCTTGTGATGCTTTATTTATAACTAAGAAGATGCTGTGTTGTTTTTTTAAATAAATTTTGTTAAAAATAATATTTTTTGTATGTTTTATATCAGTTTGATGTATTAATTTATTTTTTTTAAAAAAAAATATTTTAATATAAAAAACATTTAAAAATTACTCACAAGAATACTTTTGAAAGGCTCAGCTATAGAGGCAGCAAGAAGGGAGTTTCAAAAAATTTAACTGCAAGTCCAAATTATTATTAAAGGAGGACGAACAACCTCTTCGAGAACTATTTTACATGTTTATTTTTTTCATTTTAATTATTATATGGAAATAGTTTTGTTTCTAAACATGACCACTTGCAAAATATAAATCAAAGGATTTACCCTCTTTCGTTCTCTAGCCTCCGGTCAGCAAACACATGCACAAAAACAAATAGGTCAACACGTGCGGTGAGACATCGAATTACACGCCCGTGAGGCTCCTTCTTTTCCCAAATTAAACAAGAGTAAAAGCCAGTGCCCTTTTTCCATCCAGGGGCCAGTGTTCGAAGTTCTGATTGCCGGGTTTTTCACCGTTAGCTTTTTGAAGTGAACATCAATTCTTTTTTATTTATTTATTTATTTTATATATAATTTAAAATATTCGGTCAACTTATACCTATACGATGATCTATTAAATATTTTATAAGTCTAATAAACAAATAAGAGATAAAAAATAGAATATAAAAAGAACATAGAGATAGAAAAACCCTACCACTACTGCTGGGATGCAATCCTCAGTATTTTCTGTTTATTATTATTGTTAGGGCATGTTGCCCCCACAAATTTAAAAGAACTGAAGATCTAAGTACAGCGCTGAGGATTCCCTTGTAGGCCGACACCCTCTTCGTAACCCTACTACTTTCGTGTCTTCTGTTTTGCTTAAGAAGAAAGAAAATTATTTAGCAAGTAAGATATAGTTCAATTGATGGAATTTAAAATTTATTTTTTAAAAATTATTAATTTAAATCTTACAAATGTCAGAAATACTTGAAAATTATATAATTATTAATTTTAAAATTTATAAAATTATTTGAGATATTTATAATTTAAAAATATAATTTAATAAAACAAAAGTCAGTCAAGAACACAGAGGGCGTGCACAGGCCGTTCTGTTCTATCAAAAGACGTAATCCGTCGTAGAACAGGCCGGTTTCTTTTAGAAAAAATATAGCCCTTCGAACGGACATGACGACGCTTTGTTTTTTATCTAAATAAAACACACACACGGGCACACATCGCTATTACACCAAAGATACCATCTTTCATGCCTTTATCACACCCTTTGGACCGAATATTTGACATGTCCAAACCAGAACATTATACAAAGGTGTAAATCTATCCCCCAATTATTAAGGAACTGAATGTTTGGTCCCTCCACAAAAAGTTCCATTATTCGAGTCTGTGGATATACATAGACGCAACCCGCTTCATGGATGTTCGGAGTACAAAATCATACCTTTTCTTTTCCGACTGTACTTATGTTTGGGTTTATGTTTATTGATCATGCGCATGTGTTGGTGTTGGTGTTGGTGTTGATGTTGGTGTTGGTAAATATGTTCATTAATGTATAATAATCTCTGATTAGGTGAAAGGGATGCAATTTTACAGTTGCTCTAAACCCTTGCGTGATTCATGTTGCTTGCTTTGAAAATCTTGTTTACTCTTAAATTAAATTTCCGAGGGCCAATTTACTTGATCAAAGGTTTTACAATCTAATCAAGGTTAAGGTATTGAAATTTATGATGGGGATAAAACCATTGAGGGTGATGGGCTAATAAATCAAGTAATTATGATGACTGATGCAAAGTAATTAGAAATTAATAGAATTATATGTCCTTAAAACATAATTAATTTCTTGTTTAAGGACCAAAGCCTTACCACTTTAATAGCACAAGGGCAAGTTTATACCTACCCCCAGAAAATGTGTTGACAGAAAAACGGTGTTTTTGGGGGTCACGTCACTTTCCACGATATAGCGCGAAGGCTGTTTTTGACTGCGTTCGGGCAACGGGTACCTTCAGCTCACTGTCCGGGCAACGCTACATCTCTCTCCTCTTAAGAGGAAACCATTAAAAAAAAGAGAAGAAAAGGAGGTGTAATAAATAAACATAGATAAGCGCACACTTTCACTCATTAAGCTGAAAAGGAGAGCTCCATTTTTTTTTTCTTTTTTTATTCCTTTCATTTTTAGTTACTATTATTACGAAAAAGAAAGTGAAGTGGAAGTGAACCGAAAATGCTTTGAAATTTTTGGACTTGGTAATTGTTGTTGTGTATTTTGTGGTGGGTTTTGTGGTCTTGTCATAAAGTTGTGACCTTTTTGAAGTGAGGTATAATGGGGTGTGAGAGATCATGTTAGTTTCTAGAGGGAGAAAAATGGTGGGGTTGTGAGTGTTTTTGTTGTTGTCACGGAGATGAAAGAGAAAATGGAATGTTAGGGGTTTTTGTGGGTCTTATTTTTTAATTTTTGGTTGCCTATGTAATGGTGAGTTGGGTTTTGGTTTGTTGTTGTTTGGATCTGAGGAGCTTGAGAGATTAAATTCAAGAGCTTTGGTGGGTTATGGAGAGGAAAGTTGGGTACTTTCTTTTTGTGTGGCTTTTGATCTTGGCGTTGCTGCTGCATCCAGCATGGCTGGTTTTGGGTAATATGGAAGGTGTGTTGTTTCTGCACTCATTTATTGGTTTTTTGGTACTGTAGTTTTGTTTGTTTTCTCTTTTTTGGAAAATTTGAGTTTGATCTCAGTTTTTTTTTTTTTTTGCTATATTTGCTGATTTGTGAAAATGGGTTTTTGTTTTTGCTTTCATTAATTGTTTGGTGAATGAAGGATGAGTTTCTGTGGTCGAGTAAAGTACTTTGATAATGGGTACTGGTGATTTCATTGAATTCTTCAATTTATTGCTTATGATGGTGAATTTGAATGTGTGATTTAAATTTGAGGTAAAGGTTGTTGATCTTTAAGCAGAAGAGTTAAAGATTCTATGTTAGTTTTTACTGTTCGTCACTTTTTAGAATTAAGATGATAGTTGAAATGGCTTTGTGTACCTGAGAATTTGCCTATTGAGACATTGCCCTTTTGTTCTCCACTTTAAAATTCATATATCTAGAGGTATTTATTAAATGCTTTAAGAATCTGTACTTGCTTTGAGATACATTTTGTTGTGGATGTATGTCCTTCCATATACATTAGATAATGAATGGATGGTTACTGTGAGATGATTCCTGTCTTGCACATTTGATGCATTTCTGCCTTGAACCCTGCGCTTTCTTCTTCTTTCATGTTTAGAGATGAAATGCCTGAGGCAAGGGTCAGCCTCATTGTTCCTATACCTCATTGACTTATCTCTGTATATAATGTGCCTTAACTAGTGTATTGTTATCAGTTGTCATCCCCTAACTTAACTGGTCTGCTTGCTTGAAAACAGGTGATGCTTTGCATAGCCTGAGGAGCAATTTGAACGACCCAAACAATGTCCTGCAGAGTTGGGATCCTACCCTTGTCAACCCATGCACGTGGTTTCATGTCACCTGTAACAATGATAATAGTGTTATAAGAGTGTAAGCTTCTTGCCCTTTTGGTGTTCCTCAAGAACAAGTTTATGATGTAACTTGTTACAAATGTATTAGCTTACTTAAGCATTCCTGAGGAATACAGGCCGTGATATTTCTTCTTAATTGCACAGTGATCTTGGAAATGCTGCTTTATCTGGTCAGCTTGTTCCTCAGCTTGGCCTGCTTAAGAACTTGCAATACTTGTAAGTCCTGCTCTATGATTTTGAATACATTTGTGCACTGCACCAGTTCTCTTGCTCTTGTAAAGGGGATTTTGAAGTGCAATATTACAGATCCAGTTGCATTTGGAGACACAAGTAAATGCTCTCAAGCATTCATTTATTTGTCAAAATGAATAATGTTGATTCCCCAGAAATATTTTTTTCTGAAATCATCAAAAAGTTTATTTCTTCTTTCTGGAAAAATATGATTTTGGAATTAGTGCATATACATTTAAGTGTAGATGTATTTCCATGTTGAACAGTTTAGCAATTCTTTTCCGAGTTAAAATAAGATTCTTGAATGACATTAGTAACAAGTGCTTCATTTGCTCTCGAAGATATTGTGTTATTATATCCTCATTGGGGTAGAAAAGGATCTAGTTCATGTCAGATGTATGGGTTGGATGAAAGTTCATAGGTCAATTGGAAAGGGTTGATGGCATTCTCTGCCAGGGCTAATTCTCCTAAAGAGGTTACATTATAAGGATGGGAGATGTGATGACAAAACAAAGAGAGCAGCATGAGATATTGCTCTCAATGCTCTTCCAAGTGGGAGATGATTTTGGAAATATTATCTAGGTTGTTTATGTTGGCAGATGTTTTTTTCACTTCCAACCATGCCATTGATGGTGCTTTCTTGACAGACTGTCGCAACCAAAGATTTTTCACTAGAACTATGGAGCCCATGAGACAGAACAATGAACTGTGAAAGAATTGGATATTTCCAATTATGTTAGCATTTCCAGTGGTCTAACTAAATCTAACGCACATGTAGTCAGCTGTCTGGTTGAGTGAAACTCTTATTTCCTATTGCAAGTCAGCAGAAAGTAAGAAATGTTTTATGTTCTGAGCCCCTGTTCTGTGTATTGGATGACCCATCACTTAATTATAACTCCATTCACAATGAGTGAAATGCTATCTTGTTATAAAGAAGAAAAAAAGAAGGCATTTCATGGGTATTGTTCCACTGAAGTGGTATCCTAGGAGGAAGAATTTGGAGTCTATCTTAGCATTTTGCTGGAAGTGCTTGTTCCCAAGACTCAAGCCCTGTTTCTCCATGGCTGCAATCCCAAAAATCTTAGCATTGTACCTAGCTAGGGCCCCTTGAGATTTTCATGGAACAATCTTACATGTACTGATGCTCATCTTTGAGCATAGGAAAGCCTCAATATTATGTGCTAAGGTCTCAGGAAAAGTATTTAATGCTTTTCTGGCATGAAACTCTGTGCTTTTAGCTTTGGTCAGTGAGATTGAATGTGGCCATATGTATTCCACGACTGAAAATTTGTTTAGAAGATGCATCAAAAACTTGTGGCACTGTTTCTGCTGCTTGATCTAGCAGAAGAAGATTAAATGACTACATTGTGATATTCATCCTAGATCTTGCATTAGCTCCATGCCTTGATGTTATAGTTGGGTGCATGTAAATTAGATAGTGTAATATAACATCATCTCATCTCATGTGGATCAAGACCCGGATAATGGTTTGGTAGAAGGTGCAAAATAGCTATTTTGAAACTGTTTCAAGCAAATTTAGCAATGATGTATTTTGTCTTAAACAGATGAAAAAGGATATCCTGCTAGTTATGGAAAATGATCCGTTGCAGTTTGTTAAATCTTGTTTCATGAATCTGTCATCGATGCATCTTCCCTTATCTTTAATTTTTCCTTGCATCATTCACCAAGCCAAATTGTCGCTACAGGGAACTCTACAGTAATAACATAAGCGGACCAATTCCAAGTGATCTTGGAAATTTGACTGCCCTGGTGAGCTTGGATCTCTACTTGAATAGTTTTACTGGTTACATTCCAGACACTTTGGGCAAGCTGTCAAAATTGCGATTCCTGTAAGTATGCTCCTATAATAGTCAGTCCCAATGTTTATTGTGTAGTTTCCAAATTGTCGTTATATCCTATCTATTCTTTATTCCTATCCATTACCAGCCATGCTTTTTGTTATGTGTACATTGTTGTAGGAGGACTAATTTTTTATTGAATGGTCATTTGAGCTATTACACTGCAAAAGAAAACAAAATGAAGTTATTAGTTGGCTCTTGGTTCTGTTGAACTGCCAGAATCTCTGAGCTGTAGCCATTATCTTAGGAGTCATCAAATGAAAAATTGCAGTTGCTTCATGTTAGACATGCACACAAGTGCTGTTAACCTGCATCTGCACTTGCATGCCCAATCAATCGTGCAAATTCATTATTTCACATGGCTTTTATATCCTTGACCTTAATAGACTTTCATGGTATATGTTTATGATGCTAATGCGAGTTGCTTCTCTTGATTGATTTTATATCTTGTTTATTTATTTATTTATTTTTGGCGTGTTTGGTGCAAGGATAGTCGGCTTAATAACAATAGTTTGACGGGGCCAATTCCAATGTCATTGACTAATATCTCAGCTCTTCAAGTACTGTGAGTGCCAAGTTATTTTCTACCTGTCATGAAGAATTATCTCTTGCTCTTTCAAAGTAATCATTTGCGATACATGACTAAGATTTTTACTTATTTTTTTCATTTTGAAATGCAGGGATCTTTCAAACAACCGCCTCTCTGGAGTGGTTCCAGATAATGGTTCCTTTTCACTATTCACTCCCATAAGGTTTGATTATCATCAGAGCATTACCTGTCTATAATTGACTGGTTTTGAAATCTCTTCTGAAAAGCTTCGTTTTCCCTTTCAGTTTTGCTAACAACTTGGATCTGTGTGGACCAGTTACTGGTCATCCCTGCCCAGGATCTCCTCCATTTTCTCCCCCTCCTCCATTTGTCCCACCACCTCCAATTTCTTCACAAGGTAATCTGCCATTTGTTTTTAGTTTGAACTTAAAAAGGTGTAGAGCATGCTCTCCCATTGTAGTATTTTCTTAACCCTTCAGCGTGGTTGGTCATCATTGTTGGCATGTGAACTGGACCTGGGATTTTTATGCTCAAAGTTCATTGTTCTAGCATTTCATGGTCAATGTGAGCTGTTGTGCATACTGCTAAAAATACTACTGAATTTTGTGTCTGCATGGTCTGTATCAATATGAAGGTTTTTTTTTTTTTTTCCTGGTCATTTCTCATGTTGTACTCTGGCTGGAATATTTAATACATGATATAACATTACTTAGACAAAAATATAATGCTACACATTTTGACTTGTAGGTTTTAAATTAATTGAAATTGATTTAATTGTGGTTATAAAACCCATTTGATTAATGCAGTGATATTTTATGAAATTTATCATCTGATATGGATATTGTTGTCTAAAACATGTTTTACACTGCCAATTCCATCACCTAAAGAAACCATAATTTTTTATCTCTTGTTTTTCACTTTCCTTGATTTAGTTTTCTTTTTGTGGGCAAGTATGTTATGGAAAACCAGTTGGAAGCTTCATCTCTTTTGTCTTCAAAGGCTTCAAGGTTTCACCTGCCATGGGCAGAACTACCATTTCTTAATGTTATTGTTAATAATCAGTGAAAATGAAATGTATTGTCTGACTTGATTAACTTTTGATCGATATTTGGTTTACAAGTGAATAGTTTGTCTAGAATTTGATATCTTGTTGTGCTAATTTTGGGCTTTTTTTTTTTGCATGCAACTTCAGGAGGGAATAGTGCCACTGGAGCAATTGCTGGAGGAGTTGCTGCTGGTGCAGCCTTACTGTTTGCTGCCCCAGCATTGGCATTTGCTTGGTGGCGTCGGAGGAAACCTCAAGAATTCTTCTTTGATGTGCCTGGTTAGTGTATTAACTGAAAACAGATTTTAGACTTGTAGGATGGTTTGATTAAGTATGTTTATATTCCTTTGCAGCTGAAGAGGATCCTGAAGTTCATCTAGGACAGCTTAAAAGGTTTTCTCTGCGAGAATTACAAGTTGCAACGGATACCTTTAGCAACAAAAATATTCTGGGTAGAGGAGGGTTTGGTAAGGTTTACAAAGGTCGTCTAGCAGATGGCTCCTTGGTGGCTGTAAAAAGACTTAAAGAAGAGCGTACACCTGGAGGGGAGCTACAGTTTCAAACAGAAGTAGAGATGATAAGCATGGCTGTGCATCGGAATCTCCTCCGATTACGTGGCTTTTGCATGACACCAACTGAAAGACTGCTTGTTTATCCCTACATGGCTAATGGAAGTGTTGCTTCATGTTTGAGGGGTAAAGCTTGGCATCATTGGCATTTATCTTTGATATTTTAACTGCCTCGGCACAATTTATTTTGATAATCAGATAGGTCGATCAGTCTTTGTGCCTTTCAATACTACCTTTTGTGCCCGCCATTATAGCATTGTCTTAACCATTCCATGGATGTATGTTGTCTTAACCATTCCATGGATGTATGTTTGTAGAACGCCCACCTTCACAGCCACCTCTAGATTGGCCAACACGAAAGCAGATTGCATTGGGATCTGCAAGGGGTTTATCTTATTTGCATGATCATTGTGACCCAAAGATTATTCATCGGGATGTTAAAGCTGCAAATATTTTGTTGGATGAGGAATTCGAGGCTGTTGTTGGGGATTTTGGGCTGGCAAAACTGATGGACTACAAGGATACTCATGTCACCACTGCTGTCCGTGGTACAATAGGACATATTGCTCCAGAGTACCTATCTACTGGTAAATCATCTGAGAAAACTGATGTTTTTGGGTATGGAATCATGCTTCTGGAGCTAATTACTGGACAGAGGGCTTTTGACCTTGCCCGGCTGGCAAATGATGATGATGTCATGTTACTTGATTGGGTATGCGCATTTCACTGTGCTCTTGTTTTATTTATGTTTTTGTCGAGGTTTTGTGTAGTTGTGTCTGTTCATGTACCTGATGCACTTGATACTGTCTCAGGTAAAAGGACTTCTCAAGGAGAAAAAGCTAGAAATGCTAGTCGATCCTGATCTCCAAAACAAATATGTGGAAGCTGAGGTGGAGCAACTAATCCAGGTTGCCCTGCTCTGCACCCAAGGCTCCCCAATTGAGCGGCCTAAGATGTCGGATGTGGTGAGAATGCTTGAAGGTGATGGTTTGGCAGAGAGATGGGATGAATGGCAAAAGGTTGAAGTTCTACGTCAGGAGGTGGAATTAGCTCCTCATCCTAGTTCTGACTGGATTGTTGACTCCACAGAAAATCTACATGCAGTCGAATTATCTGGTCCGAGGTGACCCTAGCACAGTTACAAGAGAAGAGAATACTTCCCTTTTTTTTCTTCTGATTTGATGAATGTATCCTGATTTTAAGCTCGTGTAAGTCCAGCATGCATTATTCTATTCATTACCTTTTGTGCATAGAAGTCTCTTTGTTGAACCGCAATTTGTCATCTGCCGACATTTGGAGTCAATGACATTTAGATGCAACCTATGCAGTTCAATCTTGTCTACTGCCTGCATGCTCATGCTATGGTAGACCTGAGTAGTGAGTTTTTCAAATTATTGTTGATCGAGGAAACTTAACTCCTTGGCCTATCTGTCTCTGGACCCGTGCGTCATTCACCGTGTCCAATTTCTTCAACTTTGGACATCGACTGAGATTAACGACAGGCTTGCCGAGGTTTTAGGAATTGTCTGAAGCTGATCTTGTATCAAGTGGTTTCACCCCACAAACCTGTGAAGATAATTTTGAACTGGAACTGGATAGGGGCCGCGACTGGCGCAGCCCCCTCTGACACAAATTTTGACGTAGGCTCTCCCTCTTGGGGAGACCTTAGGCCAGCACCCCTCCGGCGTGCAATGGAGGTCACAGACCTAGACCATGAGCCTTCAGGATCACCCATTGATCCCGTCCAGGTAAGTATGTGTACTGTTGTTGAGGCCTTCTCATTTATGCCAGCATGCCTTGTGTCCCTTCTTGTTTTTCCTCGATGTGGGATTCTAGACTACCTCGCGACATCACTTCCTCACGCGAAGCAGGAGACTTAAATGCCCCCACATTTGCCCTGCCTTCTTCCCATTTCTGAGACTTTTTTTTTTTTCAATGCAGCTCTGTCGAAAAAAAAAAGTAAAATAAAACAATTTAAAATTTAATTGGGGAGAGATTACGACTAAATTATTTTATTTTTCTAATTAAGTCTTTAACTATGCTATTTTACCCACTTTAATTGTGCTCTTTTGAAAGAAAAAAAAACTCTAAATTTTGATAATTATTATATTTTTATACTAGATAATATGAAGCAATATCAACTAATTAATTATTTATTTTCATAAATTTTATATAAAAATGCTAATATTGATGGTAAAAATATCATACCAATTTTACTGTTCTCTGACATTCTTGTTTTTTCCAAAAAATCTAATAACTTTTGTGTTAGAAGTATTTAAATTTTTTTAGATGGTGCATTGATTATTAAAGAATTATACATATATATATATCATATTTTGTTTTTAAACAAAGTAAAATACTTAACCATCTCTAAAATATTTTTTTTATATAAATATCTTTTCATTTATTAATATACAGTAAATGAACAAGTATATCCTTTGAATAAAAAAATTAAATCATAGGTGGAGGGGCCTTTCGGTCCTTTCTTTTATTTTTTTATCTTGTAATTATTGGGATAATCAATGACATTTTAGTTTTTAATCCGATAAAAAATTAATTAATCAAAAAAAAGTTATTGGCATGCACGCATCAACGTGTAGGAGATACTTGTATATTTTGGGTTGCGAATGTGAAACCTTCCAACAACATAAAATGTTTATTTGTCGTGTATTTAGATGCATTGTTATATTTTTTTCTTCTAGTGCGGTGCATGTCAACAATGACAAAGTGATTTGTAGTCAGTTAATATTTTTTTCTTTTCTTTTCTAGCCTGAAAAATACAAGTAGGTTCTCTTTAAATATCAATATTTCAACTTCAACCTTTATTATTTTGATTTATAATTTTTATTTTAGACTATTTTGTTTAAATTTAATCTTTCAATTCTAATTTATCATTTATAATTGTTTTTTTTTCAATTTAGTTCTTCTTTAGATTTCTTTTTATTTTCCTTGGTTCTATTGTAAAAGTTTTGATGGTTTTCAACTTTATCCTTCAATCCAAGTTTATGATATATTATTTTTTTATATAATTTATTTATTTTTTTATTTTTTTGTTATTTTTTTAATTTAACTCTCTAATTAAAAATTTGTTCTTTCTGATTTATTTATTATTTTGATTCCTTTTATTTTATTTTCTATTTAGATACTTTTATATAATTGATTTGTTACTCTTGATTTCATCATTTGATATTTAATTTATTGAGAATTAAACTTTATAAATTTTTTTTATGTATAATGCTTTTTAGTTCAATGACTCAAGTTATAGATTTAAAAAGTTAATGGGTCAACTTTTTTTTCTTCATTGTTCAACATTATTTTTTAAAAAAATAATTTCATGATTTTTTTAAAAATTTTTTTATTAAGTTATCTTAATTTTATAATCTAGACTATAAAATCATAATCTTTTATTAGTTATATTATATATCTATCATTATTTATATTATATATGCTAACTCAAAAATCATAATCTTTTGGTTTATAAGAACCTTGAGCAATCGTTACTAACATTCTTTTCCATAAGCATGCAAATGGTATAAACAAACCAAAATTCGCACCAATTTTTATTTTTTTTGTTATGATGTGGAAGGATGCATAATTTGTCTTTTCAACTTACGTCATGAGCATTTTATGGACGGTTGTCCAAATGATCAGCACTTGATTTAATTTCAATGCTTTTTATCTAAAAAAATTAATCTGTAATGTGTTTGGTTGCATAGTAAGTATAAGACAAAAATAAAGATAAGTTCCATATTTCGAAACTTCCCTGTATTTTGTCTGCATAAATCATAACTTTTCCAAATAATTGCAAATCAAAACCAATGAACACATGCATAAGGTTTTGTTACATCTTTGCACTCTTTACTGGATGACATTCTCAAAATTGAGTGTCAAAATTCAAGGAAATATGAATTCATTACCTGCAACATCATATGGTTTCTGTACATAAATCCTAAACTTGTTGAACACAATATATATTAACTTGTCCGAGATGGCTTCTCAACTACATCAAGTAATTGAAATTTCCTTATTATAAACCTCATTGAACATGATTGTAGAAACGACTCTAGGGAATTGACACCACTACGACTAATAATCTCACACTCTACAAATAACAATAAAAACGGCTCATACCATATTTGTACCGATAAACAACGTAGTAGTCAATCAACTCACCACATAAACAATGCACAGGACTCAACTTAAAGGTCATAGGTGGAACGGGAATGATCTGTAGCAGATTGAGCAGCAGATCCGAGATTTGAGTTTTGTGATGTGAACAAATTTGGGTATGAGAAGTATGGCTCATCATCCATTGAAGGCAGTCTCTGAGGCTGGTGACTAACAGGCCCTTGCTCAGCCACATGATTACTAGGAGGAGAATCATAATCCACTTTGAGTTTCTCAAAGGAAGGAATATCCAACAACTCTGATGCCTGGTGGTCTTCATGAGGTCGATGGGAGTCTACATTGTTTGGAACACTACCTGGGTCACCAAAAGATTGTTGGTGAACAAAGTGTGGCCTTTCAGTAGAGGCTGAATGGTCAGAAGTATCCACAAAAAACAGGTTATCATCCTCACGGAACTTCTCACTGTTTTTCTTGGTTAGCTCACTGATCCTTGCCTGTGCAAGAGTTGCTGCTGAGCGAGCCGCCGCCGCCGCACGCTCAGCAGACTCGGCAGCAGCATGTGCTGCAGCTAAAACATCCTGAAGATCCACATTAGCCTCGGTTCTGGTCCTCATTACAGAAGGTGGTGAAGTGCTTGGTATTGCTGCATGTTTAGCAGTCTCCACGGTGCCATGCACAGCAGCTGAAACATTCTGCAAATCCAAATTGGCCTCACTTTCGGTCCTCGATGCAGAGGGTGGCGAAGTGCTTGGTATTGCTGAAAACGATTCAGAAGATAGTGAAGGGGGACAAATGAAAGGAAGAAACTGTTTTTCTTCCCTGTCACTGACTGCAGTGCTTGAAATTTCATCCCTGGTAGCCACTGACTTATTTTCAATCACATCACCATGTTCAAAATGAGGTTCTTGTGATAGATCTTTGTGAGTCACGGAGTGATTTGATGACTCATGATCAATGTCAGGGTGTAGAGCAGCTTGTGCAGGTGGAGCTATTTCTGGTGCCAAGGCAGAATTTGCACTTAGCCAAGGTGAGACCTTAGGAACTTCGGGCAAATCTAATGGGTCGAAATCTGTATCGGAATTAGGCTGCTCATGCTCAGCATGATCAGGAGAATTCAGCACTTCATCATGCTTCTCTTTTGGAAGAGGCAGCATACTGATATGTGTTGGACCAGCAATGGGTGTTGGATCGGTGATATGTGTCGGACCATTCTGACAAGGAGAGAACACACATAAGACATGGAAAGATAACAAGAATCAAGGCAGTTGCACCAAACTACTTACCAACAAGTCTTCATGCTTTTTTAAGAGCTCAGTTTCAGATGCAGCTGGGTCCCAGTCTAACTCATGCTCCTCAGCAATTTCCTTCAGAAGCTTCAGTTTTTTTTCAGGTGAAGGTGCCCGAACTGATAAGAGTTCTATTAACTGCAGGATTTCAATTTATAGGAAAAATGTCAGAAGAGAAGAGAACTTGTTGCGAGAAATAAATTAAGGCATAAGATAGAAATCCCAAAAACCTGACGATTGACACCACAAGATGGCATAAGCTCAGTTGCAGCAGCTACAAATTCCTTTCCATATTTGGAAGCAAATAGGATTTGAACCTGCTGTAGCTCAGGTAGATCCGCACACCTTGGAGCCGCAAAACAAACACTAGATATTGCTTCTTTCAAGTCTAGAGGACATTCCCTGAAAAAGGAAAAAATGACATTTGAAAAATACAACCTAAGAAAATGAGTGGAGTTCTTACTCCAAGTACCTACGGAGATTCTTCAACTCATTTCACATAGTTATAAATTTATTACATGCTGGATTAAGCAAATAAAATAGCAGAGCAACACACAGATGTTGAAATTCATGAAATTGTATAACCATAAAGAACTATTGATAGGATTGGAAACATAAACAAATTGATTCCCCAGCTTCATTGGAACTCCTACATGAAGACGATAACTGGTCAGATCAGATCCAACTTGGGGATTTATAAGAGGCACTTAGTAACTATACTGTCTGCAAACCTATCATAGTATTGACTGATTTTAAGATATCCCACGACAATGATGCCTCTGCCAATTCACAATTAACATGTCATAGCAACTATAAGATAACAGTCATCAATGAACCTCATAATTTTTTATCTTGCAGGTTTGACCTGAGTCTCACCTTTAAGAGTTCACAATCTTAATCTTAAACAATTATGTCAAATGCCACATTTAGACAACGGCCTGGAGTTTCCAAGGTAAAGAAAAAATATAAAAGATCATTGACTGGCACTGCTATAGCCAAAACAAGTCGAGAAAGTAATCACGATTTCTTCCTAGACCAAGAAATGGCGACTCTCCAGAGTTAGAGCCAGGCAGCCTAGAGGAGTGAAAAAACATCCATCATTATGATGTAGTATGTTAAAACTTAAGAAGGTTAAAACATTAAAAACCATCCCAAGTTCGTGCTTTTCTAGTCTTTTTGCATGTATAGATATGAATATCAGTAGTTTGTTCAATGACTAGTTCTTCCACCTTCCATTTCCTCAGCCTTTTGGTTCTCTGGTTTTCAGGGAAGGTCCGCAGTTTTTTTTTAAGCCTGCTACTTCAAGAAAACACAAGCAATAATACCTACAAAATTTTCATAGCTATGATGCACTGTTAACAAACCTATAAAATTCATGTGCAGATGGAGATATCTCTAGTTCAGCACATCAAATATTAACGAAAACAAACCATCTAAATTTATCCCTGTTAGTTTCCGGTCACTAATTGCAAAAGGCGTCAAAAAAAAAACAAGAATCCAAAGGGAAAGTGAATTAACAAACCAGGAGAAATAAACATGGTGCAAGACAGATAATGTAATGCGAGGAATAACCTTTGTGTTTCAATAATCGGGAGGCGCACGGAAATAAGCTCACAGAATAATTCAATGATCTCTTGAGCAGCCATCATATTCTCCTCTCTTATTATGTGTTCTACCTGAAATGGAAATATCAACAACACCGTATGATCATTCCTTCTGCAGGCACCTTAGAAAGACTAAGAACAGAAAAGCTAGTTCATAGTATAAAATATGATATTAACAAGAAAGTAGCAAACCCGAATGCGAGCAGTAGCTTCTTGACCAGTTTCAAGAAGCTTAGCAATGTCTCGACGCATATGCTTCATCTGAATCTCTCTCCTGTTCCTCAACAACTTTATCCGAGGTATCGTCAACTTCAACAGGGTTTTACTGTATACAAGCAAAACAAGTTGAAAAAACAACAATCCTCATCAAAACTTCAAACCCCAAAAACAGTAAGTAATCATAGCATTTAATCAAAACAACTCAAAAAAAAGAAAGAACACTCCAAATTCTCGATGAATTCTATTCACTTTCTAATAAACAAAATATCTGCAGCACAAGAGACAAATACCCAAATCCTCAATTGATAACTTTTTTTTTTTTGCTAATAACCAGTAAAATATGAAAAAAGAAGAGTTTTGAGCAGTCCATATTTCATTAATTTATCCAAAGAACAACAAATTCAAAATAGATTGTACATTGAATTTCATCAAGGTTAAATTTTGAATTTTCTTATTACTAATATCCTCATTTTCTCAGAAACCAAACAAAATCCAAATCCAAAATAGAGGAAGATAAAAATCAATTACCATTTAGCGGCTTTAAAGCCTTTGTTGAAGAAGGAATCGATCATCGACATGATTTCTTATTTTGAATAAGAATAACAGAGATCAGATCAACAATTATAACTGTAGAGAGATTGTCTCTGTTAGATAATATAGCAAAAGAAGAAATGAAATCTTGAATTTCAAAAAGAAGAAAAGGTAGGGGATAAGGAATTATCAAACAATTAGCAAAATACCTGCTCCACGAGAGAGAGAAGACAGCTAGTTTAATTATTATTATATATATACACAAATGAGTTCTGTCGTTTTTTATTTAGTTTTTGCTTAAGACGTAAGATTTCTATGATTCTATTTTTATTTTATTTTTTTTCGATAAAACATATTTTTAAAACACATTAAAAACAGATGCTGTAACCTTTCCAAACAACCCCTTAATTATTGCCGGATATTATCAAACGTTTCGCCCTTGTTTGGTATTATGTTTTAAAAGGGTTGGGTAAAATTTAATTTTTTTTACAGTTATTTTTTATATTGATGTATTAGTATAAAAATAATAAATATATATATATTAATTTATGTATTTTCAAATAAAAAATATTTAAAAAACAGATATCAAATATCCTCTTCATGCGGGACCAAACACGGCTTTATGTGCTTCCGGCGAAGCAGCCGCGTCGGTCATTATGTATCTAAGCCCTAATTCAGTGGGCCATGCAATGACTTTAGGACTTAAAATACAGTACATGATATTATTAAGCCTTTGAACATTTTCGATTTTTAGCTTTAATCAATTCACAAGCTCATTTAATAATATTATTATACTTATGAACAATCCATTTGAATTTTGTTAATGTATATGTTAAATTATGATATGAACACCATAATCTTTTTTTTATATATATATATATATATATGCTGCCATTAGGAATATCTAATATGAGTTCTGTTTTATTTTTTAATTTTACAGATTATAAGATTTATTTAGAATGACACCAAACCCTGAAAACAATTCTAACGAACTCATTTATAAGTAAGGGGGTGGTTTGATTTCAAGATTCTTGAGAAATGTAAGAGAAAACATTTTTAAAAAATTAAATATTTATTGTCCTGTAATTTTATTCTTTTAAATGGCTATAGTTTTTATTTAGAAATGGTTTAGAGCACCTCATTATGCTAATTACAGTGTTAATTTTTATTTTTAAAATTAAAATTACAAGTAATAAGGATCGTATTTTCTTCTTTTTGTATGGTAATTTATTTCTAATATAATGAAGATTTACAATTATAATAATAATATATATCTGGAATATTTATTGGTTTTAAAAGATTATCGTAGAACTTATTGGTAGATTAATTGCTTTTCAAAATTGAACTTATATTACCTTTTACTTGACGTTATGTAAAGTCCTAAAATTTCACTACCATACACGTGCATGAGCCATGCAAACTGGAGTTATTTCTTACAATAAATGTGTGTGTGTATATATAATTACAAAGGGAAAATAACCCTTGTTATAGTTTAAAAAATTACTATTTATATCCTAAGTTTTATACACGTTTTAATACTTAATTTTATTGTAAAAAAAACAATTAAAAATATATTTACAAGGTTATCATTATTTTCCATTTAATAATTAGAAAATCCTAATATTAAATCCTACAAATTTTTTATTAGATTAAATAAAAAAAACTCTAGAAAATCCTTATATCTAGAACACATTTCATAATACATGCATTCCTCAAAATACCATACTTCATTTCATACTAATTTTATATATTCTTAAGCTCTTGTTGAATCAAATGGGCAAATTTAAAAAATATTTTATCAAACAACCTAGTAAAAATAATTACTAAAAAATAAATTTAAAATTTAATCAATTAAACCTAACCTCAAAATTACCACAACCCCCTTTTAATTAATATAAAAGGAGTGTTTTATTAAAAATAATTTCTTTTGTTTTAAATAATTTCCTTTTGTTTTGGAATTATTTTATTACATTAATATAAAAAATAAATATTTTAAAATATAAAATATATTATTTTAATATATTTTCAAAATAAAAAACACTTTAAAATATAAATTACTGAGGTAATAAACCTTAAAATAGGAATAAGGTAGCACGATAAATCACTGACAACATAGACTACTTGTCAGTCCTCCCTGCCGGACATTAGACGTTTCACCCACATGGTGGAGAGATTGGACATTCCAAAACTGAACCATTGAAGAAGAAGGAAAGCATCTACAAACCCAAATCCAAGGATTGACGTACAATTTATTAACAAGAACACCAACCCTTTCGTAGTTTCGTTGAATGACTTCTAAAGGATGGACTTCATTCAAGCACTTTGGTGTTATGGGCAAGCAAATTAACCAATTATTCAGAAATATGATAAAAACCAGCTCGAAACAATTGAATCAAATTATTATCTGAATTTGTTGGGTAATTTCAGTTATAATTTTTTAAAGAAAATTTGGTTCAATTTGGTTAGAAACTAAAAGGTAAACCTAATCCCAAATAAACTAAATTATATATATATATATATATAAAGAACTAAAGAGCTATTAAATCAAAATCTATCAAAATAGCCCAACTAAAAGCTCCTTAATTTAAAGTGAAGTTATTCATTTTAACAAATATAAAATCAATCCGAGTTGTTCTTTCATTCAATTTAATTTATAATTAAAAAAATAATTGAGATTAGATTTTTTTTATCCAAATCAATCAAAGCTCTTACAGGCTTCTAAGATAAATATATTTAATAATATTATAATTATAAACTAGCGCTGGATAAGTAATAAAAACTTAAATTATCATAGAGTCAATATTTCATAACTAAAAAAAATATATATTACGAATAAAAAATTTAGAGACTGAACAAAATGATTTGTAGCAATTCATAGTATTTTATGAAGAAATATATAGTGCTTTCACTATATAATTTAATTTTTCTATTAATAAAAAGCAAAAAAATTACAAAGCTAAATTCTCTAACAACTTAATATTAAAAAAAATTGATAAAGATAATTTTGGAAGGAAAAAAATCATGAGAAAAAATATTATAGCAATTAATAATGTTTTGTGAGGAAAACTATAGTGTTTTTTACAATATAATCAACAAAGATAATTTTAGAAAAAAAACTATTTAGAGAAATACGGTAGTAATTTATAGTGTTTTGTGAGGAAAATAACAACACTTTTCTCATATGATTTAGTTTTATTGTAATTATAATTTTTAACCAACTCAATATTAAAAAAAAATATACAAAGATAATTTTAGAAAAAAATTATGGGGAAAAACACTACAACAATTCATGATATTTAAAAAAAAATTATAAAGCTAAATTCTCAATTAGCTTAATATTTAAAAAATAAAATTAAAAAACATAAAAAAAGAGACAAAAAACCATATTGAAAACATTGTAGCAATTCACAGTGTTTTGTGATGATAGCTGCAGTGTTTTCTCATATGATTTAGCCTTATTTATAATGATTTAGAATTGTAATTTTCAACTAACTTAATATTAAAAAAATAAAATTAACAAAGATAATTTAAAAAAATTATAAAAAAACTATGTACAGAGACATTATAGTAGTCTACATTGTTTTATAAGGAAATTTACAATACCTTTTCCCACATGATTAAATTTTACTACAAAGTTAAATTATAATCAGCTCAATATTAAAAATAAAATAAAAATAACACCAATAAAGATGATTTTAGAAAAAGATATTAAAAAAAACATAAAAGAAACTGGAAAAAAATTATGTGAGAAAAAACTATATCAATCCACAATGTTTTGCAAGAATGTTACTGTGTTTTCCCCGTATGATTTAGCTTTACTTGTATTTAATTGTAATTATAATTCTTAACCAACTTAATATTATAAAAAAATAATAAAGATAATTTTAGAGAAAACATAAAAAAAAACTATGAGAAAAAAATATTATAGCAATCCACAATAATTTGCAAGGAAAACTATAATGCTTTTATCACATATTGTAACTGTAATTCTTAATCAACTCAATATTAAAAAAATAAAATAAAAAATAATTTTGGAGAAAATCATAAAAAACAAAGAAAAACTATGTAGAGAAACACTGTACCAATCAATAATGTTTTTTTTTTAAAAAAATTATAAAACTAAATTCTCAATTAGTTTAATATTAAAAAAAAATAAAAAAATTTAAAAAGATAAAAAACTATAAAAAAATATTATGGTAATTTATAGTGTTTTTTTTTAAAATTACAAAGTAAAATTTTTAATCAGTTCAATATTAAAAATAAATTTGATAAAGATAATTTAAAAAAATATAAAAATATAAAAAAATAAAAAAGTTATACACTATGAATTATTATTTTAATTCATAAATCACGGTGCAATGAATATAAGTGAATAATAAATTTTTTATACCTTCTAACTTATTTTTAAATATTTTTTTGATATACCTTCTAACTTATTTTTAAATATTTTTTTTATATAGTGGTTATAGATGATTATAGAATGATAGCTGTTGTATTGATTTTAATAATAATAAAATGAAGGCTGTAATAATAGTGGTGATGGATATAAAAATAAGATAATAATATTAATAATAATAATAATTGCAGTGATAATAATATTGTAAAGTTACATGTAAATAATAATTATATTAATAAAATTATTATTATTAATGGTGATAATATTCATCCATGTAGAGAAGATAGAAGCCGTGCGATTATAAAACAAAAGTCATATTAATAACAAGACAGTGACCTAGTACTTTCATTTTCATGTTTTTCCCCTGGTTCTGAAACTTAGCTAAATTTTACAGTTGATCTAGAATTTGAGGATAGAATTGAACTGAGTTGAAAAACAACTAGGAAAAGTTATGATCCTACGTGACTTGATAAATTTAACAGGTTGATTTAGTAAAACTTGGTCAAAATTTAATTACAATTTATTTTTATTTTTTATTAAAATAATGCTGTTTTTAATTTTTTTTAAATAAAAATTAACTAAACTAACCTGCCAACCTGATCAAAATTCGAAACCCAAATCTTAGTTCGTGCTGGATTTAAAAACTATGGTTTTCCCTTTTATCCTGACCTTCATGGCACAGAACTCATCTGGCCTATTTGTTTTCTTTGCATTTTAAAGGGTTTAAATTTTAGGTTTTGGGTCACAATTTTCAAGTCAAAAGTGGAGTGAGGGAGACAGGATTTTCATGTGGGTGTTACTTGCTAATGCATTCTGGGCCTGGGAGCTGTCAAAGAGAGGGGAAAAAGCGAGAGAAACTCTTGAGATTTTTGAAGGTCTGTTATTGTTTTAAAGTGTTTGGTTGATGAGAAATTTTAAAAACAAAATGACAGCCACCTTGCTGTTTGAGAACCAGTGTGAGAAAACCAAAGAGAAGAGAAGGGAGACTAGAGAGAGAGAAGAAGAAAGAAAAGACTACCAAAACGATACCGTTACTTGTTCGTCGACACACGACGCCTCCCGTTAAAGCCCTCTTCGGACCTCTTTCAACCCCTCCAACAATGACGGTATTCTGATAATAAAGGAATTTATAGTTTTTTTTTTTTTATAGCATACAATCACAAATTCTCTTTTGAAATTTTGAATAAGAACAAGTTATAATTTATAGCTTTTTTAAAAAAAATTATTTTTTGAAACAAATAACCTCAAAAACTTCTACAATGGCGAACACATACTATAAAACATTAAAGATTCACGGTTTCTTAGCATTGCGATTGAATTATTATTTTCTTATTTATTGTGTTTTTTTGATATTTTTAATATACTAGTATTAAAAACGAATTTAAACATAAAAATATATTATTTTAATTTATTTTTTCTAACAATAAGCATTTAAAGCTAGGTATTCAAATTTAAGTTATAGTTATAAGATCCAACCATAATTAATTCACAAATAAGTAGATTAATCCATTTTTTTATTGTTTAAGTTTATAATAAAAAACCTAAAAGAAATATCATTTGAGTTAACAAAAATCATGTTCAAAATAAACTCAACATGGATAGATCACTAAATTGACCGTCTATTTTCATAAATACGACTCAAATCCTCTGCTCAAAACATCAAAAAATACCCTCCAATTATTAAAAAAAAAAAACATAAAAAGACAGAGAGACATTGAAATACAAGTCCACTTAGCAACTCTATTCCAAAATCCATGCCACAACAATTAAATCCAACCCCCTCCCCACATAACTTACCACAAAAGAATTATCAAAACCAAAAAAAAAAGAGTCTAAAAATTAAGCAGCAAGTTCAATATCACTTAAATCAAGCTGAGCAGCAATCTCCTCCAACTGTTTCTTCACACTCATATCAATCAACTTGGACCCTGAATTTCCATACCTTACAGTAAACCCAGCAACCAAACTGGGGTCAATCACTGGCTTAACCCTTACATTCTTAGCTCCTGTCAGTTTCTGCACTTGTTTTGCTATCTGTGCCAAATGTTGCGACTCCAAAGGCACCACTGAACTCACCACAGCAAGCTCTGTATCCGTCAACCTATTGTAAACCATCTCAAATTCTTTCACTATATCTGTAACCAAATCAATCCTCTTTGCATCTATAAGTATATTAATGAAGTTTACTGTATGGGGTTGGAGAGATGAGGACTTGGCAAACTCATCAACCATTTGTCGTTTCTTTTCCGTGTCTACTGTCGGGTTAGCAAAGAAGCCATAGACTTCTGTGTCTGAAAAGAGTTTCTCTACTTTGCCCATGTCAGACGAGGTAGCATCTAATGTGTTGTTGGATTTTGCCACGTCAGCTAGCGCTGCAGCGTAACTTCCTGCTGCTGTTGCTGACATTTTGGTCCCCAAGGACGAGCCACCACGAAGGCGGAGGGTGGTTGTGGTGGAGAGGTTGAGGGAAGGCAAAGTGGCGGAGAAGGAGAGGCTGAGAGGTTTCGGGGAGGTGAAGTTTGTTGGCAGCCTGGCTGATGGTGGGATTTTGGATTGGAGTGAAACGGCGGCATTTTGGAGTGCTGATGCCATGTTAACAGTGGCGAAGAGATAGAGGAGAGGGGCGGAGATTGTTTTGATTGGTGAAGTGTTTTTTTGGAGAGAATGGCGGGGTTTGAGAGAGGAATGGAGGGTGGTCGTAGCAGCGGGGGTTATCTTCTTAGGTAGAGAATAAGCCACTTATCTGCGTCCACAGAGGATAATGGAGTTTGACGTGTGGATCACGCTGATGGGCTAATAGAGATTGAGTGACCTATTTATTTTTTGTGGCGTGACTTTAATAATAATAATCATAATAATAATAAAGTGTCACTTGTGGATTATGGAATATATATATAAAGACAGAGATGTCTATATGAGAAATTTTTAATGAGATTAATTAAATTTAAATATATTATTTTAATAAAAAATCAATAATAATTTTTTATCAACTAAATTCGTAGATGTTTTGAACTAACTTGTATTAAATTTTTAGATTTATCTCATTAATTTGATTAAAATGGCTATTTTTCTACTAATTTTGGATTTGAATTTTTGTTTATATTCACAATACATATTTGTTTGGGATTTTCAAGCTCTAAGTATGAGAGAAAATCTATAATTTTGGCATTTATATTCCAAAAAAGCCATGGAATATTTCTTCTTTTTCAAGATTAAATAAAAAACAAGGCGAAAATTAGACATCACTCCAAAGATTAAAGAGCTAACCACACACGTGTGAAAATCAAGGTAAAAAAAAAAAAACCGAAACACATGATTGTTGTAGTTGCACGCGCCATTTCAATGAGCAACTGCAGTTACAGATACAAGAGCAAAACCCTAGCTAAAACCACTCATTCTTCTCCTCTCTAGCGAACGCCAAGGCATCGCCATACACGGAAATTGAAATAAATAATTAAAAAAGGCGAAAAATGAACGGTGCAAATCGATCATTTCACGACGACGACGAAGACGATCAAGGCGAAGTTTTCCTTGATGATTCCGATATCATCCACGAAGTCACCGTCGATGAAGAAGGTATTTATTAAATTATCATTATTTTATTAATCAAGTTATTGTTGTTTTATATTGGATTGATAAATAATTCACGAATTTGTAGACCTTCCTGATGCGGATGACGACGACAACGACGACACGGATGATTCTCTGCACATATTTACCGGTCATACCAGTGGGTTTTTTTTTTCCTTTCCTTTGAAGTCTCCATCTCTTTTTATAATGAAATTAATTAATTTTCAAAATAAAAAAGAATCCCAATTCTATTATTTGGATTTAGAGAAGTATACGAATTAAATGAAACTAAAAACGAAAAAAGTAATTAATTCCTTTTTGTAATCAACTAAAAGATTATGAAAGAATAGCTAAAAATGTATTTATTTGGTTTTAATTTGTTGGATTAAGGTAAGTAATGAAGTATTGTTGTTTCTCTTCTTTTTTTTCTTTTTAAAAAAATGTAGGTGAACTCTATACAGTTGCCTGCAGTCCAGCAGACCCTTTGCTAGTGGCGACTGGTGGAGGAGATGACAGAGGGTTTCTTTGGAAGATTGGTCTTGGAGATTGGTCTTCTGAGCTCAAAGGTTTGATCTTTGTAGCCGTCGGAATCTTTTCTATTTAGTAACTGCTCCATTCGTGGATTTTTTTTTTTGTTATTAGTTGATTTCTTCTTATTGTTTGCTCTTTGTAACATGATTGAGCAACCTCCTTTTTTTTAATTAATGATGATCTCTAATTCATTAAAAAAAAAAGGGCTTTAAGATTTTTGTACTTTTTGTTGGTCTTGATACGTGCTATGGTGCCTGTCAATGAAGCGAGGTTTTCTGTGGTTTCTGTATGAGGATGATTTTGATATCGTGTCCTAAGTTAACGTTTTAGAATTTTTTTGACAGGTCATAAGGAATCTGTGTCTAGTTTAACATTTAGTAGTGATGGACAGTTGCTTGCATCTGGAGGGTTTGATGGGATTGTTCAAATTTGGGATGCTTCGTCGGGAAACCTTAAATGTGCACTTGAAGGTCCTCATGAGGGCATTGAGGTGAATGTGCTTACTGAATTTACTTGCACTGATTTATTCTGTTTCATGTCTGAGTCTGGGTATCAACTTTGTGGTTTCTCAGTGGGTCAGATGGCATCCCAAAGGGCATCTGGTGTTGGCTGGTTCTGAGGACAAAACTGTTTGGATGTGGAATGCTGACAAAGGTGCCTATCTTAATTCATTTGCAGGACATGAAGCAAGTGTTACCTGTGGTGATTTTACTCCTGATGGTATTAAACTACTCCTTATCTTGTTGGTTTTTTTTTTCCCTCTGAAGACCTTTAGATTTAGCTTGCATTGGATCTATTTCTTTCATACTTTTTCTCCCTATCTGCCTGCTTCAGGTAAAACAATCTGTACGGGTTCTGATGATGCATCCCTGAGGATATGGAATCCTAAAAGTGGTGAAAACATACATGTTGTGAAAGGTATTCATTTGTCATTATCTAAAGCTAAATCCTGCTCTATTTCATGTTTTGAAAAGGTTATTTATCTGGTCATCACATAAATATAGTTGGTTTTGAAGGGATCAATAAAGGAGATGTTCAAATTCAACCTTACCTTAAAAATAACTACATAAAAATTAAAGGAGCTCGCTTTGGTTGTTTGGCATTGCTGACATCTCTGCTCTTCAGGTCATCCATATCACACTGATGGACTGACGTGCTTGGCATTGAGCTCAGATTCTAATCTTGCTGTTACTGGTTCTAAGGACAACTCTGTCCACATTGTGAACATTACTACTGGCAGGGTTTGTTTTCTTCTTGCACTCCATAATGTTGTGGTTTATTTTAGTTATTGTTCTCAATTTTAGCTAGATAACTTGGTTGTGTCCTATTTAACTGTTGTATCTGTGCCGTCAGTGCCTTTGGTTCCCTTACATGTTGTGCATCGGCATGCTCCTTTTAAGCCTTTTTTCTGGGTCTTTATTGAGGTATCTGGAAAGCCTTCTGCGTTATAGTGGGAGGAATGATAGAAAACATAATCTCCAATAAAACTTAAAGATGGATTTAATATTCAAACTCCACTTCAGCAACTACCGAAACACCAGCAAACTTTAGCATGGTGGGTTTTATGTTTTAGCATTTAAGAATTCTTTATTCTGTCATATGAAATTCAGCATGTTGGATTAAAATTAAGTTATCGAATGAATGAAGAAGCAATAGTTATCCAATCTTTGATGAAAGGGCCGACATCCTTAAAAGTTGTCTTTTGCACTGGAGAGGTTAATGTCTGGAAGCTGAATGCTAGTGCAAGTTCCCAGAAATTCATCTGTTCTTAGAAGAACTTGCCTTGGGTCTTTTTATTGAGATTCTTTCAAGTTTGAAGCAATTAAGCAAGTTGTGTGGTTACTATGTGCTCAAGTTCTATTCTTCTTTAGATTTGTTGTCTGAATAATGCTAAAGTGTGGGGTTGAATAGAGCTAAAATCTTGGTTTAAATCTTCATTCTGCTATGGGCACTATTGAATTGTGGATTGTGGTGTTTCTATCAGCATTTGGATGGATTTTCAATTTCTATCCTCTTTTTATGCTGTCATAAGCTGGGACATTTTCTGTTGCATTTTTTTTTATGCTTTCTTGTAATGTTTAGATATACCTGCCAATGCAATTGCTTTCCACATGTTTGCTTATGTGATTTGATCAAACTGGTAGCCTCTTTAATAGACTTTTTCCGTGTAACAGGTGGTTAGTTCTCTAGTTTCTCACTCGGATTCCATTGAATGTGTTGGGCTTGCACCAAGGTAGAAACAATCTTTCTCAATGCCTGTTTAGAAGTATGGTAAATGTTGCTTTTCAAAATACTTTTTGCTTAAAAATGTATCAAAATATTATTTTTTTTCATTTTTTAAAACTTACTTTTGATATTAGCACATCAAAATGATAAAAAAAATACTAAAAAAAATTAATTTGAAGTTAGAAAAAAATATTACAATTTTTTTGGAAATGGCATTGTGGCTGCAATACCAAACAAGTTCTCAGTGTCTGTTTGTCCGTCTGTCTCACTCTCTCTTTCTTTGTGGGTGTGACAACGGGAAATTATGTGGTAGGAACTAGGAGAAATCGTACATACTTTAATGATAACAAAAACAATTATTTAGTGAAACTAGGAAGTACATACTCAGACATTAGCTAGGCTTTGGTGCATTTGAAAAAAAGTTGATTGTATGTTGCCAGGCTTTCAACAAGAGAATAATATTTGCTTTGGTGACAAACTTATACAAGTAATATTCTCTGTTTTTCAGGAAGATTATCTTCAAATTGAGACGCTCCTGCTTTTTCTTGAAGTTTCCGGATTTGTACTGGCCATTGTTTATAAGTTGTGTTTTGCATATTTAAGAGTCAACTTGTGATAATCTTAAAGTTCTCCCATCATAAAAGAAAGCAGGAAAGCAGGCGGGGGGGGGGGGGGTAAAAAAGAAAGTCAAATTCTGTGAAATCTTGTGTAACCTAGTTTAACACTTTTGTATTGTATACCATGTGCATGGCAGCTTCCCCTGGGCTGCTACGGGAGGCTTGGATCAAAAGCTTATCATCTGGGACCTGCAGCATTCTTTGCCCCGTGCCTCATGTGAACACAAGGTCCGTTTGAGTTTTGCTTTTGTTTCATTTTAGTATCATCCGGCATATCTCAATTGATTGCCAGTTTCATGTAGAAGCCCTCCGAATAAATCATAATTTCTTAGCTCATAATGATCAAAGTTGCAATTAGCCCTAGAAACATAAAGTTGAGAGAATAAGACGATGAATTAACGAAAGCCAGCACTTCACGTATGCAGCAGTTGTAATTGATAAACAGTTTAGTTATCGTCTAATGACGTTTCGCATGTTACAATGGCATCAAGATTCCATATCTCACAGATTGAACTTCCGGACAGGATGGAGTTACATGTCTGGCATGGCTCGGTGCATCAAGATACGTGGCTACAGGTTGTGTGGATGGGAAAGTAAGACTGTGGGATAGTCTCTCTGGTGATTGCATAAGAATATTTAGTGGCCACGCTGATGCCATTCAATCCCTGTGTATATCGGCCAATCAAGATTATCTTGTCTCGGGTTCAAGTGATGGAACCGCAAGAGTTTTTGAGATTGTAGAGTTCAAGTAAGCCATAGTAGTATCAATATAAGGCCATGGATTGTAAAATTGAGAATAATCCTCTTCCAAAATTTTAAATCCTTGCCCCACTCTTACAGGTTTTAATGGGAATTCTAGATTTTAATTGTTAGAGCATTCCCAAGAGAGAGAAAATAAAAGAATTTAGTTATGTATCAAATCCTAGTCTCATTTTTTTAGAAAGAAAAAAAAATAAAAAATGAAAAGTTGAGAAGTCAAAATATGGGTTATTTAGGGTGTGTTTTTGCTTTTGTGTTTGTTGTAGGGTATAATTCTTGGAGGTTAAACTTTAATCTAAATGCTTGTAGTGTAATTTTTACCCTCCAAAAATGAAGTTTGGGTGTAAAGTTTCACCTTACTAAAACATTATTACCAATTATCTTAAATTTTACTAGCCTCCTACCAAACATATCTTTGTAGCTACAATGCCCTTAAAACCACAAATCTTTAAATATAAGTTGAAGAATAAAAATATATTTTGAAAGAATGCAAAAAACCCTTTTTCAAAAAAAAAATCAAGCCTAAAGTAAAATAAGAAATAAATTTTGAAAGTAGAGGTTCAATAAAATAAATCATGTGATATCAAAATTTAAAAAATAGTTTAAAACTAATATCAACTATAATAGCTAATTAATCATAAGTTACGACAAATAATCAACAATTTCTTCACTCATGTTTTATATAATTTTTTTAATCAATTATAAAAGTTTATTTATTTATTCATTCATTTATATATCAATTAAAATTAAATATTTTTTTATTTTAAAAGCATATCTTTTACATCAATATTTGATTGGTTTGGAAATATATTTCATAAAATTAAGATTTTAACCCTTCATCAAGTTTCTTAATTTGTTTATTACTAACAAAATCTTCTCATTGTTTTCTATTTGTTTTATTGAGCTTGTTTAATATTTGATAGCAATTGTTTTTCAATATGTTTTTTATTTAAAAATATTATAATAATATATTTTTTTCCATATATTTTATGAATATGAGATCATATTCTTATAGTATATACAAGGCTGTTAGGTATGAGAAGTAATAATTATTTATATAGAATTTGATTGGGATCATAGTGATACATATTTCATGGATCTAATTGATTCTATTCTCGTGTTAATTTCAAATGATAGTTCTTGTCAACACTCTCTTCAAGTTGATACATAAATGTTTTTAATGCCTTATTTAGAAAGTTATGAAACACCTTGTTAGAAACAGCTTTTGTGAGAATGTTTACTAGTTGGTCTTCTAATTTCACAAATGAAAATTGAACTATCTTGGTCTCAAGAATTTCTTTGATAAAATATTGATCTATTTCAACAAGTTTTGTTCTATCATGTTAAACTGGATTCTGTGCAATTTATATAACTACTTTATTGTCATAAAATAGCCTCATGGGGCCTAGATAAATAATCAATTTCTTCCACTAACTCCCCTAACCAAAGAAGCTCACAAAGTCCTCTAGCCATGTCATGAAACTTAGCCTATACACTAAATAATACCACAACTTTTTGGTTTTTTATTTCTTCAAGTGACTGAAGTACCTCCAACAAAGGTGAAATATTCAAAAGCAGTCCTGTCAATAATGTTTCCGGCCCAATCTACATTTGTATACCTATCAATATTTGGATGGTCATACTTCTTGAACATGAGCTCTTTTTCCTAGAGATGCCTTCATATATCATAGGATCTTGATTATAGCTTTTATATATTGGCTATATGTAAAATAACTCACCAAGCTTACAACATAGACAAATATTTGATCAAGTATAAAATAAGTAAATCAACTTTCTAACTAGTTGCTCATACCTTTCTCTATTGGTGGGTATTTGATCTGGATGCTTTTCTAGTTTGTGATTTTAAATTGTTGGCGTGTCTCTGGTTTACATTTAAGCATATCTATCTTAGCTAGTAGGTTAAGTATATAATTTTTTATATGAGAGAAATATCCCTTTACTTGATCAAGCTACTTCAATTCCTAAAAATATATTTTAGTTCTTCGAGGTTTTTCATTTCAAACTTAATTAAGAGATGTTCTTATAAGCTCGAGATCTCCTCCTTATTATTTTTTGTAATTATAATATCATCCATATAAATTAAAAAGATAGCTATCATTTTTCCTTGATGTTTTAGAAATATAGCATGGTTTAAATTACTTTATTTGAAATTGTACTTTTTCATGGCCAAAATAAATTGTCTGAACCACAACAAAATTAAAAAAAAAATTAAAACTAATATAGACTACAATAGCTAATTAATCATAAGTTATGGTAAATAATTACTAATTTCTTCACTCATGTTTTATATAATTTTTTAATTAATTATAATAGTTACTTTTTTATCTATTTATATATCAATTAAAATTATTATTTTTTCTAATTTTAAAAGCATATCTTTTACATCAAATTGATTGGTTTCGAAAATATCTTTCATAAAATTAAGATTTTAATCCTTCATCAAGTTTCTTAAATTTTTCATTACTAACAAAAACATTTCCTTGACTTCTATTTATCTCCATGGGCTTGTTTGATACTATGATAAAGATTATTTTTAATGTATTTTTATTTTAAATTATATTAAAAAAATATTTTTATATTTTTACCATTAATACATTAAAACAATATAAAAATAATTAAAACAAAAAAATAATTTTTTTCAAAAATACTTTTCCATATATAAACAAACATGCTCTTACATAAATCAAGCCAATGGTAAACACTTTTCCCAGCACTTAAATTCCATAATGCTTTTATTAGGGATAATTATTTCTGGTTTGATTTAGTTTTTACCTATAAAAACAACTATATTAAAATTTTATAAAATACAAAAAATAAAACTAAAATTGAACTAAAGCCAATTCAAACCGATCATTTTGGTTTAGTTATTTTATATTAAAAACCAAAATTTAGCAGACCAGTTCTGATTCAGTTTAGTTCGGTTTTGATTCGGTTATTTTATTTTAAAAATAAAAAATTATATTTTTTGGTTTTTTTTATTTTCTAATAGACTTGGTTTCGGTTTAGTTTTATTTTTTTATTTTTTTTTATTTTCTCAGTTTCAGGCTTATGAAATTGAAATCGAATCAAACCAAAAAGGATTTTTTAAAATATTCTAATTGATTTAATTGATTTTTTTATAATTTGATTTTTTTAATTTCTATTATTTTCTTGATTTAATTAGCTTTTTAAATTTTTTACTCATTCTTGGCTATAATTTTTAGATTTGGCCCCGGTCTAATATCCAGGTTCGAGGTTTTGATTGGATCTTTAAAGTTAATTTTTTAAAAAAATTAAAACAATATTATTTTAATAAAAAATCAAATAATAACAACTAAGTTTTTAACAAAGTTAATTATTTTTTCAACCCAATTCAATTTCGCTTCTAAAACCACCTTTCTAATCAGACAAGATTTCAAAACCATGCTACTAGCTTTCACTAATTTGGGAAAAAAAAAAAGGATTCAAATTAGAGAACTTGTCGGTTTCTTTACCTTAACAATCCATCGGCCAAGGTTATTCTCTGAAAATTAATGGTCTAGATTTAGCCACATCGACAAAGAGACTGTAAACTAGAGAAGCCTCAAATTACCCCGAACGTACTACTCAAATCTCAATTGACTCTAAAATAAATATTGTTATCAATTAGGTCCAAAAGCTCTTAGATGTTTCTCAATTGGATCTTCCTATCAATCGATTTTAGTTCTTATGTAAAATAAGTCATTTTATTGCATGCAATATGCAAATCAGATGAAAATATTAACATATTGGGACAGATTGAGAGGTATGAGCTTAATTGAAAAATATCTTTGTTTTGGGACTTGAATATGAGTAAATGTATACATTGAGGACTAAATAAAAGAGGCTTCCCTCAGTTAATTCAGCACCCTGTATGTACCGCCTCTACTTCTCATAAATAGAACTACGAAAACCCCCGAAGAAAAACCCTAGCCTCCTCCGAGCTTTACATTCACCAAAAGCAGAGAAAGTCTTCATCTTTGATTGAGAAACCATAAACCTGAAAATGGTATCCTCTCTCTCTTTCTCCTTAGCAGCGCATAGGATTTAGTTTTGTTTTCTATGAAAGGTTTCACTTTGGTTTTTTGGTTTTGCAGACAGTAGAAGCAGTGAATCCAAAAGCATACCCGCTTGCAGATGCCCAGTTGTCAATAACAATACTTGACCTTGTTCAACAAGCTGCTAACTACAAGCAACTCAAGAAAGGAGCGAATGAGGGTTAGTTTTGTCAAAAGCAGCAGTTAATGTGTGTGTGTTTTTTTGCTAATATAAAATATGGGGTTTTAATAAAGTTTTGATTTTCAGCTACTAAGACACTTAACAGAGGTATCTCTGAGTTTGTTGTGATGGCTGCTGATACTGAACCACTTGAGATCCTTCTCCATCTTCCTTTGCTTGCTGAAGACAAGGTTTTCTTTTCTTTTTTTCTTTGTACTTTCTGTTGATGGTTTTTTTGTTTGGGTTACTGTCTTGTTGTGGATTGGTTTGTTGTATTCGTGACAATATTAAGAGACTGTAGTTATAGGGATTTATGCTTATTTATTTGGTTTTTTGTTTTTATTTTGTCTGGTTATTGCCTTACAACTGGTTTTGTCCCTAATTTAGTTCTGGATGCCTTTGTTGGTTATATATGACAAGTTCACATATATACTTGTCTTCAATCATATTGACTTCAATTCAGTAATCTGAATAAATTTGATTTAGGATGAATGAATTTCGTTGGATTGGATTATGGTTTTGTAACCTTTTTTTAAGACCAATCTATTCTGCCTTTGAATTTCTTACGCAGGCTTGAAACTCCCATTCTAAACTCCCAAGTTTAGGTCGTACTTATTCATAGAATTTCACACAACTTTCTTTCTTTTCTGGTTACAAAGGATATATAAAGCAAAGAACTAGCTAGTACTTAAGTGGGGGAACATAAACCAACTTATATGACTCCATATTAAGCTAAGACAACACTAGAATTGTAATATCTAACTGCAAGTCATATGCATAATTTGCTAGCCAGTCTGCTACTGAATTAGCTTCACAATAAATGTGCTGCATTTGCTAGGAGTCTTATACTGCATAAGAAAGGATAGCTGTTTGTAATAGCATCATCCCTGCCCAAAATCACATGTAACACCATGCTAGAATCCACCTCAACCATAAGCTGTCTACAAGTTCCATGCTACGTGAAATCCTTCATGAATACCCTACAATTCTACCTTGAAAGAAGTATGTACATGACTTAGTTCTCTTTGTCACATGATTAAAGTGGAAGTTGACTTCACAGAGCTTGGTTCATTGACGTGTGATAGTAGAGATTGGATTTTAACTCTTTTCTTTTTCAACTATGAAAGGATGCTTGGGAATTATCCTAGATTACTCTTTATGTTAAAGGCATGAAATTAATGTTGTTTTTTGCCTGTGCTCCTTTTCTGTTCATTTTGTAAATGACTTTATGGAGGCACAGAGCAAACTAAATTTTTTATTTTATTTGAATTGGCAGAATGTGCCCTATGTATTTGTACCTTCAAAGCAAGCACTTGGCAGAGCATGTGGTGTCACAAGGCCTGTTATTGCTTGTTCTGTGACGACAAATGAGGGGAGTCAATTGAAAACCCAAATTCAACAACTCAAGGTATTTTGCTTTCTGTACGTTTCTGGAATTCATGTAGTGTTAACCTTGTTGAATTCAGCTCATAATTCTTTTCTCCCCCTTTCAAAATTCAGGATGCCATTGAGAAACTTTTGATCTGAAATAGTACGGAATGCAATTTCGGTGTGATGGGCCTCTTGGACCATTGGTGGTTTGCTACTTTGGAGGCTTTGACTGATGAAGTTGTGCCCTGTTGCCATGAACAAATAATGTTTTTGACTTCTTTAAGGGCCTTTTATCTTGTGTTTTTTTCACTCTGTGACTTGGGACCAATTATATAATGTTCAATATGAGTAGTTTGTTTGTTGTGGTTTAAATATTGTCATGGAGTTTTTTACAGTGAATGGTTTGTGCCATGAAAGCCAAATACTAATATTACGAAATGTGGCATTTGTGGTTTGGAAAGTAAAATGTGGTATCCAATTGCGCACCAAAAATGTTCGAACTGGGAGGTAATTCTCATAGAAAGTATTGCTCTGAGAGCTATTCGGGGAATTCTAGTCAGGGTCCATTTGCTCTTCAATACTGATCTAAATGGTCAAATGTGGTGATGGCTTCAAATCACGCTGAGACTTGAATTCGTGTTTGTTCACGTTCCCTTGCTTTCTGCCCGTCAATTTTTTTAATGAGCTCTCATAGACTGATTGCTTTATGTTCATGGTCGTATACCATGTTGCTATCTATCTTATACGAAGAGATTAAACAGGAAACTTCTCCTTTATTCTTGAAATGCTTTCTTGCAATGTCAAGATGAAAATCTCAGATTTACCACCAGTTTTAACTATCATAACAAGGTTTGCACCATGCAAACGTTAACTTTGGATCACTAGAGATTTTTTTCAATTAAGATATGTTTCCACCTTCTAATGAATTCTTTCGTCAAGAGACTCTCCTTGAAGAATGGGATTTTATCAAAATTAGACTGTGGATTAAGTAAGTTTCTTCACGGATGCATGATGCCTACATGAGTCAGAATGAATAATTCTGACATTGGTTCTGCCTCGAGGTAAATCTTTGAGGACTTATCTCTCATCCCATTTGTGCTCACCACAAAGTGACTTCACGTGAAACTCCTAATCACTCAAAGTGATGATCGTTCCTCTGCTATTGACGTCTCAATGCCACTTTCAGCTCTACACAATACCTAAGATGAAAGGCACTTCTTTAGCCATGTCCACAGGTATTCATGGATAGTCTATTATTATTGTTATTATTATTATTATAAATAAAGCTAAAACATTGTTTCCTCACACTAAAATAATAATTTATTATGTTTTTTTTTCTATTTGGTTATTGATTTTTTTTTAATTTTTAATCCTTTAATTTTTTAATATTTTTTTATATTTCAATCTTATTTAATATTAGATTGATCAAAAAATAGAATTTATAATTTATTTTTCTCTACTTTCTATAAGATTATCAGTATCTTAAATAATTTTTTTAGGTTGATACTTAATTTTAAAAATATCTAATGTTATCATAAAATTAAATAAAAATAATTTATAAAAACAACAAATTTATTAAACCTACTAAAGTTCATAACTCAGATGGCAAGTTGATCAAAGTCAATATAATTTAACATCATCTTAATATAAAGATAATTATTATTTTAAAGTTTTTTTAAAAAAATTATGTCATATTTTTACCAACCATTTAAATTATCTTTAGACTCATTAAATTAAATAATTTATTTTAAATTATTTTTTACGTGATTTAATTTAAAACTTGAGCTAGGTAAGGAGCTAAGTTGACAAGTTTTAAGATCAAACTACTTAATTAAATTTAATAATATTTAAAAAAAAGTTTTATACTTTTATTATTTTTTAAATTAAAAAGAAAAAAATTCAAGTGAAATGCATAAGAAAATGCTAATTAAAAAAAAACTAAAATTGCTCAGCTTTCCACTGTAGCAATCCACAGTGAAAGGCTGAGCTATTTTTTTCTCTCTGTTTTTTTTTAAATTTTTTAAGCTTTTTTTTAAACAATTTCTCTTCATTTTTTTTCTTTTTGGATGCCTTTAGCTTTTTTATTTCTTTCTTTCTTTTTTCTCATTTAATAATTTTTTTAATTTAGTTTAAGCTATTTTTTTATTTTTTTCTTTTTTGATGCCTTAGCTTTTTTCTTTCTTTCTTTATCCTTTTCTTTTAATAAATTTTATTTTGTTTAATTTAGTTTGTTAATATTAATATTTTTTAATTTAGTTATTAGACTTTTATGACATTGATTTCGTGTTTAACAAGTTAACTTGGTTTCACGAGTTAACCTGAATTTTTTTAATTAATTTTTTTTGTTTACTTTAGTTTGTTGATGTTAAATTTCTTTCTATTTAATTATCAAATTTTCATAACGCATATCCCGAGTTTGATTAATTAACCTAATTTCGCGGGTTAACTGAGTTAATTTTTGGTTAACTCATCAACTTTTTTTTCTATTTAATTATCAAATTTTCATGACATGAATTTCAAGTTTGATGAGTTAACCTGGTTTGAAGGGTTAACCTAGTTAATTCAGATTTTTTTCTTTTTTTTTATTAATTTTTTCTTCATGTTGGTTTTTTTCTTTTTTTTAATTAATCTATTTAATTATCATACTTTTATAACACGATCTTGCATCAATACCCACATCCAAGGCTCTTGGATCTGGTGTTGCAGTCAAACTCACTTAAACTTGAGTCATGTAAGTTTAATATTATTATTAATATTATAAATATTACTCTTGGGTTAAGTGTTGCAGTTAGACCCAAGATTTTTTTATATATCTTTGTATAAAGACCTAACACTCTTAGATCTTAGCCTTTTCTATATTTTTTATGCAAGAAAAAAAAATTAACCAGTGAGTATATCTTTGTTTTTTTTCCCTTTTCTTAGATTTTTTATTTTTAAGGCTTTTATTGTGGACTGCACAGTGCAGTTCATAGTGAAAAAGCTGATACCTTTAGTTTTTTTTATCTTTTTTCTTTTTTAATTATTTTTTTAATTTACGTTTTTGATATTAAATTTTTTTATTTAATTATTAGACTTTTATGACACAGATCTTGGATTTGACGGGTTAGCCTAGTTAATTCTGAGGTAACCTGTCAATTTTTTTTTCTATTTAGTTATCAAACTTTCACGATACAAATCTAATATTTGACGGGTTAACCTGGTTTGAAGAGTTAACCCAATTAATTTAGATTTTTTTCTCCATTAGTTATTTTCTTCATGTTGGTTTTTTTTTCTATGTTTTTTTATTACTTAATCCATTTAATTATCACACTTTTATTATATAACTTTACAGTCAAACTTGCATATAAGGTTATTAGATCTAGTATTGCAATCAAACTCACTTAAATTTGGATCATACAAGTTTAATATTATTATTAATATTATAAATATTACTCTTGAATTAGATGTTGCAGTCAAACTCAAGATTCTTGAATATAGTTTTGTAAAAAGACCTAACATTTCTAAATCTTAGCTTTTTTTTATATAAAAAAAATAACTCACAGCATCGCGCGGGTCATCTAACTAGTAGAAACTAAAAAGAAATGGTTAGGTCCTATTTGACGACTTGAGGATTTCTTCTCATGTACTTGATAGCTTAGAGGGTGTTTGGATGGGAGATAACTTGTGTTTTTTAGTAAAAATCATGTTTTTATAGCTTTTAAATATATAGTTTATATTTAAAAAGTATTATACCTTTAATAAAAAGCCACCATACCTCTAAGGCAAACACAGTGGTAGATATAGGTGGCACCCTACACAGCACCTTTAATTACATGTAAAAAGTCTATTATAACCTTCTCTTAAATAAAAAACTATAAAACCTTATTTTACCAAAAGCTAAATAAAATCTTAAAATTACAACTAAGATACTTTCCTAATTTAAAAATCAACAAAACCTTAAAAAAACCTTAACAATTACAATATTACAAATAATTAAACAAAAAAATAATGGGATTTGTGTCTTGCAGCAATTCGAACACAAGTTAGTGATTTATGGTCTTAAGCAGCAAAGGAAATGTCTTGATCATCACCCCATTCAGATTGCATTGCACACTTGCAATTAATTAGACGGCTTCAGTATATTTGCTCATAATGTGTTCTTATAAGTTGCATTCCTGCTTTAAAGGGATTGAGCAGTCTGTGAGCATCACTTTGAAGATGAGGAAGACCATTTCTTTCGTCGTCGGGGTTCTGCTTGTGCATGCTTTTTTTTTCAGGTCTCCTGCAGCTGCCTTGACACATGCTTTAAACTTCAAACATTGAACAATTTAGGTCACTAGGATTTTTCATCTTAGCAAAGCTGACATGTGTAGCCATTTTTTCTTTGACAGGTTGCAGAGGGGCTCGGCCATAAAGAGACAGGAAGAGATTTGTCGCGACGAATTTGTGCTGCCCGAACCAGATTGCAGTTTTGAAACATGTATGGATCTCTGTGTTGCAAAGCAGTACAATACACTTTGATGCAACCTATTGCTGGGTTTCACATAAAAAATAAAAAATTAAAAAATATATAATAAAAAATTAAAAAAAATAATAACAGTGAAAATAAGATGACATGACAGTCAGAAAATAATTAAAAATTAATTGAAAAGGTTCAAAAATTTAAAGATTAAAATTTTACAGTATTTTATTAACTAATAGGAGTCATGTTGACAAAAAAATTTAATTTAGAGAAAACAAATTCTAAAAGCAGATATTTATGAACTCAATTAAATTTTATTGTAGGATTAATTGAATTTATGAAGAGTTTTATTGTAAGAAAAATTGATTTTGAAGTCAATTTAAGTTTTAATTTAAAGAAACTAAAGTTTTGGAGGTAAATTATAATTTTTAAGAGTTAATTTAGTGAAATCAAGGGTTTAATTTAGTAAATATTAAAGTTCGATAGCCAATTAAAAACTTAATTAAAGAAATTTAAAACTAAGAATAAAAAAAATAGAGGACCTGTAATCAAATAGAATGAGGTCTAATTAAAAAAATTAAAAATTTATTTATTAGTTGAATGTCAAATTACATAAATTATAGACCAAGAACTAAAATGAAAAAAAAAATCAACTTCAGGGCCACTATTTGATTTTTGACAAGAATTTAATTGCATTAATTTTTAAATCAAAATTGAAATTTAGAACTTTATTGAATAAATTATAAATTGAAGGCTGATTAGGACTTTCATATAAGTTTTTACCGTCTTTTTTTTTAAAAACAAAACGATGTATTTTATCTAAAATGACATTGTTTCATACATTGTTAATTAAAAAAAATAAAAGCTCAAAACGGTACAATTTTGAACGGCTTTGTGGGTCATCTTCTTCCCCTGGATTCAAGAAGCAGGGGAAGAAGATTTTTCTTTCCCCTGTTTGCACCGACTTTCTTCCTCTAAAAAGTATATAAAAAAACAATCGATCAAGAACCCCCACTTGTCCAAAACTCTCCATGTATTGAAAGGGCGGCAGCATAGTGGCCGCCTTGGGCTCTCTCTCCCCTATTTTTTTGCCTATAAAAATAGAGAAAAAGGGAGCACAGGGAAAAAAAAAAGGGCATGAAAAGGAAGAGAAGAGAGGGGAAAGACCAAAAGGAAAAAAATAAGAAAAAGCAAAAAAGAGAACAAAAAATAAAGAAGAGAAAAAAAAATTGTTGTCAATAACAGCAACTATCAGCGCTACCAACAACTCTACCAACAACAACAACCACCGCAAGTTAACCCTTCTCCTTTTCTTTTTTTCTCTTACTTTGTTCTTGTCATGCCTCCACTATTCACGTAGCAGGTGAACAGTGGAGGACACTGTTCACAAGGGCTAGTAGCCCAAACCATATAGTTTGGTCGAGTTCAGCTTAGTTTATGCATTTAGGCAGGATCCAGTCCATTTAAAAAAAAATAAAAGAAAAGGAATAGTTTTCAATATTTTTTATTTCTTCATCTTTTGATTTATGTTTTTTGTTTACTTAATATCGATTTGTATTTTATGTCGTAAAAATATAAATCTGATATTAAAACACTTGGTTATCGTCAAAACTTTCAAAATACAAAAAAAATAAAAAAAATATTTATGTGCATGCAATCAAGTATCTCAAAGCTAAGAAATCATATTGTGTTTTTTATGTACCAAAAAATAATATTTTAATATGTATTTTGACTTTAATAACCAGTTTATTATAGTAAAAAGCATTGATCAAAAAAATTTTAAAAAAATATTATTTTGTTTGTCTTTTTATATTCAGAATACAATATTACACGTAATACATATTTCAAATATTAATTTCTTTTTTCAAACACTACAACGGTTAAGTTATAACTTATTAAAATAAAAATCTTTTTATTAAAAACAGTTTTTATTGAACCTTAGATCAATAATTAGAAAATACAATAAGACCATAATTTTTTATCAGACAATAAAACAATACAACTTACCTTAAATAAATCATAT
This sequence comes from Populus ilicifolia, assembly GCA_015708895.1. Lineage (NCBI taxonomy): Eukaryota > Viridiplantae > Streptophyta > Magnoliopsida > Malpighiales > Salicaceae > Populus > Populus ilicifolia. The sequence continues at coordinate 819,321 of SRLM01000049.1, forward strand.
TTAAGATACTAATACTTTTCATTTACGCAACCAATTTTTGTATCCAATCTCTAAAATCAATTAGTATTCCTAGTAATTAAAATACTCAATGATGAATTCTATTTTATTTTACTAATAAAAAATAAAATTTTATTTTATTAATAAAAAACAAAAATTTCTTGTTTCTCATATTTACTAGATATATCTTTATATTTTTTTTAAATGGTAGATGATAATCATGACTCTACATAATGACGACACACCCTATGGCCATGAATGCCTTGATGGTGTCACCTGTGCTTGTGCTCACCTCTGTTGATCTCATGCCTAATGGAATCAAACTGGTCTCTGTGTGTGCACTTGCGCACCAACTTAATGCAATGAATTAATAATCACCAGAACCTGTTACTTGTTAGGATTTGTGATGAAAACAACGGATGAAAGTCTCAATCAAGCAAGAGATGTAAGCCAGTTGTTTGATTAAAATGACCACATCACAAGTGAAAAAATTTGCGGATAACATTCTTGATCATGGAAAGCAACTGACACAAATAGGCACAGAAAAATTAGAATAAGAACACCAAATTTACATAGAAAATCCTTCAACTTAACAACAAATGAGCATCCAAACCTGCATCTGCACTCATCAGCCTACAAAATATTAAATGCACTTTTCATGTTGGCCATTGCCCTCGAATTGCATAGTACAAATTTCCCTAAAGGAAATTGCATTTCCACTAAAATACTAATGCAACGCCAGCATTGAACAAGTAATTGGTAGCAAGATGAAATACCAACTAATCTCCAAATGCGAATAACATCCACAACTAAACAGATTCAATTTCAGAATATAAAGTGCCACAATGACTGATTAAAGCAGAAGCTTCACATGGCATGGCAGCTTTATGCACAGCTTCCTGTCATCACTAAGCAATTTGGGTTCAAATAAACGTGTAAATGAAGATTGTATGTATAGTCATAATAATATCACCAAAGACCATTAGCTATATTATACAGGAATATGCTGGCAAAATCAAAGCAGCTATAGTGAAACATATATGACAGCAACAGCCTACTCTGTGCACCTACTCAGTAATCAGAAGTCAATATTTTTAGTCATTGAGCAATGAAGCATAGAAATATATTTGATGCATGGTTTGAGTGGCACAATATGAGCAAACCTCGTGATTTCTAAGTATTCCTGTAAGCCTAGTTGCAGTACAAAAAGAAAATTGACCCGTTAAAAATTCAAACTTGAAAAACTGCAGAAATAATGATAATGGGGGGAAAACACTTGCATTGCTTAATACCCATGTCATTGATTTGATTTGAATATGATTCACTGACATAACTAAAAAAAATATTAAAGCGAAACAGTGCGCCTGAAAAGTACTTCATCTTCATCATCATCGAACTTGTCTTCCTCATCTGACAGAATCTCACATCCTGGTAGTTCTAACTTCCCACCCATACAAAACGATGGACCAAGACTCTCTGATTCAATATAATCGCCTTCTGACCTCTCCTCAAATCTTTTATCACTACAATTGAGGAACCAATTAAGTGAAGACCTGATCCCCTTGCTTTTCAGCATCTCGTACCTGGGCTTTATTCTAGATTCCAAGCTATAAGTAAAATATTCTGGGAATTCCACGAGCTCCTTCAATGGCCTTCCCATTTCACTCTTGAAAAAGTAATAGCTGTTCTTCATGAGTGGAACTCTCAATGCAAGTAACTGTGGGCATTTTATAACCATCATAGCGACGTCCTCAGATGGGATTGCCCGCTCCAAAAGGAACTGAACAGGTTTCATAATCACATTTTGGTTAAGGCTAACAATTTGTGGCATTTTCTCTATCACTCTGGCAAACCTTTCAGGGTCAATCTTCAGTTTCAAGTTAAAGAAATACTGCTGAGAAGAGAGCTTAGCTTTCAGAGGCAAACCCAGAATTTGTGGATACTGTGCTACAATGGAAGCGAGTTCTTCCCTCCTAATCCCAAAACTAATCAAACAATCCACATTTGGCTTAACTGTCTCTTGAAGATCATATCCAAGTACATATGGCCTTTTCTCCAACATCCGAGCCACTATCTTCTTTGGCAGACCTAAAGAAACCAAATAATCAACCAACGGCTTAATCATAGTCCCCACTCTCATCCCCAAAAGGTAAGGATATTGCGTTACCATTGGTCCAATATCTCTAGGACTAACACCGATACTAACTAAATATGCCACGGAAGTACTCATTGTCCCTTCAAGCTTAAACCCAAGAAGCTCTGGATACTTCTGCAAAACATATCCAATATCCAGTTTGTCAACATCCAACCCCCGAAGAAACTTAATAACAGGCTGCAACTCAACAACTACACTCGCATGCAACACCTGTGGATAACTCTTAACAAACTCCCCAAGTTTTGACCTACTAATACCAATCTTTTCCAAATAACCCAACACTGGTATAATGTTTTTCCTCACACTACAACCTAACATTAAAGGGTACTCATTAATATCATCAATAGTCAATCCCATTCTCTGCAAGAACTCAACACGCTCCTTCATAACCTCAACAGTTGATGGAAGTTCCAAACTTTCCAATTCATCAGGAATTATCCCTAACCCCTTAAGATAATCACAAATTATAACACGATTAACAAGCTTCTCTTTTTTACCTTGAATTACACCCCAAGTAACTGAAGGCATCTCATATTCATGGAATTTAGAAGCTTGTGTTGAAAATAGGGCATAAAATTGTAAAACCCCGAGAGGGTTTTGTGTGAGAGGGTTTTGGGGACATGTGTTTTGTTGGGTTTTGGATATTAATGCGGGATTTTTGTAAAATATTTGTGGGGAAATAGGGTATGTGCATAGAGATAGAAACTTTCTTCTTCTAAGCAATGAAAAGCTCATGGTTATTAATAAAATGGAATAGGGTTGTCCTCGAATTGCTTCTTTTGATGATTTTTGTATTGAAACGAGAAGAGTGGGAGGATTACCTCACTGAAGAGAAGTTAAAAGCTTTAAACTTGATTGTTGTTGTTGTGCTGCTGCTGCTGTTCGTGCACTGAGAAATGAAGAATTGTGAGAGGAGGAGGAGGAGGAGGAAGAGGAGGGGGGAGCCAGCCTGCCAGTGTATTCTGGGCTAAGTGTTTGGATTTTAAGTTTGATGGGCTTTTGCGGAAAGTAAACGACCTGTCGTTTGAGCTTGATGTCTTGTAAAAGTTTTGAGATGGCATAAAATAATTAGAATTTTAATAATTGCTTGATGTCATAAAACAGGAAAAAACTTGAAAAACATTATGTGATTGAATAAAAAAATAAAATTAAATTCTAATGTTGAGAATTAAAAAATAAAACAAAGAGCTTACAACATATTTTATTTTCAAAGCCATCCAACATTTCTAAAATCATTCTTTAAAAACTTTCATTGTACATCATTTCCTTGTGTTAAATTTTTATAAGCTATTTGATATCAATTCTTTATTCTAATTGAATTCAATTATAATATTTAATTTAGATTTAATTAATAAATAAGTTGAATTTATATTTTTTAAAAAGATAAAATTCAATTTATTTTATTTTTATATTAACCTCTTTATATTATTCATTCAAAGTTCTCTAAAAAATGATATGTAGATAGGTATTTTGAATAAACTTATTTTAACGTTATTTGTGTTTAGAATAACGAATCAAAAGGATTGATCTCTAGTTTTTTTTATATATAATTTTTAGAAATTAAATTTCATTTAAAATTTAATTATTAACACTTAAAATATTTTTAAATATGAAAAAAAATTGGCTCTGTTGTCCTGAGCCTGAACTAGCATAATTATTAATTCTTTTTAAAAAAATTAGTATCTCAAAATAATATCATTTTAATTATTTAAAAAATATTTTTTTATCAATTCTTTTTTTCCCTTGGTTGGTTTTTAATAGCATGTCTAAAACTATCATATTTTCTCCACGGTCGTTCCAAGTTAAAAAATTTCCAATGCTTTGCCTAGCTATTCATACTAGGTTGGTAGCGTGTATTATTTAATAATTTTCCCAAAAATTATATATTTAATTTTATAATGTGCAAGTATACGTTTTATTCTTGTTTAAATAATAATAATAATAATAATAATAATGATGAAATTCCATGCTTAAAATATCTAGAATTTTCAGAAAAAGATGCCATTTATTTGATGAAAAAAAAATTCAAGTAATTAAAGCTGAAGTAGCAATAAACAAAATAATAGAAAGAAAAACAACGAATAAAATAGGAGTTTGAATTGAAAAGACGACTCAGTTCCATTTTAGAATTTCTCTCCAACTTTAATGGTAGAGGAGGAGGAACTAGAAAATCAAGCTTGGGGGATGGGATAATAAAATTGATAATTGTAAATAATATGGTTGTAAATAACATGGTTGTATATGTGTGTATACACTATTAGGTTATTGAGTACTAAGTTTTCATAACTTTGAATCAAGAAAACCATGTAAATGAAAATGACATTAATAAATATGACTAAATAATATTTTTTTAATCACTAATAAATTTTTTATTTGATTACAAAAATAAAAATATATTTTTTTATTAACAAATAAGATTGAAATTGAATAAAAATAAAAATCTAGACCCTGTATTACTAGGAATAGAATAATTGGCTGCTCTATCAGTAAGATACTATGCAACTATGAGAGATTAGATCTCACAGAGTTCAATCCTTGTTTTAACCCATGAAAAGTATGAGCTTGAAGTTTCCTTTGTAATCTTTGAAAAATTTTGAAGTGTTTTTTTTATATATATATAAGATCTAGAAAGAATAGTAAAAATGAATATGATAATAGGAAATTGTTAAAAAAAAATGAAAAAAGAAAGAGATCTTTGAGATCCTTTTCTTCATATGTATTTGTTTTGCTAATTTCCATCTCAGTTCAATTAATTAATGAAATGATACGTACTTATTTAAAAACTAATTTTAATATAACTCAACAAAAATTAAATCTAATAGCAAGTTATATAGATTTTAAAATAACTTACTTTATTTATAGACAAGTTAGAGTTTTAAAAAATACTAGTTTTTTTTTTAATTTATTTTTCTTATAGAAAAGTATTACTTGATAATATCTATCTTTATTATAAGTTTCCTTGCTTCGATTGATAACAAATAAAACTCAATAATTTAATTTTAATCTAATTAAATATTTTTAAGAAACCAATATAATAACTTTAAATATTAAGGATATATTGAATCAAAATACTTAATAGGATGACTATATATTTACATGCAATAAAGCCATAAACAATCAAGTAAATTCAATACATGAAATAATTTAATTTATAGACAACATCATCAGTGATCATCACTCACCTTGCTTCACGGCAGCTGTGTTGTTTGTGTAGGTTTTACATTAAATTTTATCTTATTAGATAAATCATTTTCAATTAATAACACTCTAAAACACATCGCACTCAGTTGGATGATAACGGTATGGATCGGTAATGTGTTATACTTACATTTATAAAAATATATTTAAATTGAAAAGGCATTCATTTAATACTTTATTTTTGTGTTTTTTAATAATTTTAATATTTTTATATCAAAATAATCTAAAAACATCTAAATTAATTTAAAAGTAATTTGAAAAACATTTTAAAATTAAAACATTTAAAAGTATATCAAAATAATTTTAAAAATCTAATTAAATTAATTCAATACATGAAATATTTCATCGTTTGGGACCTTTTTTTTTTTGTAATTGTTTCAAGCCTCCAAAGCTTTTTGTTGCTTACTATAATTATAATCCTCTCTTTCTAGCCTCCTAAGCTTTATTACACGGGATCAGTTTTACCATGTCACTGCTATCAGCAGCAGCCAGTCATTCCTCATGCACAGTACTTGTGTGGCTGCAAAGATGGGATACATGGGAACAACAATAAAGAAGGAGACGACAATTATCCATGAAGGCAAGGGAAAAGAGTAAAACAAGTTCATTTAAGCCCCATGCCTGACCTTCACGTTTATGGCAGGCCTTCACAGTCGTCCTTCACGTCTGTGAATAGGAATAGGAACTTCTCTTCTATATATTTTTTTACTGTCACGTGAACCGGCCAATTTAAAGCTAGAATACCAAGGGTATTGTTCACTCACATATAGTAAATGCGCATCAAAGAACACATTCAAATGAACGTTGTGTCATGATTTGCCCATCTAGGCCCATAATTCTTCTCTTTCTGGTCAATCTCTTGTTACTATATCTCAGGCACATAAATGAATGCTGGTCTTCTAGATATGTAGTTTCTGAACCCTTTCGAGGTATTGGTTTTTATTTCATTAATAAATCACTTGCTTGGCTTAATTTGTAGAGAGATTTTGTCATGTTAACTATTTGATGGCCTAATTCATGACATCTATTTTTCTGAATTTCCCTCCCCAGTTTCTTTTTTCCTTGTTTGGGGCCCGTTTGCAATGTATTTGTGGGTGTTTAGGCAAGTACCAATGCAGCAATAGAACATTTTGCATTATAAAAAAAGAAATGGACAGCAATATTAGTTGACTATCCAGACAATGGACAGTAATACTAGTTGACCATCCAGATGTGCAGCTGTTTCATGTGTTGAGAATTGAATGCAGGATTCAAATTTGTACTTATGATTTAATTAAATATACTTCTGTTGAATGTTCATTTAAAGCTTTGATATGTGTGTGTGTGTGTGTTTTGATTTATTTTCATGAACTCACCAAAACATGTGAAACCTTCATAATTAAGATAGCCGTGGATCATGTGAAGTGTATCAGGTGTCCTTCCATTTACATTTAAAACCCACCACTTTCCCTCCTTGTAAAATCTATATATAAACCTACTCACTTGTCAACTCTACTCAGCAACTTCTTTCTTGCAAGATCTCTTCTCTCACATTTCTTTGCCTTTATTAGGATTGAAGTATTTCTTGATCAAGTTTCCCAGAAGGAAGCAATGAAGTTCTTAGTTGGAGCCCACAAATCTTTGCTTCTTATGCTTATTTTTACGGTTTTCATGGTTGGTAAAAGCCTCCGGCCTCATCATTGTAAGTGCGCCTTAATCGATCATTTCTTCTCTCGATCTTCAATTGGTTTCAGAGCAAAATGACTCTTAATCAGTCTTATTTTCACTTCCAAAATACTATCATCGTAGGATAGGAACATGAAAGTTATTACAAGTATGATCTCTGTATTTATTTTCAACTATTTTGGTAGATACCAAGTCCAGCTACAGCAAAGAAGGTGCTTCAAATGGTGATGAGGCTCATGATTTCCCCAAGGTTTGTTTTCTGGATGTTTTTAGGGTTAACTTGTCAACGTTGTTAAGTAAATTTCTTCATGGTGAACAAGGGTATTACGTTGTGTGATCTTCTGGCAATGTACAATATGTGTAGGAAGCAGCAAGAGAAGAGCTAGGAATGGAACTATATCCGACAGGATCAAGCTTGCCAGACTGCTCTCATGCCTGTGGACCTTGCACTCCATGCAAGAGGGTGATGGTGAGCTTCAAGTGCTCCGTTGCAGAATCCTGTCCTATTGTTTACAGGTGCATGTGTAAAGGGAAATACTACCATGTGCCTTCAGCTTGATTGCTTCAAAAGCGTGCACTAGCTATTGATAGCTCATTACTATAATTAATGGAGGACGTTAGCACTCCAGTAGTAATCTAGTAGCTAGCTAGGTCTGGTTTATGAGCGTGGATGTTTTTAGTTAATATGTTTTGACGTAAAGTAGTGTTGGCCCTAATTGCGTACGCCATGTATGACGTTATCTATGTGCATTTCGAAAGGGAGATGCAAACAATTCAGGAGGAGAAAGATGTGTAAATAGTGGAATCATGAGGTTTTGCTGTAGCTTGAATGGTGGAATATTTCAGATTTTGTTTTGTGTTTTCTCCTCAACAATGGACTGGAATTGTGTTTTGGTTACTCCTTTCGTCTCTCTGTATGTTTGCCCGCCCTTGTATGCATATTATGCAAAGCTTAAATGAATAATTGTCGTGATTGCAAAGCAGTGTTAGCGTGAGAGTATTTTGAGAGTGCAGTCATCGTTATGGTTTAAGGTAGTTTTTTTTCTCAAGTTCAAATCTCTCCTTTATTCAAAAAAAAAAAACAGTGATATTTGGAGGAACAAAAGGTGACAGATTGAGAAATTACTACTGATATATGTTCTGCAGAATTTATGGATCAAGAATATTTTGAACATCTTGGGCACTAATCAGCCCTAAACAGGGAAGATTTTAGGATTTTCATTTAATCCTCTCAGAAACAAAAAACTAATGATACACATTCCTTGTAGTGATTTATTAATTTTATATAATAAAAAATAATATAAATTATATAATGAGACATCATCTAACAATAGTATAAAATTTTATATAATAATTTAAATTATTAAATTGATTTACAAGTAGTCATTCATTGTACCGAATTGGAAGAACATAAAAAGCTGGTCAGGAATAGACTGTTCATTGGGGATCTCGAGAGGAACCGCGTCAGCCTCTCCCGTATGAATGGAACTGGGGCACCCCAGAACGGCATTGAAGGCCCCAAGTGGGACAAAATAATTCACCTTGCAACAATTCTGTTCATCAGGTAGTAATTATTACTCTTACAGAACAACAGTCATTATTCCAACACATTCAGGCTTATGCACGACAATCTTGGCTGGTTCTGGTTCTAACATCTCCACATGAATTACCTTGGCACAAGCTTCCAACCATCTTCTTCGCAAGAAATATTTATGTTTTTAATAAATTTATTTCTGAAAATAAATAAAATTTTGAAAATTAATAAATTATCTTCATCAAATACTAATAAATAAAAAATTCATTTAATATATAAAAAAACAGCCTTAGATTAATAGTGATATGTCAATAACTATATTTTTAATAAATTGTTCTGTCATAACTAACATTATGATAATTTTTTAAAAAAAATAAATATTTGGCATCTTGGTATAAAATTAATTACACTAAAAAAAATACTATCATTCATAAAATATTTATTTAAAAAACCATTTTATGCTATCATGGTTGACTTATAGTTTTTTTTAACTCTAATATTAATGAATTTCAAGTTAATATTCATGGTTCTAACATCAATAAATATTAGGATTAATATTTTTTATTATAATATTCATAAATAATGAGATTAATATTTCTAACTCTACAATCAATAAATATCAAAATTAATATTAACAACTTAATATCAAAAGTCAATACTTATCTTCAATCCATTTATATCAAACAATTTTGAGATAAATTTTAAAATATATATTTAACTTAAAAATAAAACAAACAAACATTGTACCCCAAATAAAAAACTTGCTTTAGCCCTTTTATTTAAATATCTTATCAATGTTTATATATACACTAAGAGCTCAATGAATGATTTTATTTGTATCAAGCTTTTAATTAAAAATACATGCAAATAAAAACATAATTTTTTTTTATTTCAATGCCAAAAACACAAATATATATATATATATACTTTTATGTTAAAATACACAAAATGATTTATTTTTGTTGAACATAATATTTAATCAGAAAAAATTAAATTATGCAAAAGACATATTTTTTAGTTTTTTTTTCTTGGCCATAATGCAAATTTTTCAATGTTTAAATTTTTTTTGTATTTTTTTTTTGGTTATTCATTTCAACACTTGCTAAAAATAAAACATGTATCTCACGCACACAAAATCCGTTTCACTAATCGCTCACACATATTTACAATTACCCCTATTCAATTTGTACAATAACAAACACAAAATCATTCAAATTCATATAACACCTTCTGAAAAGCGTCTGAATGGTACAGATGAGCTATGGGGATTTAGTGAGACTGTGGAAACAGACTGGGGCATGAACCGATGCTTTGGCGGCTAGAGAAGATGATGGGGCTGCTCTTCTTCTCCATGTCACTCTTATACCAGTGATGAATGTTGCCTGTTACATGCAAATAAAAGAAAACACCCAAACACAATCGGTTTATTTTCCCCTCTTGAGATTTGATTCTCTCCACCACGGCTGGGCCGATTTCGTTTCTTCCTTTTTAGCTTTCGTCCGGTCTATATATTGATGTTGGAACTGTTAACGGTGGAGGAAGAATGGGTGGAGACTGTTATGGACCAATTTAAGTCACCGATTCCAATCACTCGTGGTGATTGTGGAGGTGAAGGAGTGAACGACATGGGCATGAAAGAAAGGATATCTGATTAATAACGTCATCATTAGCAGCATCATTACGTCTTTGGTTAATATTTTCTAGGATACGAACTTTACATTTCCAGTAAAGATTCAAAAAATGGGTTACGGAGAATAATTATTACAATTAACAAGAAATTGAGACAAACGATATAATTTAGCAAAGAACAAAGGAACAACATGCACCGCCCTCCTGGACTACTGGGGCGATTTTTCAATACAAATCATCAATACAATATACAAGAGGAATAACACGGAAATAACATGGTACTGGAGCCCATCCTCAAATCTTGGGTGCAAGACCAGCCTTGAGAGCTTGAATGGTGGCAACATCAGTCTTGAAGGCCAAGGCCAAGATGTTATCGTCAATGCTTGTGGCGAAAAGGGTGTGGGAAGTGATACGGTCCCTGCACTAGCACATCCAAAAGCAGAAATCGCCAAAGCTGTTTTCTGAGCATCCGCGTTGTATTGGAAGTGGACGAGCCCCTCTGGGAATATGAACATGTCTCCAGCTTGTAGAGTCTGCGTGAAGAGCTTGTTGGTTGTGTCAACAAACCCTACTTGAAGAGAACCATCAGCAAGGAAAAGGAGCTCAGCTGAGCGAGGGTGAATGTGAGGTGGATTAGTAGTGCCAGCCGGGAATGAAGAACTGCAGACGAGACACTTTGACCTATATATAAGAACAGGGAACTCAGCTGCGCTTACTTTCTAGACCTTGAGAGCTGGAGATGGCTGTGCACCCACAAGGGCACGCATGCCATTGAATGTGAAGAATGATCCATCAAATGTGGTTACATTTGGTGGGATTAAGAAGTCTGATACAATGTCTGGGTCTCCCGCCATTGCTATTTGGACAACGGCAAATGGGATTACTAGCAATGAGAAAAAAACGAGGTGGAAGAAGCTGAGGGCATGATGAAGAGAGCAGAGCTTCTGCAGTCTGATATGGTGTTTTTGGATGATGTTCTTGGTTTTGAATAGATGTTCTTGGGAGGACAGTTGGATAAAAACAACTGAGTTGATGAGCATTACAATGCCATTGTTATTCATTGCAGTTCGATATGCTAGTTAAAATGTCAAGAAAATAGTTTAAAAAAAGATTTTTCCATTTTCCCACAATATCGTATTACTTGTTTAGATGCCGGCGGACATTGTTGCTGCGGCCTGCAGGGAATCAACAAGAAGATTTTTTTTAACTTGTTTTTTTTTAAAAAAGAAGTCTCTATACGCTTTTTTATTTTATCTATTTGATGTAATTATATGTGCTATACGGTTTTATTTTTTTTTATTTGATAGAATTATATGTGCTATACGGTGAGAAAACAAATTAAGACGGTATCTAATATTTGAGATAATAATCCAATTAATTCAATCACCGATTATAATCACTGAGAAGATTGAGTATCACCGATTATATATATATATATATATATATATAATGGGTTAATTGTAATAATTTATTTTATCAATAAAAATTCTCCTTTTTAACAGCATAAAAAGAATTATATACATTTAATGGAGTTTTCAGCTAAATAAATCTCATAATATTTATAAGCACATGCTTTTAGGGGAAAAAATTGATTATTAGAATTTTCTTAAAAGAATTAATATTATTACATCAAAATGATTTAAAATATGAAAAATTAATTTTTTTGAAAATTCGTACCAAACATTCTCTATATAATAAATTATTTTAAAGTCAAGTAATTGATCTTCCATCAATTTACTTCTTCAATCTCACTTTATATGAAAAGGATATTGTTTTTATATGTATTCGATGAAAACAAGATCAATTAGTTTTGGTAGGAAACAACACAAAATTCTCTTGAACATTTTGGGTCAACAGTAAAACTTGGAGATCCTATATCAGCCCAGCCCATGAACAAAACACACAGCCCACCTCCTATTTTCAATTGGGTTTTTTTTGATAGGTACAAGCACTCCTCTTAGATCCACTTTTTCATGGATTACATCTTTGACTTTTGGAGCTTGTCGTGATTTATTTCTCTGTGCACAGAAGTGATTTTGATTTTCAAAGAACGAGGGGATGCGAATCCAATCGCTAGACACAGATATGTCCACTGATAGGGATGCCTCATGAGCTCTTCAAAACGTTATTATTGCCCACCATTGACTCTAAACAGACGGCAAAGACACCCTACCCCATCCTGCAGCAAAGTTTGGATCTTGTTAGCAGTGCAGGCTGCTTCCCTGAGCTTTCTCCACCGTTCATTATATTGTTTTAAATAGGAATGGGTAAATTTAGAAATTAATTTTGTTATATATATATATATTATTATAAAATACTTTAAAAAAAAAAACCTTCAAAAACACCTCGACAAGGGCTGCAGCGGAGCAGTTCCCATTGAGCCTGCCTCGTTTTCACATGGCGATGAACAGCCTATACATTTTGCTTTGTAGATGGCTTACAAGAGCGAACCTCCCTCCCATCTTAGCATGTTGAAAAGAGGGTATTCGGCAGCGAAAGGTCAAGTTCTTGAATATCTGGAAATAGCATGGGAGATTTGCATTTTGCTTCGTTAGAACTCCACATCGCTGCGCTTTGAATCCTCCTTGTCCAAGACTTTTCGGGAAGAATGGAGAATAGCACTGTTGAATGAGTTTGAAATGGAAGTCGTCTTTCATGCAATAAGATAGGGCTTTTTTTCATTGCAATTTTTATTTTATTTCTTTCCTCCAGCAGCTCAAATAAGCTTTTTGTATTTGCCTCAACATCGTCTCTTTTTTGGTCTCTTCGGGGACATCTGATAATTTCAAATTAGTATGATACGTGGAGGATTAGCATGGACGGACTTGTGCAAGGATGAACACGAAAAAAAACATTGAAAATTCTCATGGACTATAAATTTAATTTTTTTTTAATACAACTGAATGTATACTCAATTTTTTTATTATTAATTTCTTAATTTCAAGCCATTAAAAACTGTTTTTAGTGTACTTGCCTGGGAGTGTAATTAAAGATATTTTTTATAGCAACATATATTAAAATAATATTTTTTATTTTAACAAGTATTATTTTTGAGATGCGTTACATCAAGCAATTCAAAATATATAAAAAAATTAATTTTTAATAAAAGTATATTTTAATATCGTGATTTGCACCATATTATTAAAAGTAATTACACTAAGAAATTAGATTTAGATTTTATCTTTTCTGATCATATAATTTTCAAACCAAGAGTGAAACCATGAATGTTGGTCTTGGTACCGAGGAGTCGATGAGTATGTTCTTGTCTATGCAGAACAAAGAGTCTGCCGCATTATACTGTAAATTAAAGACCAGCAATTAGTGACATGTTATTTTACTGTTTGAGAATATGATATAGATTATTTTTAAAAATGTTTTATATTTAAAAATATTTTTAACATTAATATATTAAGATGATTTAAAAAAAATTATAAAATCAAATATTTTAGAAACACACTTTTGAACACAATTGTAGACGGGATTCGGAGGCTTATCCTTATTGACATTTGGCATTAAGAATAAGATATTCAATTTACCACGTTTAACTTATTTATACGTACGAAATTCATTATTATTATTATTTGTATTTCAAATATTTTGGATGATGCTCTCTTCGATGTTCCATCAGAGAGAATTATTGTGCATTGTCGGCGATCCACAGCTGGAAGTGAATTATTTAGCCCAGCTAGAAAACGACAAGTCAAATATCAAACAAATATTATATATATATATATATATATATATAATTTGAAAAAAGTATATAGAGCATCGTTAATTAATGTATAGTATTTCTCTTCGTGCCTTTCTTCTATTTATTTCTCTCCACCTTTTATTAGTGGCTGGTGCATCGTTAACATTGTTTCAACAACATTTTCATACACTAAGTAAATAACAAATTGAACAAGCTTTTAGGTTTTTATCTGATATTATGTTAATGATTGTTTTTAAAAATATTTTTTATTTAAAAATATATTAAAATAATATTTTTTATTTTAAAAAAATTTATTTAACAAACTTTAATTAAAAAACCAATTTACAAAAAAAAAAAAACTTGTACATTGTAAAAACAAATTATGCCAAACAGTTAACTACCATGCCTTTGTGATTTTTCTTTTACCATTTGGAACAAGGGACAAACATAGTAAAATAAATCTTTATTTAGAAATATATATGTATTTAAAAATAAATTTATATACTTTTAAAATCTAAAATATAAAAACCTCCTAAAATGCCTCTAATTTATGTCCGTGTTATAAACGACAAAGCCGTCAATTGAATTGGATTATTTTTCTTTTTTCTAGTTGATTGATCTCTTGCATTTATGCCCTTGTTGTTCGTTTTATTTATTTATTGACACAAACATTGCATGCATTATTCATCCTTCTTGTTCTATTCATGTCAATTTTGGTCAACAAAGTTCTAACTACAAAATATTAACAAAAAAACTAAATCTGCTAAGAAGGTTATCAGGCAACGAGAAACAGATATTCATTATAATAGTATAATTATAAGTTTGCTTTTAAAAAAAGAGAGGCAATGCACTAAGATTTTGGGGTAAAATTGTTTTTTATCAAGATATGATTATTTTGACATATTGTATGGGATTATGTTTGTTATTTTTCTTTAATATGCATAATAAAATTACTACTTTAACTCTTGAATAAAAAAAATTGTGATTTTTTTATCTCATGGGTATTTTTGCTTTTTTTAATCTTTTTTTAAAGAATAATGCAATTACTTTGATGTCATTTCAGACCAAAATAACATAACTTTCTTATAAATTTTTTTTAATTATTTGAGTAGATTTTAATGTTCCTTGAAGGTATTACTATAATCAACATATATTATATATTCTTTAAGAAAATATGGACAACCCTTGCACCTTTTCAAGTGGTGCATACAGAGCCATTCAGTCGTCAAATACAGTTTTCATGGATGATGTTTGAAATATCTCTTTATAAGGTGGTGTAGCATGTATATTAGAAAAGTCAATGGTTTAGTATCAATTTTTTTTTTGTTTGTTTCCTCTATCTTCTCTCTATCCATCTCAAAATTTATATCACCCCTGTAAAATTTCAGAGCAACCCCATTCATTTTTTGATTTATATCTACTTCGTATCCTTTTAATTTTTATTTTTTTCATTCTAGAATAAGTTATAAAATTACATGTTTTTTTAATTATTTTTTAATTTAAAAATAATCTATAATATTAATATTTTTTTTGTAATTTTATCCTTTAAAATTAAATTTATTAAAATTTAAGCTTTTTAATGAAACCTAGATCTCAAATTTCACAAGTTACAGGTTTTAGAGATTAAACAAAAATTAACATGTTTGTTTTGGTTTTTTTTTTTTAAGCTGTGGTTTTTTATTTTTGTAATTTAATTCTACTGAGTTAGCCCTTCCCTGTAATTTTTTTCTTTTAATTTTATCCCGTGCCATTTTTATCTAAAAATAATATATAAAATTATAATTTTTTTTAATTTCATTCATATGATTTTTTGAGTTTTCAAATTTAATTTTTAATTTTAATTTATTTTATTTAAAATTATTTTAATTTTTTTCAAATTTCATACTCAAAATTTTTTTCCGACAAGCTTTTTTGTTATTTTTTATTTTTTTCAGATTTTTTTAATTAATATTTTTAATGATTTCATCGTTTCAAATTAAATTAATTAAGAGCTAAAATTTAATGAATTACAAGTTTTAGATACTAGATTATATTTAAAAAGTTTGTTTGAGTTTCTTTGTCTTCGTTTTTTTTTTAAATTATTTTAATTTACTTAGTTTTTTCAATTTGATTTTTATTAAATTAATATTAAGGTGTTTGATATTTGAAATAAGTTGATATATAATATTTTGACATTACTTTCTTTTTTTATTTAAATTATCGATCAAACTAATAATTCAAAACTTTGATTTTTTTATTCTAATATTTTTTTTATATTGAAAAAAAAATCTGGCCGGACTGCGGCGAGTTGCTGGTATATAACCCTACTATTTTGCTGGTCAAAGAGAAAAAATGAGGTACACATGTTGATAAAGCTGATGTAATTTTATTTTTTTTAATTAGATTGAATCCATGACCTCAAGCACTTAACTTTAAAATAATTAGTAAATTATTAGTATCGGACTACCAGTCTACTCCACGACTAATTTTAAATATTTTTATTAAAATATTTGCATAAATTTGTAATTTTCCGAGAAGGCCAAAAAGGTTCATTGCATATTTCTTGTCTCATTCTTGAAAATAAAATAATGACTAGGAAACTGATTTTTATTTTTTTTTTAATTTTAGCCGAATAAAGTTTAATATATTTAATAATATCTTACTTTTAATCTTATAATAATATTAAAATCTTTTAGTTTGTGCATGTGAAATCTAAAATGGATATGTATGTTTTAAAATATAAAAAATAAATAAAAAAATATAATTTAATCATTTTTCTAATTCTAAAGTTCTCAGCTAGGATATTCTAATCAATTTAATGGATTAAAAATAGATTATTTATATAAAATCTTAATAAGAATATTCAATATTTCAATGAAGATTTCACAAGTTAACGTGATAATAATTATTTTGTATTTCTAATTAATATTTCCAAGATTTTATTGTACAAAATTAAAATATAAAATAAATTGCTTTCATGTTATAACTAAATCAAGTTTTATATTTTAAGAATATCTAATCCAATTAAAGTAAGTAACTGCTTTCATGGTTAATCTTAATTTTTTTTTAAATCAAAACAATGCTGTTATAAAAATATAATAAATTTTTTGATTAAATTTTAACTGATTTCTCTAGATAAATCAAGATTTTTAATTTATTTTTTTATTTTAAAAGAAATTTAAAAATTATGGTAGCGATTTTTTTTAAATTGTTTTTTATTTCAAAACAATAAAATAATATTTTTTATTTTTTAAAATTTATTTTTGATATTAGTATATTAAAATAATATAAAATATTAAAAATATATCAATTTAAATAAAAATAAAAAATAAAATTTCTAAGTTTTCTAATAACACGCTCTGGATCCAATCTAGACCTCAGAGCAATTCATTTATTAATTGTAACACCTTATCTAATGCAAATTTTCCTTCCTTGTTTTGTTGTTTACTTCGGCAACTTGGATTTGCCCTCGTGCTTTGTCCGGTTGCGCTAAAAGAACGACTCTAAAAGGGGGAGATTGTTTTTGAACCTCCTCTGCAGAAAATGACAGGTAGGTTGGATTTTTTTTATTCATGAATGGTCTCCGGATCAGCTTACGCGCACCATGATTAATCCATACGGTCCACTGAATATCCTGTAAGTCCAGTGAACAGGTAAAGCACCACGGGATAACATGCGTGCATGGTGAGGTTCAAACCTCTATAGCGGAGGAAAAAGACAAGCCCCTCTCACTGCTGGGCTAGAAGCTCGCTTGCATATGTTGGATTTCTTAATTGTTTACATAACGGTGATTGATGGTTTATATATTCATTAATTTTAAAATTTGTAAAATTAGTTCTGTTACGTGTAAGTTTAAATTGACCCGGACATCCACGTTAATTTAAAAAAAAATATCAGGCAAGTATTTCATATATTTTTTTATTTTTTATTTTGACTAGTGCTTTAATTTATTAATATATTTCACAGGAATATCACAACGATGTAGCCAGTCTATTTATTTTATTTTATATTTTGATTAGACTCTCAATATATTAATAGATTCCCTATCAAATCTTTTTCATTGGTTTAGCTAACTTAATTATTAAGAAATCACGGTACAAATCAAGTTTATTAAAGATTAATATTTTTTGAATTGTTGTAATATACTCATCTTAAATTTTTTTAAAAAAAATTAAAAAATATTATTTTAATATTAATTTTTTTAAACACAACCATAATTATATTCTAAATAGATTTATAATATAAATAATATCTTTTTTCTTGAAAAAAAAAACTCTTGGATTTACCAAAATCTTCCATCACGTGAGATAATAGATTGTCTAAGAAAATCTAAAGGCTTGACAATTTTTTTAGTATGATATATCAATTAATTTACCACAATTCAATGTTTTATCTACTAAATTTCTTTTAATATATTTGACTACAAGCTGTCAAGATAAATTACTATATATATATATAGTTGTGTTGCCGTAGGCTTTGTATGGATGTGGTAAGGTAATGTGATAGTACAAAACTATTTTTTGATTAAAAATATATTAAAATGATTTTTTAAAATTTATTTTTAAATTTTTAACTCCAATATATTAAATTAATAAAAAAATATAAAAAA